>CM074786.1:17085279-17229867 GCA_037355745.1 Pseudo-nitzschia multiseries
CAACTACTCCATGATCAAAGCAGCAACAAACTACTCTACGATTTCAAAAAGCTTTAGGATTTACACGATTTTACAGTAGTTACACTGCTAGTTCATAATTTCTATTGTTTGCAAATTGTAAAAAACAAACAACTACACTAAACATAATCCTTTGCTGTGGAACGTAATCTTCAATATTTGTTGATTTGACCATGCCAATCCCCCTAATTTTGATTTGACTTGCAGAATGGTGGAGGAGAAACAAGTAAGTGCCGAACCGTTGTTCTTGTTCTGATACGTACTCACCATTGATTGTTTTTTGGTTTGCCATGACAAAGTCTGATTCTCTTGTTGTTGTTATTCCCCTTTCCAATGAGGGACAGATTTGAGTTGATTTGAGTTGATTTGAGTTGATTTGAGTTGATTTGAGTTGATTTAAGTTGAGTTGAGTTGAGTTGAGTTGATTTGATTTGATTTGAGTTGAGTTGAGTTGATTTGAGTTGATTTGATTTGATTTGATTTGAGCTGATTTGAGCTGATTTGAGTTGAGTTGAGTTGAGTTGAGTTGAGTTGAGTTGATTTGAGTTGAGTTGAGTTGAGTTGATTTGAGTTGATTTGAGTTGATTTGATTTGATTTGAGTTGATTTGATTTGATTTGAGTTGAGTTGAGTTGAGTTGAGTTGAGTTGAGTTGATTTTAGTTGAGTTGAGTTGAGTTGAGTTGCCAATTGGGATCTTCGACCAAATTTGGTTGTTCAACTGACTTCACTCTTCCTTTTCCTTCTTCACAACGACCTTCTTGCTCATCATCTTCCGGTAAGAAGGGAAGGGATGGACTTCGTTGATGGCTCTCTCAAAGTCTTTGGTGTTGTTGCTCTAAAAATCGACCGGATAGGTATAACGAATAGCTTAACTTTAAAGAGAAGTGAGCTCATGGAGACACTCTTATTTTACTATGCATTTTGCACTGTGTTGGGGCTCCCTGTATTTTATTTGGTAGAGATCTTCCCCGGTTATTTGTTACTATGGTATTCGTTGTACCGACACCGTTGTTGCTGTGTTAGTATCATGTGGGTCTTTCTGTATCAGTCATTTGATGATATTGGTCTTTTACAAGGTTAAGTAGTTCATTCGACGGGCCTTGTGCTTGATCGTGATATATGGAATAAATGAGGCCCATTCAGATTCGGTATTGTTTTTTTAATTATTGTAATAAGTAATTTCCTCACAGGATATTAAATGCATCCATTTGAATACACATAAGGGCTCCAAGTGTTTACTTATCAATACGGTCTTTAAAGATGTCTTCTTTCGAATCGGTTAACCTGTTTCGTTTGTAGTCTTAAGTGGAATCGTTTTTTACCACATGAGGATTCCGAGTAGTAGTGGAGGTGCGTTTGATTCTAATCCACAATCGTTGGCAAATATTCGCACCTCGGTCGTTTTTGTCGCCGCGTCTTTCGATCGTATTTTTCGCCAACAACACACCCCTTGATTGAACATGATATCATGCTGAATTAGATGATATGTTGGATTAATGTGGGTGTATATTTTTATTTACAAATTGATTCAATCTGGGCATTCGTTCGTGTCTTGCCACAATGATTTAACCTGGGTAGTGGCCCATGATGTATCGTGCATGACGGGCATGTAAGATCCATCCCAATGGCTTGGTTAGATCATCAGCTGCTGGGTTGATGACTCCTGGAATATGAATCATCTTGACCTCGTCATTCTCTTTCCATGCCTGAATTGCAAAGAACCTGATTTCAACATGTCGGGTTCTCTCAGTAGGCTTTTGAGCATTGATGATCTCAATTGCTGATGCGTTGTCTTCATAGGCTGGGCCAACTTGAGTAAAGCCTTGTTCCTTGAGAATAGATCTGAGGTATTTGGCTGTTTTAGCAGCAGTGACTGCAGCGATGAACTCAGCCTCTGTAGAACTTTGTGCAGCGAGCAATTGCGCCTTGGATCTGTAAACAATAGCCCCTGCAGCATAAGTAAATACATATCCTGTGGTGGATCTGCAATGTTTTGGGCCATTCCCATATGCTGCATTGACAAAGCACATTAACTTGCTTTGTTCGGTATCTTCAGGATACTTTGGGAGTGATGCATCCTGGATTGAATCTTCATACGGCAGCCCAGCAGGTAGAGATGGTTCAGCGATCAGTAAGTAGAATTGGATACCCCAAGATCTGGTTGTTCTTAAGTACCGGGCTATGTTCTTCAGGCTGGAATAATGGAAGACAGTGGGGTTGGAGCGGTATTTTGACATCAGTGTTACTGCATACCCAATATCTGGCCTGCAGCTAACATATGCAAACATCATTTCTCCTAGGAGGGTCCTGTAGGAGAAACAAGCTGCAGATTGCAAAACAGCATGTTCCTTGGTGCCTTCTAGGGGTCCATCAGTATGGGATTGTAACTGATTTAACACTTCAGTTGACAGAGGCGCTGCCGGTTTGGAATGTGGCTTCATTTTGGCATCAGTTTCCCAAGCATGAGATCTCGTGATTCTGTCAATATAGTTGGCGGATGATAGTTCAATGTAGTCAGCTGTTTGCTTAACATCGATGCCATTGAAATCTTCAAGCAATCCTAATTTGGTGAATGGAACAGTGCCTTCTTCAGGTAGCTTCAGCTTCTCACCAATGATGTCATAGATCTTGTCAGACACAGACTCTGCAGTGCATGCTAGGGGGAAATCATCAACTTGTCTTAGCATATAGACTGTTTCACCTTCAAATACATCCGTGTAGATAGTCCTGTCATGCTTGGTGGTTTTGAAGTTGAGCTCAGGGCACCTAAGGATCTTGTTGAGATGAGTCTCCTGTAATCTTCCTGATTCTGGATGACCTTGGAGTGCTTGTAGGACTGGGAGTACCATCCTTCGGTTGATGTCTTTGACATGTTTGTACTTATACCATTCTGTATAGGCATCATATATAGTCATGTAGGTTGGGATGTTGGGGCCAGGACTGTGCGCATAAGCATCAGCCGCGTCACCCCCATAGACTTTGAGATTGAGGGATGATGCAATGGCAAAGAATAGTCTTTGGATGGGATGTTCCACACAAGAGGAATATGCCATGGCAATTGCATGGAGAGTTGGAGCATCATACTACTTGCTTCCATTAAAACACTGTCTGGTTCTTCTCACACCATTCCTTTTGATACTGTACTGCCAATGAGGTCTGAGGATGATATCATTTGGGTCTTTGGGATATGGTATTGGTGTGCCAAATATTTCCAAGTCTTCAAACTGATCAAGCCATTTGCTCTCACCGGCTTCCCATTCGTGCCATGTGGATAAGGGCTTGAGATTTTGCCTGGTGAAATGGCCCAGTGCCTGTTTCTCTGGGGCAGTTTCCTTGGAATCGATGGCCTTGATTAAGAGTTCAGTGGTGTCAGTTGAAAGGGAATCTTCATCAAGGAGTAATGCGTGATTCCCAACTCTGTGGAGCTTGGTGATGGCTTGGAGCAAAGCAATGTCAATAGTAGGAATGACAACATCCATGTCATCTTCAGTTGGCGCGAGATGTTTTTGGATGGAAACATGGAGTGCTTCAGTGGAGTCAACCTGGGTGATTTTTTGACTGTATCAGCTTCTTGTATCTGTTGCCAATTTGCTTTATTGTTTTGATGGATGAAATACGATCAAAAAATGGCGGGTCTTCCTTATCAGTGGGTTCTTTCCAAGAGGTGTTGGGGGCAAATAGACCATATTCATTTGCATGTTTCCTGACTTCCTTCATAGATAATTTAGCTTCAAGTACAAATGTGATTGGTATCTCTGTCAAATCCCCCACCCCTTGATCGTGTGAGTCATGGAGGGCTGTGGTAACATCCTTGGCTGTGAACACACAATTGTGATTGATAGAGAATATAGGCACCGCAGAGCTTAGAGAGCGGCTTCTTGTGGGAGGCGAAAAGCCTTGATGCAGGGCTTTTAGGAAGAATATCAGTGACATAGGCTTGCCCAAGAATTGAATCATTGGCATATCGGAGGCCGAAGGCTTTGTCTGGACATGTGGATAGAGCAGTGAGCCAGAGATTGGTAAGATCAGCAAAGGGCGTGATGGAGAACTGGAAGTCGCTAGTGGAGACTTCAGAAGGTTCTGGTGGGAGAGGTGTGCCATCATCTGTGCAGGAAGATCAGAGAGGGGTAGATCATTCATGCCTTCATCAAACCTGACATGAGTGGCAATTTTGACCCTGTGTGTCTCAGTATCATACCACAGAATATTTCTGGTGGTGTAGGGAACAAAACCTAGAAATATGCCTTTCTTTGCGTTGGGTTTGAGCTTGATTTTCTTCTTGCCTGGGGGCCTAAGCCAAACTCGACAACCAAAGGTCCTGAAGTTGCTGAGGTTTTCCTTTTTACCGGTTGCCAATTCCAAGGAGGAATGGGATTGGGTGCCTTCAGGGAAGGCATTAGATAAGTGCAGAGCATGATAAAATGCAAAGGGCCAGAACTTGATTGGTAAATTTGCTCCTACTAAGCATACTAGTCTTCATTGAATTAGCTAGAGTGTGGTGCACCTGTTCCCCAGATCCATTCTGATGGGAAGCATCTGCACCTGTTGGGTAGATGCTGGAATATCCAAATGCAGAGAAGAGGTTTTGGATGTCATGGTTGTGGTAGAGTTCACCCCCTTGGTCAAAAATGACATATTTGTTGCTGCAGGATGGATTGTGCTGGGAGAAAAAATGCTCCAACCAGTGTAATGGGGTAGCTTTGGAGATCCTGGTATCACCAAATTTCATGCCTGTGAAATGGTCAGTGACAAGAATCCAAGCAGTTTCACCATGTATGCCCTCATAGTCAATCTTGCGCTTGGTGTTGGAGGACTTTGTCCCAGAGAAGGCAAAATCAATGGAGAGACCTTGGAATGGTTCGGTTGCTTTCCTTGTTGAGTGAGAGCCTGTGGGGATTTCAGTTTGTTTACATTGAATGCAAGTGGGACACTGATCAAGGATGTTTGTTTGGCGTTTGAATTTTGGCACACCCGTGATGTACTTGTGAGCATTGTAGAGGAATGTGTCACAAGGACGGCCTAACCTCTGGTGCCAGAGTAATTTGGAGGTCTTAGTCTTGATGGCATTGATTGGGATTTCCTTGTCTGCAACATTGGTGAAGAACAATTTGGCATTGAACCACCACGGCTTGTCATTTGTATTGGGTTTGCCTCCAACAGCTTCAGAACATCTTTGGAGGGTGACAAGATTTGTGTATGTGTCAAGCCTGGAAGTTTGGATGGCTCTTTTGGCTGCTAATTCACAGGCTGTTCTGAACTGGGCATTGGTAGCCAATGCATATGCTGACGAAGTGGCACAATTGGCATAGGGAGAGTCAATATCAAGGTCTGGGATTAGCAATGAATGGGTATAACATTGGCCATCAATGATTGTGCCATGGAGAACGATGCTTTGCGCGGCACTATGTTTGTGATGACAAATAATAGTGAGGTTGTCATTCAGTTGTTTGGAGGAGTGAGCGGCGTCAGAAAAAGACTTGTGAATTGACTGCTCACTGAATTGGTCCTTGATTTGGGTGGATTTGCCATATAGGTCATTTTCACTGAGCAAGGTGGAAGCGAGCAAGGGAGAGTAGTAGAAGAAGACTCTTATGTATCCTTGCATGTTGGGGGCTGGGATATGCATGTACCCTGATCCTTCTGGTATACAGCTTGATTCTTTCCCCCCTATTGCAGCCATCAGTCTGATTGGACATTTCCTAAGCTTGGTGTAGGGTTTGTAGTCAAGGAGAGCGTGTAGGAGATTGGTACATGAAACTTTGGCCCCGGTGTGAAGCTGAGAGGATCTGGTGGAGGAACAAGCTGCTTGATACAGTTGTCATCAATGGTGATGGCATTGGGATTTGAGATTTGGTGAATTGCGGTGGTAGGGTTGTCACGATCAAAATTTGGATCCTCATTGGTTACCAAGTGTGGCTCCAATGTTTGTGCTGCAGTTTCATCTGTTTCCATTTCACAGTATACATCTGTTGGGATTCATGGATGAAGGTTAAGTGTTGGGATCAAGTTGACCGCACCAATTTGGATTGATTCATAGGAGCTGACACTGCTGGAATCCAGGGGGGAACATAAGTCTTTGCCTGGTGCTATTGAAACTTTGTTAAAGCCTGAGGGATCATCTTTGGGTGACACGGTATGGCTGCAAGAAAGTTTGTTTTTTCTTGGCCGTGGCAAAAATTTTGGTCTTCTGGTTCATCATCTGAAGCGTCCACATCTTGGCACTCATCCTCTGTGGTGATCTTGGACATGTGTTGAGTCGAATTTAGGAGCTGTTGAGTGTCTCTATTGCACTTACTTAGAAAGACAGCAGTGGCAATTCTGTGTTTTCTGAGTGATTCAATATCTTGCAAAGTAGGATAGTTGTCAAAAGTATGACCAGAGTTATGACAGACAATACACTTCCTGGAGGTGTCAAACAGTCTTGGTTCCTTATCAAACACATTGATGGCATTGCAGTAAGCATGATAAAGGAATTTATCATCTGATTCTTCATCCATTTCAGGGTACCCACGAGATTCAATTAGGCTGATGGAGTGCGAGGTCAGAGTGGAAGGGGTTCTGTTAGTGTTGCTGCTGCCAGCACACTTTTGCAAGCGATCACTATGACGAGGTCCTGGCCTGGTACTAGGAAATGGTTGTTTGGATAAGCTTGGTCTGGAAGCTCTATTCTTGCGCTTCATTTTCTTCTTGATTTTTTGCTCATAGGTCTGGAGAGTTTGTAAGAGCCTGCCTGTTTTATATTTGTCTTGTTTGAACAGATCATCAGATCCCCTTTCGTCCTCTGTCTTCTTGCGCAACTCATATGAGAGAGTGGATCCTTCAATAAGGTTGCTGACTTCTTCCAGAGAGCTGATAGTACTAGGTTGGTTGTGTAGGAAGACTTTGACTCTGAGGTAGCCCTTGTAGCAGAAGTAGTATTCTTCAAGTGATTCATCAGTTTCTTGATTTGGTGGGTTTTGGACCATTCTTCTCTTGTAGGAGGGTTGTTCTGAGTTGGGACGGTCTTGGCTTTCACACTGTACAAGGCTTCATAGCATTGCCCTCCTTTAAAGCTTTGGATAGCAGCCTTCATTCCTTTGCACGAGTCTGGGATTACCTTGTCAGTTCTGAGTGCGGTGTAGATGAGATTCCCCCCCTCATGGATTGCTAGTTCATATCTGGCAGGAAGGTTGTCCGGGAAGTTATCTCTGATGGTGAACCCTCTAAAGTGATTAGCTTCACGTCTTTGGAGATAGTATGGGTGGACATAGATGTGGTGTTGCTGTGAGTGAGCAGTAACTTCTCTATACCATTTGCAAACTTGAGGTGCTGTTGCATTTTTGAGTTGTGGGAAGCCTGAGAGGAACAATTTATCTCACGCTGCTTCCCTGGACTTGTCAGAGGCTCTAGTCAGGTCAAAGCAATTGCCACTTCTTGTGATTAAACGTTGGGCACTTGTTCCACTGCCAAGGTTGTGGAGGTAGTAATTCTGCTTGACAGTGACTTCATTGCCTGTAGCATCCGTGGATGTGACTTCAAAGTAGGTTAATTCATCACTTGTGATAAATTCTTCTCTTTTGTTGTATCTTTCCTTGACTGTTGTGGGCAACGCTGTAGGGTTCCATGGAAAGGTCAGGTGTTGCTTGGTGGTTGGTGCCGGTACTGTTGTTGGCAGCTCCACTGTTTATGGTAGTAGTTTCAGATAGTTTTTCTAGTAGAGCGCGCTGGCCTTCGAGGAGTTCCATCATCTTCGCATCATAGGTTTTAGTCTGAGATGCCTCTTCGTTTGAATTGTCATCAGTGTTTTCAGGGGCACCTTCATATACTTTGTCAAAGAGTTGGGCTTTCCAGGTGGACTTAAACTTCCACGACGTGATGAGGAGTTCAATGGCTATGGATGGTTTGGATGAATCATCTGTGTGATGTGCAAGTGTATCCTTTGCTGCCTTTTCCAAGTCGACGGGGCCACGTAGTTTCTTGAAGTCTCCAGTATATACAATATAGTAGATAGCACATCCAGATAGTAATTGAGTGATGTGGCCTTTCTACTAGCATTTTGGACTAGCATTTCTATTCCTTTTCAAGATTGTGCCGGCAATCTTCCTCATTGTTTGCATAGTAGGGAGTTTGCAGAAGTGGGCCTTCTCATTGATTGCATAGTAGGGAGTTTGCAGAAGCGGGCCGCGTCTTTGACGGCCGTGGAATCCAGAGAGCAGCAGGGAACACCTCTATCCACATCATCACCAATGGCATTTGTGGTGGTGTGCCACCACGAGTGATGGCCTGATCCAAAGCTTTGCTTACAAGAGAAGTCCTGGGAGCGTCTTTGGGTTTTTGTTGGATTGGTTTCTGAGTGATGGAAAGCACGGATGCGTCATCATCGTCGTGCAGCATGTTGAGAATAGCATTCTTATCAAGGAGCTAACAAACTTCAGTCTGGGATTGGGCCAATGACATTTTGACGGAACTTTGACCATTTATGACTGCATCAACGGACAGTATGCTCTGGACTGCCTTAAGCATTGGAGCGCTATGGCCCTTTCTTATTGGTACCAGAGGTTTTGACCCATATGCTCTAAGAGACGGCAAGGGCAAAGCCGGATCCTTTGCAACCCGGACGGTTTTCATTGGAACCGGGCTGACTCTTGCTGCTGTTGGTTGGTGTCTGAGGGCCGGTGGAGCCATGCCAATTGCCAATGGTTTGGAATCTTTGAATTTGTTGCTCCTATCATCACGCCGGTTGTTTCTGAATCAATTGCCCCCACCATTCTCCCGACCAAGAAGTGTTTTGATGTCAAAGACAACATCCCCAGCAGGGAGTCTGATACGAATCTTGTGCCCGGCATGCTCGTTGAGATCAGTCAAGTCCATAATCTTGGTACTAGCCATCAGCAAACAAGCAGCAACCCCATTGGAAGTACATCATGTTGTCTGTGTACTACTAGTAGTAAGGACTGTCAGTCTTGTGAGATTGTCAATTTCACAACACAACAACAACAGCAGCCTGGGCGTCAAAAGCACTCCGAGCATTCCCTGCCAAAATGGCTACAAGAGCTCTGCTACTGGTTCCTTTCAAGCCGGCAGTGTTCTCTTTGATCGGAGTCTCTTTGAATGCCATGTTGAAGCTACTACTAGTAACAGCTCTAGTAATGCTGCCTCTCTGTGGAAGAAAAAGCAAGTCGCAAGAAGAAACAAATCGACAAATACCAATCGAGACCCGCACACACGAGGACAACAAATATACTTGCTTTGAATGCAAAGCTGCAGCAACAAGAACAGATGGCGGGACACTGGCAGCATGTAGACCCCTTCACTGTCTCTTTCAGTTGGGATGGATCTTGGCCGTTTCACATGTCTTGTTACAGGAACCTCTTCCATTCTTGACTTTGGTGCAACAAATTTGGTGACAACAATGACACTGCTGTAAGAAGATTACTGGCTTGTATTTGGGTTTTGGTGTGTGGTGCAGTACAGGGCCATCCTTGTTCTCTTTGTTCCTATTGGTGTAGAATCCGGCAGTTTTGCATTTGTACTCCTCGATCATCTTGATAGAGTGATCTTTGCAAACAGAACAAGCTTTGCATTTTCAATCTGGTTGTTGGTCACATCATTGCTGGCTGCTGGTGGCTTGTCAACATAAGAATGCTTGCAGAATGGACATCATCGCGTCTGCTCAGATTCTTCCCAGCAGGCATCCTCAATGAAGGGCTCAATGAGGAGGAGGGGTGTGAAGGATCTCTGTACTCTCTTGTTTTGGAAGAAGAAGGTGAGTATAGGGATTTTCTGGGAGGTAGAATAGTAGTAGCTACAACCAATGCAACATCCTCCTCATTTGAGGTCTTGGCTCTGCTCTATAATAGAGAGAGAGGAGGAGGAGGAACCTTGTTACTTCTACTAGTGAGTAGTTTGATGTTGTTGTCTCCAGCCTTCTTTTTCTTCTTCACTTGCATCACTCCAAGAATGAGCAGCAGACCAACATCTCATTGTTTGGTTTTGTTGCAATTGCATGACAATTGTTTTTGCTTCTGCTCTTTTTTGGTTCCCACGAAGAACCTCTTGCTTCTTGTTGCTGTTGTTGTTTGCAACAATCATCGTCTTCTTCTTGCTTCTTCTTGCTTGATTGCAAGTTTGGCTTGTTAAGCTCTCTGTATCCAGATCAGCACTCACAGCATGATTGACCTGCTGTCTACTAGTAGTACTAGCGACCAGCCAGTTCCTGGGTGCTAGTCTCTCGGTGTTGGCCACCATAGTAGAAGAAGAAGTAGAAGAAGAAGGGTGTGGGAAGAAGAAGAAGAAGAAGAAGCAGCAGTCATTTATTGTTGGAAGAAGGAGGAGGAGGAGGTACTACTAGTGCGGTACTCGTAGTATTTTTACCTACCGAATCGATTTTGAAGGGGGAAAGAGGGCTCTAAACGCAATAGTACTACCGTGAGGGTGCACAATAGTATAAATACAACCCAAAATACAACAGTAAAAAAATCGTGTAGAACTCTACGTGGGTAGATTAAGCGCGCGCAAAATCCAGCGAGAGAGATGCTACACATCAGCGAGGCACAAACTCCACTGAATTGTGCATAAAAAAACTTCCGAGTTGAAATCACTGCAAATAACACGTGAAAAATGCAAACACAGAAAATTTTTGGTTCATATCATGACAGAAATTGTTCATCTCTTACATGTAACATCTAATCGCTAATACAGTTAGAGACCAATTCGATCAATCGAATGATTCATTGATCATTCCATCGAGGCGCAAAGCCAGCTGGGATGTGCGTCAAAGAAAATTCCAAGTCAGATCACTGCAAATAACACGCCAAAATACAGACACAGAAATAATTTTGATTCATATCACGAGAGAAATTGTTCATTGATGATCGATCCGATCGATCATCCGATTTGATCGATCGAGGCACAAAGCCCGCTGGGATGTACATCAAAGAAAATTCCAATTCAGATCACTGTAAACAACACAGCAAAACACAGACACACAAAATAATTTTGGTTCATATCACGACAGAAATTGTCCATTGATTACATGTAACAGCTAATCGCTAATACTACATTTAGAGACCAATACGATCGATCGATCGATCATATCCTACACTTGGTACTACATGAAAACTTGAACTTCGAAACACTCTGCTATCAGCAACAACAGGGGGGGATCCCCTTTCCAATAGCAACACACTCCACTCTACTCCACTTGACAATCCATCAATCGAACGGCACCGACGATACCACAGCTCAACGAAGCTGAAAATTTCCTCCCTGCCTCTCATCTGGGCGCATCTTCCGAATCAGCTGAGTCATACTAGTACAGTCTCCATAGCAATGCTTGATCTTGGCAATGGCTGTGCTCACATTATTCCCCCGGTCTAGGAACCTTTCCATACATCCCCAAAGAACCTTCCAATTGCAATACTTGTACTTCACTCGGCCTTGCTCCACAGCAGTGAACTCCCTCGCCGGCTTCCTCCCTCCTATTCCATTTTGGTACTCATCCCACAAGGCTTTGATGGTTTGTGGTCTATCATGCAGGAATGCCGGTCTTTCTACCACCGGAGCCCCTTGACGCGGATTTGCAGATGGTCTTGCTCTGACTCCTCCTACTCTCCAAGCTGGCGCTATTACCATCCCTCGAACCATCTGGGTAAGGATCTTAACCTGCCGTTTGAGCTCAGCAAGCTCTGAGATCTGATGGTTCATCATTTCTGCTACATTGGTTTGAGTAGTGGATAGCTTGGCATAGATAGCATTCCTCCACTGCTGTCCCCCTCTACTAAACGCCCCTCCGCCGTCTCCGTCTTCACCCTCAGGGATCTCATCCAGCCACACGATTCCATTGATGTTGGAAGCAATCACTTCAACTCTACGAATAGGGTTCATCCCATCCTCAAGTCTGCCTTGCAACAGCTCATATTGCCGTACAATCTGTTGCTTCAGTCCAAGGGGGATATAATTTGCAACAGCAGGATCAAAGCAAGCCCAAAGCAAGGGCTTTGCTACTAGGATAGCAGCAACATCATCCCCAAACGCTCCACAAATTGCAGGAGCCACTGAAGCACAGAGCCAGTCGTCAGTCAGTCCACTGCCATCCTTCTCCGTGTACAAGCAAATCCTCCTATGGGAAAGCTTGCTACCAGCATTGATATCCGGCCAGTCCAACTGCACATCCAAGTACCAATCTTGCATAGCCTTAGTCTTCCATCTAGCTCTGTAGTTAACATCATCGCGAGTTTCCCCTCCTCTCCTAGCCATAGTTGTAGCCCACTTCTTAACTGAATGAGTCCCTAGCCTTTGCTGCCTTCCAAGGGGTCTAAACTGATCGCCTTTTATGATAGCCTTCAGAGCCTTTTGGTATGCCGTCTTGCACTTGTTGACTTCCTTGTTCTGGGCTTTCAGTGGCGACCCGGAGTCTGTATCTCCCTCAGCAAACAACCATTGGCTCAATCGTCCTGCCCCACTACCAAGCCATGCCTCCAGGTAGATAGCAAGGCCAATTAGTACACAGTACCTGTGATCCATAGCGCCCATCACCAGCTGTAATGGACAATCCCCCTCATCATGGACGTTCTTGGACCACCTCCTCTGAATAGTAAGATAGCCAGCGTATGTACTGCTAACCTGCAAGTTTGCCTTCTTCATGTGTGATGTGTCGTCTCCTCTTGCAATCAAGTGCAGCTGGACTCACAGCATTGCCATGTGCCGGAGGCTATAATGGAGACTGTCTCAAATGGCTGTCAGGTCAAGCATTTGAGCAAACTCTTCATGTGTGAAAGCCCTATCAGCAGACATTTTGACGCCAAGCTGCCGGGTTTCCTTCTTAGCCACAGCTTTGATCAGCCGGTTAATCTTGATAGATCTAGTAGGATTGCTGCCTGTCTTGTTCGTTTCATCCCAAGCTGCAGTGTTAGTCATGAAGTAGGAGATAGCTTTTTTCCAATATCTCAAAGTTCTAGATTGCCCAGCACCAACTGGATTATTGTCTATTCCTGGATCCTCCATCCCATACACCTTCAAACACATCCACTTGTAGATGTAATCTGGCGTAACAGTGTTGAGCTCTTCCTGGTTGAACACCCGGTCGGTGGCATATTCTATTCATGCCCTCCAGCAATACGGGACATCAACTCCAACAAGATCCGGGTGGTATCTTAAGAGGTGAGTGGGGGGGGGGGGGGGGCATTCACATCATTGGGTATAATTGGATCCAGTCCCCTTTGCGCCAGTCCTCTTGCTCAACAGGGGGTTCTTGTTGGGGCTCTTCTTCTTCTTGTTGCTGGGGCCGGCGTTCTTGTTGTTGCTGGGGCCGGCAGTGTTGTTGTTGCTGCTGACGCAGGGGCATCATCTAGGACTTCATTGTCGTCAGAGTCCGCGTCGTCCTCGTCCTCGTCCTCGTCCTCGTTGGCGTTATCTAGGACTTCATCCTCATTGTCAGCAGCTAACAAGGCTAAGGCAGCTAGCTCACCTACTACTAAGCCATTATATTCTTCATCCTCGTCCTCGTCCTCATCCTCAGTCCTCGTCCTCGTGCCTCGTCCTTGTCCTCCTCCTCTGAAGGCTCCAGTTTGTCGCCGTCATCAGAGTCATCTTTTGCTGCTGCTGCTGCTGCTGCTGCTGCAGCTCTTTGCATGACAGCTCTAGCAAAACGGATTCTTGCTGCAAGGTCCTTTGCTTCGTGACGCTGCTGTACCGCCCGTGCCTCCTCCCTTGGTGTTGCTCTTCTTGTTGCTGCAGCCTGCTGGTGTGGTGGATCCATGTCCGCTAAAGCTGCTGCTGCTGCTGCTGCTTCTTGGGCCCGAGCAGCACGACGTTCACGCCGGGCTCCTCGTTGTTGTTCCCTTGCTGCCCGAATGATCTTACGGATCCATGCTCAGCAGCAGCTGACGACGCGGCATCTTCTTGTTGGCTTGCTTTGTTGCTTTGTTGCTTTGTTGCTAATTAATTAAATCGATCCTTTGCAATTAGATGGATCGAAAAAAGTGAGGAGCGTTTGGCTACTAATCCGAGTGAGTGCTGAGCGAGCTAATCTAATCTAATCTAATCTAGTAATCTAATCGGAGTGTGATTGATTCTTGATTTGCATGCGTGTCGAACAATAGAGAGCAAAATCACATAAAATTATTGTTTGCTTGTTGAGTATGCTGGATAATAAGCCAAAATCAGTGAGTCACTCCTTCTTCTTGCTATCCGTGAGTTGCATAACAATAAGTTGTTGCGCACCTCGTTGGTGGAAAAATGCAGGGCTACAAATCAACAACCAGCAGTACTACTACTAGTAGTAGTGCAACTTCGCTAAAATTAAAAATGCAACCCGCCCGTACGCGTATCGTACTCTACTCTTACGGTAGCAGTACAACAAAAAATTTGCGTACCGTACCTCAACAGATGGTGGTGGGGTACCAAACACAATACTAGTGCCTACGTAGAATCGTGTAGCCGGTTGTACTAGCCCAGGTTAAATGCAACCCGGGTTGTTGCATTGGTGTGACATCGTACCGGCACGAACCTACGGTATTAAGAAGTACGGTATGAATTACGAAGTACGGAGTATTTTTTATCCTCTTCGGGGTTTTTGCGCGGATAGATCCGGTGACGTTTGTGACAAACATCACCAATCACCACGCACGGAACGAAACTCTGTATGATGATGCGGTACCGGTACAATACGGTAAGATCCTCGTACCGTACTGTATGGCAGTACGAAGTACGGTACGGTAGCATAATTTTTATTTTGATGGCTGTGCTGGTTGGCATTTTCTGGGTCTACCGGTACTCGTACGTACGATACGGTACTTACATTACACACCAACATTCCACCACTGCCCCACCTGTTTTTGTACTCGCAAAAAGACTATGCCCTTCCAACACCCAGAAACGAATGAAGGCTATGTAAGGATCCGAATAGTTGAATCATTATAGCCTCGGCAATAATCGCACTTCCGCGCATACTCTTTCGTGTGTTGGGAGGCACAGCAGGGATCGTTGGCGGCACACCGTGAGGAACTCTTGTCATCGCACGGTAGAATTTGTACCGTACCGTACTAAAACTCTACAGTACTATACGGTACGAGTGAGAATTGGTGTCTACGGAGTACTTGTACTACCGGTACGAGTACTCGTACTGTACTACGTATCCAATAACACTCTATCTATCTTACTTCGTACTACGCGCGACATCCGTACATCACACACAAACTCGTATCGTTGGGTAGAAACAGGAACTGCGGTAGTATTGAATACGTACAGTGTACAGTACAGTGTACAGTGTACACGTAATACTGTACGAGTACTTGCGGCAATGAACCGAACCAGAGAACAACCGATCGATCGATCGATCGATGACGATGACGACGACGATGAGTTTGAGTTGGCGTTGCGTTACGTTACGTTTCTATCGACGCGGCCCAGCTTGATACCGTATGCTCGGAACGAACGAGCGAACGAACGTCAAAAGAACGAACGTCAATCGAACGAACATGACGACACCGAACCGAACCGAACCGAACCAAACCAAACCAAACCGGCACGTCGTGTCGCTGTCTCGTGGCATAGCATAATAATAGTATTGCAGCATCGCATCACATCGCACTACGAACTATAAGATTATTCAATACTGAAGTGCAGTATAGTATAATACGGAAGTATATACTATACTATACTATACTATCGCATCTATCCATAGATTTCGACTGGAATAGATAACAATAACCAATCCAATCCAATCCAATCCATCCAAGCAGCAGCAGTAGCAGCATCAGCTTCAGCATTATCAGTCAACAGCAGCTCCGACTGATACAACGCAGACAGCAAGCACCTGCCGCGAACAGAAATAGAAACAGAAACAGTTCGGTTCGGTTTGTTGACAAAAAAGCTTGTCGAAGCAACCCATCCATGAATTCCTACACTGCACTGCATCTGCATCTGCATCTGCGCCTGCCTGCAAACGAGGATACCGATCGCAAACCGCGTCGGGATGATGATGATGATGATGATGATTCTTCTTCTTCTTCTTCTCGGCTTGGCGTCGTTGGATCGAGCTTCGTTGTCGTTACCGTCCGTCCAAGTCCAGGCCTTCTCGGTTTCGTGCAAGCCGACAACGACGACAAGGATTGCGCGCCGGCGCTTCGCAACCGCAACCGCAACGCCTCTGGGGTCGGCGGTCTGCGCGGATTCCTGTGGCGGCGCAGGAAGAGGATGCAGCTACAGCTACAGCAACAGCAAAAACTACAGCTACAGCTACAGCTGCGTTCGCTACTACCACCCCTACTACTACTACTACCACCACCGCCTCGTATCACGACAACAACGATAGCGTCCTGGCACGATTGTTCGGGAGCGCCCAAGCCCGGGACGATTTTTTTGCCAACGACTTTGGCAAGAACGTCGTCCATTTGCGCAACCGGAAACGAAACCGAAGCAGCGACAACACCGACGGCACCGACGACAACGACAACGAACTCGACGATGTTTGCTCGCTGGACCTTCCCTGCATCGAGCGAATCGTCGTCGAGGAATCCACATCCACCGACAATGCCAATGTAAATGCCAATGTAAATGCCAATGTCGATGCCAATGTCGTCGTCAAGACCCGCCTCGACCTCAAGGTTCCTCTTCGAGTCGTCCGAGCTCATTGCGCTGCGCAAGCGCGGGTCCACGACCTACATCGACAACACCGACACGTCCTACGACGACTTTTGCGACTACATCTCCAACGACAACGGATCGGCCGTCATTCCCGTTGCGGGAGAGAGCGTCCTGGTGCCGTTCTTGGACGAGGTGAGGGAAGATTTCACCGAGCGGTTGCGGTTGCGGTTTCACGACGAGACCGAGCACGTTGAGCACAATCACAACCATGCAAGCAATGCCCACAATGCAAGCAATGCTGTGACCACCGCCGCTGTTGTTGCTGCTCCTCCTCCTTCTTCTTCTAGCATCGTTGCCGACACGCTGGAGGTTGGCATCAACGTTTACCACAGCGGACCGGGTGCCGTCGCGCTCAACCGCCACGTCGACCAATACGACGTCCTGGTGGTCCACCTGGACGGCCGCAAGCAGTGGGAGATTGGCGTCTACGACGATGACGATGTCGACAACAACAACAACAACAACAACAACATACGAATGCTGCAAGGACATCGACCGCGTCGACCACTGGACCAACGTGACGCTCGTGCCGGGGGATCTCTTGTACATTCCCGAGGGGGTCTTCCACGCGGCAACGACGGCGGATGGATACGACTCGACGACCCACGCCACGATATCGCTGGATTACCGGCGTTGACGTTGGACGTTGGACGTTGGACGTTGACAGTTGACACCCGCACCGGCACCCGCGACGACACCCTGGAATTGAGAGAGAGAGAGCATTCGAATCGGAAGCGACAGCGACAGCGGGAAATTGGAAGTGAAATCGGAATGATTAGAATTGGAATTGAAATCGGAACAATTACAATTGGAACACAAGGAATCGGTGAATCGAATCGAATCGAATCGAATCGAATCGACAAGGCTAGGCTAGGCTAGGCAAGGCAAGGCAAGGCACAGCTCGGTACGGCACGGCACGGCATGGCACAACTCCGACGAGGCAACTTCGTCTTTGTCTTCTTCTTCATCCCGGACGATGTGTCTAAAGTCGGTGCGTTTTATTTGATCGAGGTCAAAGTTGGTTGGATCGTTGGTTGGTTGGTTGGATCGTTGGTTGGATGGATGGATGGTTGGTTGGTTGGTTGGTTTCCGAGCTGTACAGTAATGCAATACAATGCGACTTGCGACTTGCGCGAGAACCGGTGGTGCCATGCCATGCCATGCCATGCAATGCAACCCCCCACCGTGGTTTAAGTTGGTTTCCCTCGAAACAAAACGAATAAGAATACGTGCATTGAATGCACACACCCACACACACACGCACACACACGCACACACACATTCATACCAACGATTCGAATCGAATCGAATCGAATCGATCGATTCGAATCGATTCGAATCTGAATCTCCTTCCTGCGCCGCCTACCGGGTGCGTACCTATTGTTGTTGCTGGCTCGTTTGATTCGAATCGCATCGCATGGCATCGAATCGCATCGCATCGCAACCGTGCTGCGGTCATTGAATGGCATGCAGTGTCATTGCATTCCAAATGTGTGTGCGTGTAATCTGTGTGTGCGTGTGTGTGTGTGTGTGTGGGAGACAAGTCGGTCGGCACATCGGTCGTTATTTGGTATTGTACCGTGCGTGCTTGTGGTGTGTTTTGGTGCGGTGCGTATGGATTGTATTGTTGTGCCAAACCAATCGTCGTGGTAGTGGGCAACAGACGAGACAACACAATACAATACAACACAACACAATAATATAATATAATATACTAATACAAACACTGGTTCCTTCGCGTTCCGAACGCGGTGTGTTTTGTATCGTATCGTATCGTATTGTATTGTATTGCATTCGGATGCAGTAGTAGCAGTCATTCATTCATGGACTTCGGTCTGAGTGTAGCGGTGCGGCGCGGCACGGCACGGCGCTAGGCGAGTCCTGTTTGTTTTGTTTGTTTTGTTTTGTTCGTTCGTTCGTTCGTTCTTTCATCCAAAACGGAACGTGTTGCGTTTTGTTGTGTTGTGTTGTGTTGTGTTCCTGGCATACTTATACCGCAGAACAAATACAACAGCATCGTATACAGGGCCGAGTAATCTTACGAGTACTGCAATAACAATACCGACGATGAGACAGTACATGATACGGTACAAGAACAAAGGATCGTTGCAATTGCCATTCGGGAAAGTGGAGAAGAGAACAGAACAGAAAAGAAAAGACAGAACGACACGCCCACTCACGTTGCACGTTGTTGTGTCAGTTGTGTCCACCAAGATCATCGAGTCCGTAACAGTGATTGATTACCAACAACAACAACAACAACAACAACAACAACAACAATAGCAAGGGTTGCTGTTAGCATTGCTGTATCGTAGTACCGGTACTATACTATACGGTATCAACAAACGTTGTCATCTTCTACGGTATTACCATCGGACGCTGTTTTGCACCGGGCGTGGCGGAGCGGAGCAGAGCAGAGCCGACAACACCCTAATCTAATTACTACGAAGTATTACTGAAGATACCGGTAATTGAAATTACGAGCAGAACACACGGAAGGAATAAATAAACAATACGGAGTACAAGTAATTACGGTACTTATACTATACTCGTACTACGTTCGTAATCTTGTTACTGTACGCGTCAGAAAACAATTAAAAGGATTGTCGTAAGGTACGGTATAGTAATCATAGTAGTATACGTGCAATTGATGAGACTCTTCTCGTACCGGTACATCGAAAAGGACGAAATAATGGAGTTGATACAGTATTTCATTCAGATCGGATGAGCTCAAAATGTACTTTTTGATGCAGTGAAAAAGTTGAGAACAAAAATACGAGTAGTGCTCCGTAATACGTAATCGTACTCGTACCGGTACGGTTTAGAGGTGAATGCCATGCGGACACGTAGAAAATGTACCAGAATCTACAGAGCATCAGTGCGTATCATTAACCACTAAATCTTAACCTGTCCGCGCAGCATTCCTACAGCATTCATACAGCAAAAACACTACCAAAATTTACCACAGAGGTGCGAAAATACCACAGAGGTGCGAAAACAGCGCCGAATCGTTACTACCTATGCTATTAGTGTGTTCATTCCTCCCAAAGCGTTGGAGTAAATAAGCTACAAATACATCAATGAAGAGCCCTTAATGTGGGTATTCATCTGCCTGCGCTACCAACTTTTACTGATCCTTTGTTAATGAGATACAATAGCGGGGACAAGTGCTTATATGGCAGTTTTTTGCCTTGTGAGTGAAATAACACGTAAAAAACTAAGCTCATAACCTGTCTTTTTAACGTGAATGGCATTAACCTCTAAACTCATATGCGGTGTGAAAAGTTTGAAAATAAGAGCTATCACTTACTACGTTTGTGATAGCCTCATCAGTAGCCTACGTACCTACTTGTAGTACTGGGCGTGCGAATGCATAGTTCATAGGTGTGTTGGTGGGTTAAGCAATGCTAGAGGGGGATCCGGGAAGTGCCAGCCTGTGGCTAGTTTTTGCAGGCTGGGTCCGGTCCCGTGTTGCTTTGCCCACACACCGGCGCACAGTGTTGGCTGTTAAGCCTTTTCTGCCAATGAGCCATAAGGCCACAGGGTGGGAGCTGCGTCCGAGAACTGTTTCGCGGGGTTCAAATTTACTTCTCCCGCACAAATTTTGTGCGTGAATTTAACAGGGCTATTTTTCTGTACACCCTGAAATTCGCGCCGATCGTATAAGGGGTATACGTAAACTCAGCACTATTTCTGTGCGCGTGATGCACATTACTCTACTCTCGAATAAAAATAATTTATTTCCGTCTCTAGCAGAACCCAATTATTATTCCGTACCAACAACACTTACTTCTATTCACAAATAAAAAAGAAATCTTTACTCAGTATTAATTCCAAAATATTAATCTCCCAAATAACAATTCGATGCTGCTCTCCTAATTGTGAATTCTATTTCTCGACTACAATATTCCCTTTTTAAAATGTAGATTCTATTATGCTTGATTTATTCCTATTGCAACATATTACGAATCCTCCATTATTTCTAATATTCTCAATATTAAGTTCATAATTAGTAGTATTTTTGTATTATGTATGTACTGTTATTTTCTACATTAATTGAAGGGATATATGGGCATTCATTGATGCTGTTATTGCCGGATCAACATTCATCACTGATGGGTTGGAGTTGTGTTTATTACTCTAGCTTTTGCCGCTGTTTCTACTACTGTGGCCACGCTGTTGCTCTTGTTGCTTGCTGCTGCCGCTACTTCGTTTTGTTGTTCCATTTTGGCATTCCGTTTTGACCGTGTTCCATTGTTGCTCCGTTTTTGTTGTTTCGTTTTTATTGTTTTGTTTGCGTTGTTCGGTTTGCGGTGCTCCATTTTTTGTTTTTTGTTTTTGTTTCCTCTGTGTTGTTCCGTTTGCGTTGTTCGGCTTGCGTTGCTCCGATTGCGTTAGTCCATTTTTGTTGCTCCATTTTTGTTGCTCCGTTTTTGTTGCTCCATTTTCGTTGCTCCGTTTTCGTTGTTTCATTCCATTGTGTCGTTGTTTTGTTCCATTGTTTCATTGTTCCATTTTTGCTCTGAAAATAAAAATAACAGAAAGAACAATCAGAAAAATAGAATCTCCAACAAATTGTTGTCGTTGTCACTCACGTGCGTTCCATTGTTGTTCTGTTGCTCTGTTTCACTTGCTACTCCGCTCTGTTGTTCCATTCAATAAAAATAAAATAAAAATCAGAAACAAATAGAATCTCCAACAAATTGCCATCATTGTTGTCACTTACTTGCGTTCCATTGTTGCTCCGTTGTTCCATTTCGTTTGTTGTTTTGCTCTGTTGTTCCGTCCGATAAAAATAAAAGAAAGAAAGATCAGAAATAAATAGAATCTCCAACAAATTGCCGTCATTGTTGTCACTCACTTGCATTCCGTTGTTGTTGTTCCATTTTGTTGTTCCCTTGTTCCCCTGTTACACTCACTAGTGTTTCTTTGTTGTTCCATTGTTCTGTTGTCTGTGACTGTTGCACAACATTCATTTTCTGTGTTTAAAAAAAAAATACCGTACCGACCAAGAAGTATGTGTTTTTTTTTTGGTTTTTTGTGTGTGCTCAGTTTTTCGTGTTACTTCAGTTTTTCATGTGTGTGTGGTTTTGGGTGTGTTGTGTATGCTGTGTACCCTGACTTCTTTCATGTGTCTGGCTTGTGTGTGGCCTTTATTTTCTATATAAGTAAAGCATGTACCAGTGCAAGCCACCCCTCCCGCGCCATAATTTTTTCAAAATGGAAATTTTGATTACACGAAGGTTATGTACTTAGATTCCCTACTCATCTGTAGAATCTGATAGTCAGTCGGTGGTTCGACACTGTCCTGGGTCAGCACAGTACCTACCGGTACCTATGTACACTTTTTGCAAAGTACCCAATGGTGTACCTTTTTGCATGTAGTATCATCTGCAACTAGTAATGCCTGCACACTTATATTTTTGTCTGAGAATAATCCAAAAGCAGCATTTCCATTTTGATTAAAAACCTTATGAATTAATTTTATTTGACACTCATTAAACTACATTTTTGGTGATTGGATTATAAGTGTTACTCCAATTATGGATAAGATGAAATGTGCCAGAAAAATAAATTGAATTGACCTGATACTTTGGGACCCATTACCCACTCAGTCAGTGTGTGCCGGATTCGTACCAAAAATACTCTCTTGTCTGCAATTTGGAGAGACAAACCACAACATTTTCTGTATTGTGAGTTTAAATGTTGTTCCCAATATGCATCAGATGAGTCATGGAAAAATTATTCATGGCCTGGACCTGATACTTTTGGAGTCATTACCCAATCAGTCATTTTATGCCCTGGATTTGCACCCAAAATACCCTCTTCTGTGCCATTTGGAGCGATATATCACAACATTTCCAACATTCTGTGCAGCAAAGTTGTTCCCAATATGCCTTTGATGAGTCATGAGAAATGTATTCATGGCTTGGACGGGATACTTTGGGAGTCATTACCCAATAAGTCAGTTTGTGCCCTGGAATTGCACCCAAAATACCCTCATGTTTGCCATTTGGAGAGACAAACCACAACTTTTCCAACATTCTGTGGGGCAAAGTTGTTCCCAATATGTATTTGATTAGTTGTGAGAAATGTATTCATGGCCCGGACCGGATACTTTTGGAGCCATTACCCAATGATTCAGTTTGTGCCCTGGAATTGCACCCAAAATACACTCATGTTTGCCATTTGGAGAGACAAACCCAAACATTTCCAGCATTCTGTTTGTAAAAGTTGTTCCCAATATGCATCAGATGAGTAATGAAAAATACATCCATGGCCAGGACCGGATACTTTGTGAGTCATTACCCAATAAGTCAGTTTGTGCCCTGGAATTTCAACAAAAATACCCTCATTTGTGCCATTTGGAGAGACAAACCCAAACATTTCCAGCATTCTGTTTGTAAAAGTTGTTCCTAATATGCATCAGATGAGTAATGAAAAATACATCCATGGCCAGGACCGGATACTTTGTGAGTCATTACCCAATAAGTCAGTTTGTGCCCTGGAATTTCAACAAAAATACCCTCATTTGTGCCATTTGGAGAGACAAACCCAAACATTTCCAGCATTCTGTTTGTAAAAGTTGTTCCCAATATGCATTTGATGAGTCATGAAAAATATATTCAAGGCCCAGACCAGATACTTTGGGAGTCATTACCCAATAAGTAAGTTTGTGCTCTGGAATTTCACCAAAAATACTCTCATGTTTGCCATTTGGAGAGTGAAACCACAACATTTCCGGGATTTTGTGTGACAAAGTTGTTCCCAATATGCATTTGATGAGTCATGATAAATCTCTTCATGGCCCGGTACGGATCATACTTTGGGAGTCATTACCCAATAAGTCAGTTTGTGCCCTGTAATTGCACCAAAAATACCCTAATGTTTGCCATTTGGAGAGTCAAACCACAACATTTTGGGCATTCTGTGGGGCAAAGTTGTTCCCAATATTCATTTGATGAGTCGTGATAAATGTATTCCTGGCTTGGACCGTATACTTTTGGAGTCATTACCCAATAAGTCAGTTTGTGCCCTGTAATTGCACCAAAAATACCCTAATGTTTGCCATTTGGAGAGTCAAACCACAACATTTTGGGCATTCTGTGGGGCAAAGTTGTTCCCAATATTCATTTGATGAGTCGTGATAAATGTATTCCTGGCTTGGACCGTATACTTTTGGAGTCATTACCCAATAAGTCAGTTTGTGCCCTGTAATTGCACCAAAAATACCCTCATGTTTGCCATTTGGAGAGTGAAACCACAACATTTCCAGCATTTTGTGGGGCGAAGTTGTTCCCAATATGCATTTGATGAGTCATGATAAATGTATTCCTGGCTTGGACCGGATATTTTTGGAGTCATTACCCAATAATTCAGTTTGTGCCCTGGAATTGCACCCAAAATACCCTCATGTTTGCCATTTGGATAGACAAACCACCACATTTTGGGCATTCTGTGTGGCAAAGTTGTTCCCAATATGCATTTGATGAGTCATGAAAAATATATTCATGGCTTGGACCGTATACTTTTGGAGTCATTACCCAATAACTCAGTTTGTGCCCTAGAATTGCACCAAAAATACCCTCATGTTTGCCATTTGGAGAGTGGAACCATAACATTTCTAGCATTTGGTTTGTAAAAGTTGTTCCCAATATGCAATTGATGAGTCATGATAAATGTATTCATGGTTTTGACCGGATATTTTTGGGGTTATTACCCAATAAGTCAGTTTGTGCCCTGGCGTTGCACCAAAAATACCCTCATGTTTGCCATTTGGAGATTCAAACCACAACATTTTGGGCATTCTGTGGGGCAAAGTTGTTCCCAATATGCAATTGATGAGTCATGATGAATGTATTCCTGGCTTGGACCGGATATTTTGGGGTTATTACCCAATAATTCAGTTGGTGCCCTGGAATTGCACCAAAAATACCCTCATTTGTGCCATTTGGAGAGTGAAACCACAACATTTCCGGGATTCTGTGTGACAAAGTTGTTCCCAATATGCAATTGATGAGTCATGATGAATGCATTCATGGCTTGGACCGTATACTTTTGGAGTCATTACCCAATAAGTCAGTTTGTGCCCTAGAATTGCACACAAAATACCCTCTGGTGGGCAAGGTGTAAAGAATTCGTAAGCATTGTGGACTCCTCACAAATACTTTACGGTACACACTACCAGAAATTATCTAGTCCAAATTTCAAGTAAAAATCTACTCTAGTAGTAGGCTATGATGTAAATACAATACTAGTATGTATCTAGTACAACAAGCGTGTTGTAATCTACTCGCACAGAAACCTACTCGGATTCAATACTAGTATGTATCTAGTACAAAAAGTTTGTAGTAATCTACTCTCGTAGAAACCTACGCGTATTCAATACTAGTATGTATCTAGTACAAATAGCGTGTAGTAATCTATTCACGTAGAAACCTACGCGGATTCCATACTAGTATGTATCTAGTATAACAAGCGTGTAGGAATCTACTTGTGTAGAAACCTATGCGGATTCCGTACTAGTATGTATCTAGTACAACAAGCGTGTAGTAATCTATTCGCGTACCTCAATAGAAACCTACGCGGATTCAATACTAGTATGTATCTAGTACAACAAGCGTGTAGGAATCTATTTGCGTAGAAACCTACGCCGATTCAATACTAGTATGTATCTAGTACAAATAGCGTGTACGAATCTACTGGCATAGAAACCTACGCTGATTCAATACTAGTAAGTATCTAGTATAACAAGCGTGTAGAAATCTACTCACAGTAGAAACCTACGCCAATTCAATACTAGTATGTATCTAGTAGAAAAAGCGTGTAGAAATCTACTCGCGTAGAAACCTACGCTGATTCAATACTATGTTTGGAGGGCTCTGAAAATTGAGGAGAAAATGTCGGTATTTGGTAGTTTAACTTGTTGGTTATTACATGAAATTGTTACTTGGAATTGTGAGCAGAAAATTGCTCTTTTACTAAATTCACCATATTGGTGCATCGGCCCACTAATACTCCAATGCACACACTAAATCACTAATAATCACATCGACCCACTAATACTCCGATGTGCTGCACGTGTCCTTGTACCATGGGCTGTAGGGATTTACCTTGTGCCCCGTAGAATTGGTACTTGATTTGCAATCCGAGGCACATCATGACTCTCCAAATGTACAGCATGTCTTGCACACATAGTACAGCTGCATACAGTTCAGGCTTCCATCACTGACAGTGCAATGATTGGCATCATCCTTGATCTTGCTGTGACATTGGCACCATTCAGCCAAGTCGACCAGCCATTGACACTGTGCCGAGACTCATCTTTGGCATACTCAGAGTCACTGAATCCAATCAGCTCAAAAATGAAATTCCTGGTACCATCCCACACTGCATTTGGGGCTAACGTGAGACCTCGCTTGGGTGTTCCAGCACAATACTTCATCACTCGCTTTAGTGCCTTCATGTGGGACTTCCTTGCTTCAGTCATGAACCTAGAGAGCTCCCAGACGGCATTCTGTGTTTCAATTTGTGACCATCTCATCATATGCAATAGGATGGCTGTTCCGGACCTGTACTTAGTTTGGGCTTCCTTGGTGAGAACACTATCAGATGGTCCTTCACCTTCTTTCTTCAACACTGATCCTGGCTCTGCTGGAGTGGTGGGGTTTCCTCTGCATTCATCAAGCTTGAACTCATCAACGAATCTTTTGATCTTGACTGGTTGGGTCATTCTCAGAGTTCTGTTCTTCTTGTCCCGCTCGATGTGACATCCGGCATATTCATCCATCTCTCCAACACCCTTGCATTCAAATAGGGACTTGAGTTGCTCTTTGTGCTTCAGGACTTCTGCTTCTTCACCTATGATGCAAAAGTCATCGACCCACAGCAACATCAAAAGTAGCTTGTTGTTGATCCACCTGAAAAATAGACATGGGTCAGCCTTGCATCTCTCCATCTGCATGGTATGCATTGCTTGTCGGGCTTCTCTCCAGAATTGTATTGCCGCTTGAATTGTGCCATAAAGTGTTTTCTGCAATTGGAGGAGTACGTATGATGGGTAGAACTTCTGATATCCCTCTGGAATCTTGGTGAATATTTTCTCTCCATTCTGAAATTTGCCATTCAGAAAAGCTCCTTCCACATCCACAATATAAGCCATAAAATTCGCCATAACCATCAATATCATTGCAATGCGAATGGAGATATCACTGACAACCGGTGAAGACTTGTCTTGGCCATCAAAGTGCTCACCATCTAGTTGCTTGAATCCTCAGATGGCATTCCTGCATCTTACCGTGCCATCAGGTTTCATCTTGTTGGCCCAAGTGGTATCCATGAGTTTGGTGCCTGGTGGGACGTTGGCTTCATCAATCTCTTCAAAAACTCCATATTTGATCATCTTCTCATGTTGAGCGTCCGATACCCTCTGTAAACTTGTCCCTCATGGAACTGGCCATAGATTCCTTGTAGTTCATGGTCTTTAACTCATTGGTGTTGTTAAATGCACTCCCAGCTGCGCCAACCAGACTTAGTTCACTCATAGCGCCTTCCTGGGATGGAATAGATACTGACAGAAGATTGAATTCTTGCAACTCAGTCATTGCCTTGTGGAACTGGATTTCAGCATCAGTGAATTGTGCTGCATAGCTGGCCATATCTCCATAGCGTATATCCGGATTGAGATGAGAGTTTCTTACTACTCGGCCATATCGGGTAGTGGTTACAACATGTGGATCTGCTTCTTCTGTATCTTCATTGCTATCATATTCGTTGCTCTCATATTCAATCTTGGTTTCTTCAATATCATCGTCGTAGTATTCATGTTCAGAGGGAGCATCGGCATCAGGGATTTCAGATTCAGGTTGTAAGGGAATTGCTGGTACAGTGGCTCCCCCACTTTCATCCTGAAACTGCACGCGAGGATGCCGAGGTCTGGTGGTGGTGCGCAAGATTGAGACAGGGTGTGTAGGGGTGTCATTGATTGGGAGATCCATGTTGCCACCTTCAAGGAAATCAGCATGAAAATTAATAGCTTCACCCGCTGGTGCAGTGGGTGGAAAATACATCCTCTTCAGCCAGTAGATATCACCTGTAGCTGTGAAAGTGTTCTTCAATGGATCATACATCACATAGCAATCACCTGGTTGGTCAGTGCAGTATCCAGCAAAGAAAGCTGGATTCCCGCAATAATTGAGTTTGGGACTTGTGGGACGCTTAACTCGAACTACTCCAGCCTCTCCAAAGGTTCTGAGATGGGCACTAAACGCAGGGACCGTGCCAGAGAAATGTTGGATCTTGGGCTTAGTGTTGCCATTCACAGTGACAGCCTCCAACCAGTCCAACTGAACACCACATCTCATTGCTAAGGGGAAAAATCTAAACCGGTATTCCCTAGGCACATTTGCTTGAGAGCAAAGAGCCATGGCGCGACAAACTGACCGATAGATTGCTGTTTCCACCACACTGTTCTGCTGGGGAGTATCCACAGAGGTATACTCGAATTTGCAAGAAAATTTCCAATCCTGCTGACGCCAGCCGAGCGTCAAGTGCGGTGTTTTCCCCCGCTTTATCACAACGAAGGTACTTCAAATCTTGGCCTTTGGATCTCCATTGGTTGAGCAATGCGCAAGTGGGTTCAACCATTCCATCTTTGGTGGAAAAGAAATTGACAAACCGGCATGAGGAATATTAATCAACAATCATGCAAAAATGGGGCTTGGTAATGAATGGGGCCGTCAACTTGTTACTTTTGGCATCTTTGGGTGCCTTCACTGAGGACATATCCACAAAGAGTCTTTCTCCAGGCTTGGTGGCGGCGACGTGTTCACTCTCTGTAGGAATAACTTTTCGTTTGGCTTTAGCTTTGGCGCAATCTTCACAAGGGAGCATTGGACCACGAGTGATGGTCCAGCCAAGTGTTTCAGCTGTTCGGCGTGTCTTGATCTCATCCATGTGGCCCAGGAGTTGGTGGGCTTTGTTGATGTTCATCTTGGTTCCTTCATCTGTAGTAGTGGTAGCAGTTGCCACGTTGATGTCAATGTTGTTGGTAGGATTGGCAATGCGATTGAAATAGCCAACCCACACACAGCTTGTGTAGGTGGGGATTTGAATATCAAAATTCACTTGGATCTTCCCTTTCCTGAGCGACCATCCGGTTTTGTCGCTTCCGGTGGCGATCCAACCATTCTGTAAAGCCAAGTTGGCTGAGAACAGATTGAATGCAAAATTTGGATTGAAATTCACACCCTGCAACAACGTCTGAAACTCCTTGTTTCCATCCTTGTCAATCTTCTGACAGGGAATATCCCCAACCTGACATCCTTTCAGTTCGTCTCCACTTTGGGTGGTAATGGTGGCACCACTAGCTCTCAAATTGGTGGCACATCTCATACTGTTGGAAGTTGTGACTTGTGGCGCCTGTATCAAAAACAAAGACATTGTCATCATACAGCAGATCAAATCCTTCGGGCACAACATCTCCTTTGGTAGCTTGCTTTTGGGGTGTTGAGAAGTTGGAGTGACGTGGTGGAGGTTTGCATTGCGGAGAGACAGAAATCATAGTCAATCGTTGCTCCCTGGACATCCTTCAACTTGGATTTCCAACCATTCGGTCATCTGGCAGCATTCTTTTCATCCTCAAAACAGACAGCAGCTCCATGATTACCACCACAGATCCCACATTTGCGCCGCCGTCCCCTTTGGCCATTGGATCTGTTGTTGTTACGGTTGCTGTTGCCGCTGTTGTTGCGGTTGCCGTTGCCGCTGTTGTTACCGTTGCCGTTGTTGCCGTTGTTGCTATTGCCGTTGTTGTTGCTGTTTTCAGTCGGCGTGTCGACACGCGGGTGGCCTGCTTGGCGTTTAGCACAGTTGAATGCTTTGTGACCTTTCTCTTTGCACCAATAACAAACTGCATTAGTGGACCACTTGTCTCGTGTATCCGGATTGGCAAAATCAGTCATCTCAGCACCAAACAGACTCATTTCCTTGGCTTTTCCACCCCTGCTTTGTATACTTCGAGCCAACTCATACAGACTTGCAGCTTGGAGGTTGACCGCCTCCCAAAATTCCAATTCAGAGGTACCTGTATCTTGCAGTGCATCCATGAGGGGGGTAAGTTGCATCAGTAGGTAGGCAGGCAGTGCGGCTTTGAATGCCACGATGAGTTGTGTCAAAGTGGGCCTGACTGACTTGTACTGGTATTTCCTTCGCAAATCATAGATATCTTCAACCAAATCCTGTGGAGGGGCTCCAATTGTTAGCTTCAAACTTTGCAGATCAATGTCCAATTGCTCTTGGTCGTGAGATTTGTTGACTTTCCTGTATTCCTTCATGAGTTGTTCAATCACCCAATGTACCCTACCTCAAGGCCATTGTGACCGGAGCTCTTCATTTGTTTTAGCTGATGCACCCCGATCAATCTTGGACTTCTCCATGATGGCTAGGCCTGTCCTGTTGTCGGCAAAAGCCTTGTACAGATCATTCAGAGCTTTGTTGTGGTACTTGTAAGCCCTTTTCTGTGCGGTACTCATATCCTCTCAAGGTGTAAGCTGTCCTTCTGGAGGTAGGTCCTTGTGCGGCTTGGTGGTCAACATGTCCCGGTACTTGTGGTTATCGACGTATGCTTGGAACTGGGTGTACCAGTCTTCGAACTTGCCCGCATCTCCCTTGGCTAACTTGGGCACTTGACTATCCACGTACTCCACCATCTTGTATTTGTATTTCTTCTTCGTGGAGCCCTCGGTGCTTGCGCTGCTTGTGCTTGCGCTTGCGTGACTTTTGCTGCTACTTGATGCCGCACTGCTCTCTGAGCTTGATAGTACACTGCTCTCTTCTTCTTCCGATGTCGATTCTGCAGAAAAAGCGATTTCTATCTCTTGATGCCGGGTTGGTGGATCCTCCTCCATTCATTAACAGACACGTAAGTAAATTGTCGTATTCCGATCCAAAGTAAATTGTCGTATTCCGATATGTCCGGATGCCCGATTCCGATGTAAATTGTTAATTGTAATTGGCCCTATTGATCCGTCGATACCAATCCTGCTGTTGTATTTGGTGGGTCGCTAGTAGTGGGTGGATATCCTGATACTCCACACGGTCTGCGTCTCCTCACACGTTTTTCTTCCGTAAATGGACAACGAATAATTGTTAATTGGCCCTATCGATCCGTCGATGCCAATCCTGCTGTTGTCGAATGTCGCTGGCTCCGATTGTTAGCCAGCCTGCAGTCCGATCTTGGTGGACAAAAATAGAATGTTGCTGACTCCGATTGTTAGCCAGCCTGCAGCCCGATCTTGGTGGACAAAAATAAAATGTCGCTGACTCCGATTGTTAGTTAGCCAGCCTGCAGTCTGTTCTTGGTGGACAAAAGTAGATGTGTCGCTGACTCCGATTGTTAGCCAGCCTGCAGTCCAATCTTGGTGGACAAAAAGTAGGTAAGTCGCTGACTCTGATTGTTGTTAGCCAGCCTGCAGTCCGATCTTGGACACAGAGTATTCCGCTGAAACGCGCGGATATCTCTCTTCTGGAGGGACAGAGTATTTCGTCGTCAACTGTATGAATATCTCTTCCTTGATTTCTTCTTCGACCAAGTTCCAACCTCGGGAGCGCTCCGTAATTCTTCGAAGAATGTTTGGAGGGCTCTGAAAATTGAGGAGAAAATGTCGGTATTTGGTAGTTTAACTTGTTGGTTATTACATGAAATTGTTACTTGAAATTGTGAGCAGAAAATTGCTCTTTTACTAAATTCACCATATTGGTGCATCGGCCCGCTAATACTCCAATGCACACACTAAATCACTAATAATCACATCGGCCCGCTAATACTCCAATGTGCTGCACGTGTCCTTGTACCATGGGCTGTAGGGATTTACCTTGTGCCCCGTAGAATTGGTACATAAGAACCTATTTTTAGTAAGAAGGAGAACCGGAATCGGTAAGTGGTAAATTCTCATGCCCACTTCCATTCCCATCTCCATTCATGTTGGTCCATTCCTGTAGAAGCAAGATGACTCCATCGATCGATCGCGTGACTCATACGCGTCTCATTCATTCACTTGTGTCTCATTCGTGTCTCATTCACGTCTCATTTGTTCCGTAGCGCGCGCTCATTTGACCGACTTCAAACATACTAGTATGTATCTAGTACAAAAAGCGTGTACGAATCTACAGGTGTAGAAACCTACGCCGATTCAATACTAGGAATTATCTAGTACAAAAAGCGTGTACGAATCTACAGGCGTAGAAACCTATTGTTGTCGGCGAAAAATACGGACTTTGTCGGCATCAAATTCGATTGGAAAAGCTGACAAAACGAAACGACGACCGAGGTGCGGAATACGGGATACAAGTACGCCAATGATTAAGCGGTAGAATCAAACGCACCTCCACTACTTGGAATCCTTAAGTGGTAAAAACGATATCACCTAAGGCTACAAACAAAAAGGGATAATCGGTTAGAAACAAGAAATATCCAAAGATCTGAACAGTAAGTAAACACTTGGAATCCATAAGTACATTCAAAAGAATATACTTGATATCCCGTGAGGAAATTACTTATTGCAATCAAGAAAATCAGTACCGATTCCAGATGGGCCTCATATCTAGCATATATACCACGAACAAGCATACGCCCCATCAAACAGATTACTTAACAACATAAATGACCGATACCATCAAATGACCGATACAGTAAGACCGACACGACGCTAATACAGCAACAGCAACAGCAACAGCAACAGCAGTATCAGTATCAGTACGAGAATAGTAACAACACCGGGGAAGATCTCTACCACGTAAAATACAGAGAGCCCCAATACAGTACGAAATACACAGTAAAAATAAGAGCCTCTCTCTGAGCTCACATCTCTTTAAATTTCAATTATCCAATACCTTACCGGTCGATTTTTAGAGTTACAACAGGTTATAGAGCCCTTATAACTTACACTTGTGTCCCGCAAGAGCACCAGTGTTTACCTTAAGCTACCTATCTCCGGCCGTTCAGCACCTCCACTGTCGGTTAAATCCAGAGGAAATTCTGTGCTTAGCTCCCTGTGCGGCACATTCTCGGCCTCCCCACGTCTCATTCTTTCCTTCTCTCTCTTCACCTCCCTGCTCGTCGATCAAGGGGTGCAATACCGATCCTTCTACAAGAATCTTCTTTTGTAATCCACGACCAAGCGCCGGTTAATCGCGAGAAAAACAACGACAATCGTATCCTTTCGTTACCAATAATCTCCTTCCGTCATACACATCTAAGGACCACGATCGAACGATTACGATTACGATTACGATTTGATCGAATCGACAATTCGACGATTGCCTCTGTCAACGAATCATCGTTCGATAACACCAACATCGCCGTTTTCGACAGCACCAAATCATCGGACAATTACGACGATCGCACGATTACGATCACATTCATACAAGCCGATTGCATTACCGGTTAATACGACAACGACAACGAAACGTCAACACGTACGATGCCGACGACTCCATTTAACTGGACTCCAATCTATGGAATCGAATTCCGATTCGCAAGCGCTAGCAACCCAGCTGCGGCCACCTCCCTTAACAAAGCCTACTCTGAAATCATTGGCAAAGATGAACTCTCAGAATTCTTTGTGACCCGCGAGGAAGACGAAGAGGAAGGACCACTAGAAATAGCTCCGGATCCACAACTCCACATCCTCAATTGCATTGCAAAGGCCATAGCTATCAACCTAGTGGAACCACCACCGGATGAAATAACAAAAGGCCACATTGCAAATCTCCTTGACAAATGTGTTATCAAGCATGTCAGAAATGGTGGATCTACAAAACACATGCGATACAAAACTGATTTCGACGCGGCTGCAAGACATGCCATTCGGACCAACACAGATGATGAGCCAATTGTTCTAATTGAAATCACAATCACCCACTGGCGATTCAAGAAAAATTGGCACCCCGACCTATTCATGGAAGCCTACACCGGAGACCCACCATCAGATGATGAAATAGCCATCCCGGATAAACCTGCAGCAACGGCACCACCTGCCGCAACGGTCGCAACTGTCTCCCCTACTGAGATGGGACAAATTACGACCCTACTACAGCAACTGGTCAACAATGGCAACAACAACAACAACAATGCCGGCGCCAACCACCAAGCGTCACTTGACCTCCCATGGAATCCGGCAACCTTACCACCACCAGTGAAGGACCGTTACTACAGGAAAGATGAGTTCCTCACCAGAGATGACATGAAAGACTTCCCAATCACCTACACCGACTCATCGGGAAATGAAACCATTGTCAGGCAAAACTACTACCTACACAATCTAGGCAGTGGGAGAAATGACCAGCGCCTGATCACCAGAAGTGGTGACTGTTTTGATCTGACCAGAGCCTCTGACAAGTCCAAAGAAGCAGCTAGAGACAAACTGTTCCTCTCAGGATTCCCGCAACTAAAGGATGCAACAGACCCTCAGGTTAGGAAATGGTACAGAGAGATCACAGCTCATTCACAGCAACACCACATTTATGTACACCCATACTATTTATACAGACGTGAAGCTGATCACCTCAGAGGATTCACAATTGGTGATGACTTTCCACACGACCTACCTTCAAGATATGAATTGGCTATCAACGAATGGGGAAATCTCATTTACACTGCACTAAGAACTGATAAAATCATCCCTGATTCATGTGTAAGTATGAAGGCCACTATTCAGAGCTTTGAAGGCGGACAGGGATATGAAGCGCTCTACACAATTATCGCTCAAACACATCCCAACTCCAAAAGGCCATCCAACTCCAGCAGAATGGTCAGAAACCCTCCAAACCAAGACGTAGGTGAATCTCTAGAAGAATACTACTTCCGGTACAAGGATTATCTGAGACTTAGAGTGTTTCTCCAAAACCAACCTGGCACTATCAGTTCGACTGAAGAGGTCAGCAATCTCATTGCAGGAACCACCCTCTCAGACAAGCTCTTCAAAAAGACAGAAGATGAACGCGACTCCGATGACCAATTCAAGCGGGACAAATACAAGGCAGGTAGGCTTCTTCAGACCCTCCAAACATATGAGCAAGAGATTAAGGCCGAACAAAGGTACAAGAACAAAACCTCCAAACCAAACTTGTCCAAACAACTACCCGTCACAGGAATCAGACCAGGTTCCCATCGCAATAACAGGTTTCAGAAACGCACTGGCAACAATACTGTCAGAACACCTTCTACCTTGACTTCTCATTCAATCAGTCTGGTTGATTCACTTGGATACCCTGAAATGGATGAAGAATCTGATAATCCGTTCCTCCACCAAGCGTACTGCAATGCCATTACTGCGTTTGACAAAGAGCCTAGTCTGTTTGACACCTCAAGGCAGTGCATTGTCTGTCACACCTCCGGGCACAACTTTGACAACTGTCCTGCGCTGCAAGATGTTGAGTCACTTAGAAAACATAGGATTGCCACCGCCGTTTACATCAGCAAAAACATGAGGGAAACCAAAAAGCTCTTGGATTCCACACAACGTATCTCTCAAATCCACATTGAAGATGAAGATGACGAGCAGAATGAGACCTCACCGATTTGTGAACCAGAGAACCAAAATTTTTGCAACGGCCAAGAATAGAGAGTCTTTCTTGCAGCCATTCTATGACATCACCTCAAGATGATCCTCAAGGATTTGACAACGCCACAGCGCTCCAAGTGAACAGCTTATGCCCATCCTTGGACTCCAGCAGTGTCAGCTCCTACGAATCTGTCAAAATTGGTGCCGTCAATCTCCTCCCTAAGGACAGCCTCCAGTCATCAATCCCAATTGATGTCTACTGTGATATGGAATCACTTGAGGCTACGATCCCTACATTGGAATCACACTTGAGAACCAATGAGGATCCCAATTTTGATAGGGACAACCCTACATCAGTTGATACCAATACTGTGCAATCCCTAGTCCCACCAGATCCGATTGCAGCTACAGCTTACTTCCAACATGGTGTCAGAGCTCAGATTGACACCGGTGCGAAAGTTTCCTGCACCAATCTCAAACACATCCTGCACGGTTACAAACCTTACACCAGGATGAGAAAATGTCCTGTCAGGCTAACGGCAGCAATAGGAGGAAAAGCAGCTACCTGCATCCCTGAAGGCTCGGGATATTTGCACATCCCAGCACCCAATCACATAGGGTATCTTAGAGTCTTCTTCTATTATTCTCCCTCCCTGTCAACAACATTACTGAGTGAGAATGATCTCTGTGGAATGACATCTCGCATGCGATGTCAGTTTAGTGGGCAGTCAATCCATAAATCATTCATTGACAACTATGACTCATCTGCTCCACGAAACGGCAACCTCACAATCATCTGTTATCACAAGCAGAACACTGCCAGCAGCATTGTCCTCCATGGCAGCATCATTGACGGTCAATGCTATACACACCCAGTACTGATCCCAGATGTTGATATTGCATCTCCATATGCTAATTGTGCAACATCGTCAGCCTATACTTTGGCGACTGACATACAGTTCAAGGAAGCTTGTGAACTGGCCTCCAAAGAAGCCATTAGCAACTACAGGTATGATATCTACACCAATCTTGTCAATCTGCAAAAATGTACTGAAGCAGCGAAAGCTCAGTCTGATACTAGTGACACGCCAAGGTTTGATGCTAAACTGTTTTTCACCAAGATTGTGGACAAAATTATCCCAATCCAAGCCATCAAAACCAGGACATCGAAACTTCTGTGGCACCAAAGGTTGGGACACCCATGCGATGATTTTCTCTATCAAGCTCATAAGCACATCATTGGAGTCCCAAAGTTCAAGCGCCAAACAAGTATTCTTGATCAATGCCCAACTTGCATACAATGCAAGCAAACTAAAACACCTGCTGGCACACATTCCACAAGAAAGGCTACACAACCTTTTCAAGGATTATCAGTTGATTTTGCATTCTCTGGCGCGAGATCCTCCAACAGCAAACGCAAGCGCGACTATGAAGGCATCCATGGAGAAACAGCTTGGATTCTGATCACAGACCACTATACTGGTATGAAATATGGCGATACCCGAATATCCAAGGCAGCACCCCTACATTGGTTGGAACATTTCTTTTCCCAGTACAACCCGGCTTGTGCCAACAAGTATGTTCCAGTTGACCAAGGTGGCGAGCTCTATCACAACCCTGATATCAGAAACCTTTTCTCTGCATTTGGATACTCGATTTTCCCCACTGGTGCTGATGCTTCACACCAGAATGGTACAGTTGAAAGAGGGCATCGCACTCTGGCTAATTCCATGCAAACCATGCTATCTGGTGCTAATTTGCCCATCAAGTTTTGGCCCTTTGCTTTCTACCATGCACTTCGGTTGTCCAATGCATTCCCTGAAGGCAACCAACCACATTCACCATTGGAATTGGCAACTGGCCGTAAGGAAAACCTTACTGATTTCCGAACCTTTGGTTGCAGAGTTTGGGTTAGACCTCCAGGCAAGAGATCCATTAAGCTCAAACCCAATGCACGAAAAGGCATATTCCTGGGTTTTGTCCCATACACTACCAGAAACATCCTTTGGTATGATACTGAGACACATCGAGTCAAGATAGCCACCCATGTCCGGTTCGACAAAGGCATGCATGATCTCCCACTTGCAGATCTCCCCACTAATATCAAACACCTACTCCGGACCGATGACAACGTTCAACTGCCACCAGAGCCTACTGAAGTCTAATCCAGTGATTTCCAGTTTTCCATCACGCCGTTTGCCGACCTCACCAATCTCAGGCTCCCTGTTTCCAGTTCCTGTACTGATCCAGCATTTGGTCTCAGGTATGCCAATGATTCACTGCTTGGCCGCGCTTACATCACCAATATCCTTCCCAAAAGTCCTGCCTCCAAGCTTTTCTCCTCCCACAAGAAGACTCTCTCCAAGCTTAGGGGCGCTTATATTGTATCTATCAATCACAACCGTGTGTTCACTGCTGCTGATGTCACCACCGCACTGCACCAATCACACGCTCGAGGGGTGAGGAATTCAATAGATACCGATACTCCTATCACTTTTGCACTTGAAGAAAAATTGTCTCTGAAAGACATCCGGAAACACTCAAATGAATATGGCTTATTTGCTCCCAATACGTCTTGGAAAGAACCCACTGATGAAGAAGACCCACCCTTTTTGGACCGGATCTCATCCATCAAGACCATCAAGAAAATTGGCACCAAATACAAGAACATCATCCAATCCAGAATCAACCAAGTTGACCACACTGAAGCCCTCCATGCCTCCATCCAAAAACACTTGGCCCCAATTGAAGATGACATGGATGTGGTCATTCCTACTATTGACATTGCTTCGCTCAGAGCCATCACTAAGCTTCATAAACCAGGTAACCATACATTACCCTTAGATGCAGATTCACTACCAACTGAAGAAATTGAACTCTTAATCAAGGCCATCAATTCAAAAGCAACTACACCTGAAGAACAAGCACTAGGGCACTTCACTCGACGGAATCTCAAGTCTCTATCCACCTGGGCAGAATGGGAAGCTGGGGAGCGAAAGCAGCTTGATCAGTTTGAAGATTTGGAAATGTTTGGCTCACCAATTCAATACCCTAATGGACCCAAACGCGATTATTCTCAGGCCTCACTGGCAGTACAGTGTCAAGAGAAATGGTGTCCGCCGCGCAAGACAGTGTTGTAATGGAAGCAAATATGCAGCTCCAACCCTGCATGCTATTGCCATGTCATACTCTTCATGTGTTGAACATCCTATCCAAAGATTGTTCTTTGCCATTGCCGCTAGCCTCAATCTCAAAGTCTACGGAGCAGATGCCCAAGATGCTTTCGGACACAGTCCTGGACCTGAAATTCCAACCTTCATGACTGTAGACGATGCATATGTAGACTGGTACAGACACAAACACGGCAAAGACATTGACCAAAGGATGGTGCTCCCGGTTCTTCGAGCACTTCAAGGCCACCCAGAATCAGGTAGACTATGGGAGACCCACATCAGCAAGATCTTGAAAGATCCCGATCTCAACTTCAAGACCACCACGCATGACAGAACAATCTATACAACAGTTTTTGAAGGTGAAACGGTCTACATGTTGAGACAAGTTGATGATTTTGCACTAGCTTGTACATCAGAATCCATATCCAACAAGATCTATGACATTATAGGTGCAAGGCTCAAGCTACCAAAGGAAGACGTGATCCCCTTTACAAAATTGGGATTGCTTGAGGACTTCAATGGAATTGACGTCAAACAAACAGCTGATTACATTGAACTGTCCTGCGCCAATTACATTGACCGGATCATGACATCCCATGGTTGGGAGACTGATTCTAAGATGAAACCCCACTCCAAGCCATCAGCGCCGTTATCAACTGAAGTACTGAGCCAACTGCAATCACATACGGATGGACCATTAGAAGGCACCAAGGAACACGCTGCATTACAATCCACATCTGGGTTCTCCTACAGAACACTCTTAGGTGAAATGATGTTTGCATATGTGAGCTGCCGGCCAGACATTGGCTATGCAGTGACCCTAATGTCAAAATACAGTTCCAATCCCACTGCATTCCACTATTCCAGTCTGAAGAACATAGCTCGATACCTCAGAACAACCAGATCTTGGGGTATTAGATTCTATAGACCAAATGCAGAGCCATCTCTTCCATCAGGAGAACCATACAACGATGTAGCCCAAGATGCATCACTCCCAAAATACCCTGCAGATATCAAGCACAACAAGTTGATGTGTTTTGTTGATGCAGCATATGGAAATGATCCAAAACATCGCAGATCCACCACAGGATATGTCTTCACTTATGCTGGTGGAGCAGTTGTCTATCGATCCAAAGCACAATCACTCACTGCTCAGAGTTCTACGGAAGCAGAATTCATTGCTGCAGTCACAGCAGCCAAAACAGCCAGATACCTCAGATCCGTACTCAAAGAATTAGGATTTGCTCAAGCTGGTCCAACCCCTATCTATGAAGACAATGCATCGGCAATTGAAATCATAAATGCCCAGAAGCCAACTGAAAGAACCAGGCATATTGAAATCAGGTTCTTTGCCATTCAAGCATGGAAAGAAAATGGTGAAATCAAGATGATCCATATTCCTGGAGTCATCAACCCTGCTGATGATCTAACCAAACCATTGGGATGGATCTTGCACGCTCGGCATGCAAGATATATCATGGGACACTACGCAGGTTAAACCAGTCAACAGTACGCGCTTCGACGATTGCTACGATTGATTCGATCTGATTCCAATTCAATCCGAATCAGCAAAATTGATCCAAGGTTAAATATACCCCGACAGTAATCCAATACAACACGGGTAGAGTATTGGATCAAGGGGTGTGTTGTCGGCGAAAAATACGGACTTTGTCGGCATCAAATTCGATTGGAAAAGCTGACAAAACGAAACGACGACCGAGGTGCGGAATACGGGATACAAGTACGCCAATGATTAAGCGGTAGAATCAAACGCACCTCCACTACTTGGAATCCTTAAGTGGTAAAAACGATATCACCTAAGGCTACAAACAAAAAGGGATAATCGGTTAGAAACAAGAAATATCCAAAGATCTGAACAGTAAGTAAACACTTGGAATCCATAAGTACATTCAAAAGAATATACTTGATATCCCGTGAGGAAATTACTTATTGCAATCAAGAAAATCAGTACCGATTCCAGATGGGCCTCATATCTAGCATATATACCACGAACAAGCATACGCCCCATCAAACAGATTACTTAACAACATAAATGACCGATACCATCAAATGACCGATACAGTAAGACCGACACGACGCTAATACAGCAACAGCAACAGCAACAGCAGTATCAGTACGAGAATAGTAACAACACCGGGGAAGATCTCTACCACGTAAAATACAGAGAGCCCCAATACAGTACGAAATACACAGTAAAAATAAGAGCCTCTCTCTGAGCTCACATCTCTTTAAATTTCAATTATCCAATACCTTACCGGTCGATTTTTAGAGTTACAACACCTATGCCGATTCAATACGAGGAATTATCTAGTACAAAAAGCGTGTACAAATCTACAGGTGTAGAAACCTACACGGATTCATTACTAGTAATTTTCTAGTACAAAAAGCGTGTACGAATCTACAGGCGTAGAAATCTACAAGGATTCACAACTAGGAATTTTCTAGTACAAAAAACGTGTAGAATTCTACACTACTAGAAAAAACATGTAGAATTCTACAGAAGTTGAAGTATCCTCGTCGTATCGATCGATCGATCGATCGATCATTTCGATCAGTACGTATCTAGTACAAAAAGCGTGTACGAATCTACAGGCGTAGAAACCTACGCGGATTCAATACTAGGAATTATCTAGTACAAAAAACGTGTAGAATTCTACTTAAGTATCCTCTTTGTATCGATCGATCGATCGAAAAAAAAATCTCTCTCACACACACACACACACACACACAGTAATTTTCTTTTCTACCTCGCGACAAAATAAATCACTTTTTCTACCTTTCATAATCTTACCCGACTTATTTGAGTAGAGTTGCTAATCGGCACTCCGTCTGTGAACGTGGGATTCCACTTAATCCTCCTGTTCAATGATCCCTTGATCGTTGATCAGCATTAGGCAGGTTATCCGAGCTCGAATATTTTAGTCTGAAATAACAGCCTTGTACTGGAAAAAGAATTAGCTCGCATTGGACAAGAGGTGGTTTGCTTGATAGATATTGTTTGAATTGGCCCACAAACATATATGTCTTGAAAGCAATAAATCTCTATCCATTGCTTCTTTATCAACAGGCACGAGGTACTGTTTTTCGTGACAGAGGAGTAAGGCTGCAAATCAACGGCAGCAGCAACAGCAACAATTTCATCGGGACGATTGTCAGAAGGTCGGAACAACAAGCAAAGGTAAGAATGAGAGAAATAGGCACCGGCACCGGCACCGGCAATGGCAATTGATTGGTCTTCCACTCCACTGGCATTACTGATAATGTGTTTCCTCTCTGTTTTTCTTCTTATTTTCATAGGACCGGATCGGAAGCAACGAATCGAAAAAAACGGATTGGAAGCAACGGATCGGAAGCAACCATCGAATCAGAAGCAACCATTGATTCTTCCCTGTAGGTGCGGGGAATTTTCCCGGTGTTTGGAGGGCTCTAAAATGGAGGTGAAACAGTTGGTATTTGGTTGTTTAACTTGTTGGTTATTACATGAAATTGTTACTTGAAATTGTGAGCAGAAAATTGCTCTTTTACTAAAATCACCATATTGGTGCATCGGCCCGCTAATACTCCAATGCACACACTAAATCACTAATAATCACATCGGCCCGCTAATACTCCGATACGCTGCACGTGCCCTTGTACCAATGGGCTGTAGGGATCTACCTTGCGCCCAGTAGATTCGGTACATAAGGACCTATTTTTAGTAAGAAGGAGAACCGGAACCGGTAAGCGGTAATTCTCATTCCCACTTCCATTCCCATCTCCATTCATGTTGGTCCATTCCTGCAGAAGCAAGACTCGTCGGACGATCGACTCTTATCTCATTCGTGTCTCATTCATTCAGTCGCGCGTGTCATTCGTGTCTCATTCCACTCATTCATTTGGTAGCGCGCGCTCGTTCGATCGACTTCAAACACACTCCCCTGCTTCAAAGGATAATAGACTCAATCGATGATGCTGCTCCAGAACTTGCTGTAGGCCGAAAATGCTTCCTCTGTGTCTACAGTAGAGAAGCTCGTATCCTTATTGCTTTTGGCCTTCATGGAGTACTCATCTTTTCCGTAGAATTTGGAGCCATGCTTTTCAAATAGGACTTCGGTAAGATTCTTGGTGAAGAGGTCACTTGTCATTTCATCGCCTGTCTTCCACATCACCTTGATGATACCCATTTCCTTCAGCTCTCGTAGGAAATACTGTTTCACTTCAATATGCCTGGTGCGACCTGCTATGGACCAATTGTTGCAGAAATCAACTGCACCCTTGTTGTCCACATATATCACCATGGGTAGCTTGATTTGCAATCCGAGACACATCATGACTCTCCAAATGTACAGCATGTCTTGGACGCATAGCACAGCTGCATACAGCTCGGCTTCCATAACTGACAGTGCAATGATTGGCATCATTCTTGATCTTGCTGTAACATTGGCACCATTCAGCCAAGTCGACCAGCCGTTGACACTGTGCCGAGACTCATCTTTGGCATACTCAGAGTCACTGAATCCAATCAGCTCAAAAACAAAATTCTTGGTACCATCCCATACTGCATTTGGGGCTAACGTGAGACCTCGCTTGGGTGTTCCAGCACAATACTTCATCACTTGCTTCAGTGCCTTCATGTGGGACTTCCTTGCTTCAGTCATGAACCTGGACAGCTCCCGGACAGCATTCTGTGTTTCAATTTGCGACCATCTCATAATGTACAGTAGGATGGCTGTTCCGGACCTGTACTTAGTTTGGGCCTCCTTGGTGAGAACAGTATCCGTTGGTCCTTCACCTTCTTTCTTCAACACTGATCCTGGTTCTGCTGGAGTTGTGGGATTGCCTCTGCATTCATCAAGCTCGAACTCATCAACAAATCTTTTGATCTTGACTGGTTGGGTCATTCGGAGAGTCCTGTTCTTCTTGTCCCGCTTGATGTGACATCCGACATATTCGTCCATCTCTCCAACATCCTTGCATTCAAATAGGGACTTGAGTTGCTCCTTGTGCTTCAGAACTTCTGCTTCTTCACCTATGATGCAAAAGTCATCAACCCATAGCAACATCAAAAGTAGTTTATTGTTGATCCACTTGAAAAATAGGCATGGGCCGGCCTTGCATCTTTCCATCTGCATGGTATGCATTGCTCGTCGTGCTTCTCTCCAGAATTGTATGGCAGCTTGGATTGTCCCATAAAGTGTTTTCTGCAATTGGAGGAGCACATATGATGGGTAGAACTTCTGATATCCCTCTGGAATCTTGGTGAATATCTTCTCCCCATTCTGAAATTTGCCATTCAGAAAAGCTCCTTCCACATCCACAATGTAAGCCATAAAATCCGCCATGACCATCAATATCATTGCAATTCGAATTGAGATATCACTAACCACCGGTGAAGACTTGTCTTGCCCGTCGTAGTGCTCACCATCTAGCTGCTTGAATCCTTGTATCGCGTTCCTGCATCTTACGGTACCATCAGGTTTCATCTTGTTGGCCCAAGTGGTATCCATGATTTTGGTGCCCGGTGGGATATTGGCTTCATCAATCTCTTCAAAAACGCCGTACTTGACCATCTTCTCATGCTCAGCGTCAATACCCTCTGTAAACTTGTTGCGCATTGGACTGGCCATAGAGGCCTTGTAGTTCATGGTCTTCAGTTCATTGGTGTTGGCAAAAGCACTCCCAGCTGCGCCAACCAGACTGAGTTCACTCATAGCGCCTTCCTGAGATGGGATAGAGACTGACAGAAGACTGAATTCTTTCAGCGCAGTCATTGTCTTGTGGAACTGGATTTCGGCATTGGTGAACTGAGCTGCATAGCTTGCCATATCTCCATAGCGTTTATCCGGATTGAGATGAGAGTTTCTCACGACACGGCCATACCTTGTGGTTGTTACAACATGTGGATCCTCTGCTTCAGTGTCGTCATTGCTGTCGTAGTCCTCATCATCGCTTTCATATTCGATCTTGGTTTCTTCAATGGTATCGGTGTAGTCATCATCATAAGTATCGAAGGCAGGCTCCTCTGGTGCGGGTTCAGGTTCAGATTCAGGTTGGAAGGGAATTGCTGGTGGTGTGGCTCCCCCACTTGCATCCTGAAACTGCACGTGTCGAGGTCTGGTGGTGGTGCGCAAGATGGAGACAGGTTGGGGAGGCGTGTTGTTGACGACTGGCAGATCCATGTGGCCACCTTCAAGAAAATCAGCATAAAAATTAATAGCTTCACCCGCTGGGGCAGTGGGTGGAAAATACATACGCTTCAACCAGTAGATATCACGTGTAGTTGTAAACGTGTTCTTCAATGGATCATACATCACATAGCAATCTCCAGGCCGGTCAGTGCAATATCCGGCAAAGAAAGCTGGATTGCCTCGATAATTGAGTTTTGGACTTGTGGATCGCTTGACATGAACTACCCCAGCCTCACCAAAGGTTCTGAGATGGGCACTGAAAGCAGGGACCTTGCCAGAGAAATGCTGGATCTTGGGCAAAGTGGTGCCGTTTACTGTGACAGCCTCCAACCAATCCAACTGAACACCACACCTCATGGCCAGGGGAAAGAATCGAAACCTGTATTCCCTGGGCACATTGGCTTGAGAGCAGAGAGCCATCGCTCGACACACTGACCGATAGATTGCTGTTTCCACCACGCTATTCTGCTGTGGAGTATCCACAGAGGTATACTCGAACTTGCAAGAAAATTTCCAATCTGCTGAGGCCAGTCGAGCTTCAAGTGCTGTATTTTCACCGGCCTTATCACATCGGATTTGCTTCAAATGTTGGCCTTTGGATCTCCATTGGTGGAGCAATGCGCAAGTTGGTTCAACCATTCCATCCTTGGTGGCAAAGAAATTGACAAACCGGCATGAGGAGTACTCATCAACAATTATGCAAAAATGGGGCTTGGTAATAAATGGGACGGTCAGCTTGTTACTTTTGGCGGCTTTGGGTGCCTTCATGAGGACATATCCACAAAGAGTCTTTCGCCAGGCTTGGTGGCTGCAATGTGCTCACTGTCAGTAGGAATCACTTTCCTTTTCGCTTTGGCTTTGGCACAATCTTCACATGGGAGCAGTGGACCTCGAGTAATGGTCCAGCCAAGCGTTTCAGCCGTCCGACGCGTCCTGTTCTCATCCATGTGTCCCAGGAGCCGGTGGGCTTTGTTGATGTTCATCTTGGTTCCTTCATCCGTGGTAGTAGTAGCAGTGGCTGCATTGATGTCAATGTTGTTCGTAGGATTGGCAATGCGGTCGAAATAGCCAACCCACACACAGCTTGTGTAGGTGGGGATTTGGATATCAAAATTCACTTGGAGTGTTCCTTTGTTGAGCGACCATCTGGTCTTGTCGCTTCCGGTGGCGATCCAACCATTCTGTAAAGCCAAGTTGGCTGAGAACAGATTGAACGCAAAATTTGGATTGAAATTCACACCCTGTAACATCGTCTGAAACTCCTTGTTTCCATCCTTGTCAATCTTCTGACAGGGAATATCCCCAACCTGACATCCTTTCAATTCGTCTCCACTTTGGGTGGTAATGGTGGCACCACTAGCTCTCAAATTGGTGGCACATCTCAGACTGTTGGAACTGTGACTAGTTGCGCCTGTATCAAAAACAAAGACATTGTCATCATACAGCAGATCAAATCCTGCGGGCACAACATCTCCTTTGGTAGCTCGCTTCTGGGCATTGAGCAGTTGGAGTGAAGTGGTAGAGGTTTGCATCGCTGAGAGACAGAAATCGTAGTCAATTGTTGCTCCTTGGACCTCCTTCAACTTGGATTTCCAACCATTCGGGCGTCTGGCCGCGTTCTTCTCATCTTCAAAACAGACAGATGTTCCATGATTGCCACCACAGAGGCCGCACTTGCAACGTCGGCCCCTGTGGCCATTTCTGTTGTTTCGATTGTTGCCGTTGTTGTTGTTCCGATTGTTGCCGTTGCTGTTGCCATTGTTGCCATTGTCGTCGGCACGTGGGTGTCCTGCGGCTCGTTTAGGACAGTTGAAAGCTTTGTGACCTTGTTCTTTGCACCAATAACAGACTGCGTTGGTGGACCACTTGTCCCTTGGATCAGCAAAATCGGTCATTTCAGCACCAAACAAACTCATTTCCTTGGCTTTACCACCCTGGCTTTGGATACTTCGAGCTGAGTCGTACAAACTTTTGGCTCGGACGTTGAGAGCCTCCCAAAAATCTAATTCAGAGGTTCCATCAGCTTGCAGCGCATCAATGAAGGGTGTAAGCTGCATCAGTAGGTAGGCCAGTAGGGCGGCTTTGAATGCCACAATGAGTTGTGTCAAAGTGGGCATGACTGACTTGTATTGGTATTTCCTTTGCAAATCGTAGATGTCCTCAATCAAATCCCGTGGAGGGGCGCCAATGGTCAACTTTAAACTTCTCAGATCAATATCCAATTGTTCTTGGTCGCGAGATTGGTTCATTTGCCTGTATTCCTTCATGAGCTCTTCAATCACGCGATGTACTCTACCTCGGGGCCACTGTGACCAGAGCTCTGTATTCTTTTCAACTGAAGCCCCCCCTATCAATCTTGGACTTCTCCATGATGGCTAGGCCTGTCCTGTTGTCGGCAAAGGCCTTGTACAGATTGTTCAGTGCTTTGTTGTGGTACCGGTACGCCTTTTTCTGAGCGGTACTCATATCCTCTCGAGGTGTAAGCTCTCCTGCGGGAGGTAGGTCTTTATGTGGCTTGGTAGACAACATATCCCGGTATTTCCGACTATCCGCGAATGCTTCAAACTGAGTGTACCAATTCTCAAACTTGCCCTCATCCCCCTTGGCCAGCTTGGGCACGTGGCTATCCACATACTCCACCATCTTGTATTTGTATTTCGTCTTCCTCGAGCCCTTTGTGCTTGCGCTGCTTGTACTTGCGCTTCCAATGCTTGTGCCGCCACTGCTCTCTGAACTTGACAGTACACTGCTCTCTTCCGACGTCGCTCATAGATTCTGCAGAAAAGGCGATCTCTATCTCTTGGTGCCGGGTTGGTTGATCCTCCTCCATTCAGCCGCGTAAGTAAATTGTCGTATGTCGATCCAAAGTAAATTGTCGATTGTGTCCCGTAAATTGTGGTATTACGATGCATATTTCGTTCGACGTATTCCGTATTCCGATGCGTATTTTCGATGCATATTCCGTAAATTGATGCGTATTTTCGATGCGTATTCCATAAATTGATGCGTATTTCTGTATTCGATGCGTATTCCGATACGTATTCCGCAAATTGTGGATTCTGATGTGTATCCCGTAAATTGTCGTACTCCTATTCCGACAAAAAGAAAAAAATATGTAATTGGCCCAATCGATTCTTCGATACCAATCCTGCTGTTGAATGTTGCTGAGCTCCAATTGTTAGCCCGCCTGCAGTCTAATCTTGTGGACAAAAGTATTCCGCTGAAAACAGTGCGGATGAAAAAGGTAAATCGCTGACTCCAATGGTTAGCCAGCCTGCAGTCCAATCCTGGTGGACAAAAGAAATATTCCGCTGAAGACGCGCGGATGAAAAAGTGAATCGCTGGCTCCGATTGTTTAGCCAGCCTGCTGTAGATGAATGTCGCTGGCCCCAATTGTTGGCCAGCCTGCAGTCCGTTCTTGGACAAGGTAATACTCCGCCGAAAACACGCGGATGAAAAGGTAAATGAAAGTCGCTGACTCCAATTGTTAGCCAGCCTGCTGCAAAATAAGAAAATTCTCTTTCTTCTTCGACCAAGTTCCAATCCTCGGGAGCGCTCCGTAATTCTTCGAAGAATGTTTGGAGGGCTCTAAAATGGAGGTGAAACAGTTGGTATTTGGTTGTTTAACTTGTTGGTTATTACATGAAATTGTTACTTGAAATTGTGAGCAGAAAATTGCTCTTTTACTAAAATCACCATATTGGTGCATCGGCCCGCTAATACTCCAATGCACACACTAAATCACTAATAATCGCATCGGCTCGCTAATACTCCGATACGCTGCACGTGCCCTTGTACCAATGGGCTGTAGGGATCTACCTTGCGCCCAGTAGATTCGGTACATAAGGACCTATTTTTAGTAAGAAGGAGAACCGGAACCGGTAAGCGGTAATTCTCATTCCCACTTCCATTCCCATCTCCATTCATGTTGGTCCATTCCTGCAGAAGCAAGACTCGTCGGACGATCGACTCTTATCTCATTTGTGTCTCATTCATTCAGTCGCGCGTGTCATTCGTGTCTCATTCCACTCATTCATTCGGTAGCGCGCGCTCGTTCGATCGACTTCAAACACCCGGTTGGTGATAATTACGAATTGATTGGCATGTACATATTATTATTCTGTTTTTATTATTTACTCTATATAGTACATCAATAGATACTCACCCATTTTGTTCAATTATCATATATTATTTGAATAGGAATGGCAACGAATCAATCAGTGGGATTCATCCGGCAACGAATCGATGAATCAACGAATTGTCGGCATGAATCCCCTATGTTGTTGTTGTTGTTGTTGTTGTTGTTGTTGTTGAAGGATGAGACGAATCGCTGCTCTGTTGGATGAGGGAAGTGGATTCGCTGATCGAATTGCTCCTCCTCCACCGGCGTTCCACCAACGGCGGCAGCGGGCCAATTGTTCGTGAACGAATCAGCGGCATTGAATCACTCCTCCTCCACCGGCGCTCCACCAACGGCGGCAAAAATCAACAAATTCGAATAGGAACGGCAACGAATTGATCAGTGGGATTCATCCGGCAACGAATCGATGAATCAACGAATCGTCGGCATGAATCCCCTATGTTGTTGTTGTTGTTGTTGTTGTTGTTGAAGGATGAGACGAATTGCTGCTCTGTTGGATGAGGGGAGCGAATTCACTGTTGCTCTTGCTAGTCGCTGGTGTTGCTCTCGCTAGTTGCTCTCGCTAGTTGCTCTCGCTAGTTGCTCTCGCTAGTTGCTCTCGCTAGTTGCTCTCGCTAGTCACTCTCGCTAGTCACTCTTGCTAGTTGCTGTTGCTGTTGCTCTCGCTGGTCGCTGTTGCTCTCGCTAGCCGCTGCCGCTGCCGCTGTTGCCGTTGCTGTTGCTGATGCTGTTGCTCTCGCTAGTTGTTGTTGCTATTGCTTTTGCTATTCGCTGTTGCTGTTACTCTCGCTAGTCGCAATTGCTATTGCTGTTGCTGTTGCTGTTGCCCTGGCTAGTTGCTGTTGCTGCTGCTCTTGCTGTTGATAATGGTGTCACTTGCTTTCTGATCCGTTTGCTGTTGTTCTTCCTATCCGCTCTTGCTGTTCCTCTCACCGCTCTTGCTGTTACTCTTCCTGTCGCCACTCGCCGCTCGCCACTCGCTGTTGTAGTAGGGCGCATCATTGTTGTATGCTCATTTTTTTGTATCTTTGTCTTTTCGTTTGAATACCGGTACCCTACCCAATTGGAAACAAAGTAGAGTAACATGTACGTATTTGAGTTGGTATCATTTTGTACTATTTGTATGGTGGTGAACCTCCATGGTGGTCTGTTCTATGGAAGGAGAAACAGAATGGTCGTCAAAATGGAAATGGTGTTTGTATCTTTGTAATTTGCCTTTTTGCTCCAAAATGCTGCTGCTTGCTGCTGGCTTCCTGCTGCTCGAAACAGCGCTCCAAAATGCCGCTTAGTTGTCGTGTGAATACCCTTCCCAATCAAAAACGAAGTAGAGTAATGTGCAGGTATTTGAGCTGGTGTCATTTTGTACTATTTGTACGGTGGTGAGCCTTCATGGTCTGTTCTAGTGAAGGAGAAACAGAAGGGTCGTTGCAGGGTCATCAAAATGGAAGTTAATGACATTGGTGATTTCGATGATTGGAATTCCGCCTATCAAAAATGAATCATGTCTTCGAGGATTTTTCTGCTGTGTTTGCAGGGTCTTTTCACTTGTTCTTTTTTTGAAGAGATTTCAGTGTACGGAGCACACACATGTTCATTACCCGTAGACTTGTACATGGTTTTTGTACTGTGTATTTATTGTGGTATTTTGTACACAGTGTGTTACTAAGTGCAGTTGACAGCATGTTTCGAAGATGAGAGAAAATCATTTGTGCGTAAGAAGTTTGACACAAAATATTGTTCATCACGGCAACTTTATGATATCCCTAACCCTGAAAATGTTATTTAATTGATTATTTTTATTCCACCAAGTCAAGAGTGAGTTTTAGGTGATGATCCAGATAGGGATCGATGAGATATTGTCTGGAAAGGAGAAGCGCGCAACACGTGAGGTATTTTAGTAGACACGTGACCTAAAAAGATAGGAAACTTTAAAAATAGGGCCGAGAATTTTAAAAATACCGCGCGAGAGCCCGCGGGGGGTAGAGAAACAGTTCTCGGACGTTACCTTCAATACTACGGAACACGAGAGGAAAAAACCCGACTGGAATTTGCATTCTTCAAATCACTTGCTGCTCATCCGGAGGCTGCCCCACTTGTTGATTATATTCCTGATCCTGAAGCACCGATGATGAAAACACGCCGGTTCTACGTTCTAACCAGGGCCCCTATTGCTCCAAACAAGAGAGCCCTCGTCAACTGGTGTATGCTGATTCACTCTTTGGATTTTTACGAGTTGAAATACCAGGGAATGGATTTATCAAATGATCCAAGGCTTTTTGCGCAAGCTCAGTATCAATCAGGGGTCATCTCTATGAAGTTCCGTTGTCTTTTTGCTACCTTCCGGAAGAACAGAATCACCTACTCGCAGACTCTAGATTTCAACGAGGCTGGAGGATTCCAAGCCTACTGGAAGAATATCTTCAAAATTGCAAAAACCTACAAGGCGGACTATGGCACCTGTCCAAACAAGGCTCAGTTTGATGTCAATTGGTACAAGAAACGGAACAAAGCCATCGCTGACCCCAACAACCCGTTGGATCCCTTCAACAACCTTGAACACTTTGTTTGGTGTGCAATGGAGAACATCATGACCAAATGGGCTCTTCGCGGTTGTCTCGATCCAAGTTCTATTGTCAAGGAAGACTTCGAAACCGGTGTGTTCACTGAGGGGGAGTTTGTTGGGATTCAATACATATGACTCAAGCCAAACTACAACGGACAGAAGAAACGGAGTCTTTCCCTCAAGAATCCTGTGCTGGATGATCGCAATACAAAGAAAACTACTCTTACGTGTCCATGCAATGGGGATCCTATGTCTACGTATCAAACTACCATCAAGTTACTCTTGCTTGTACCTGATAACTGTGAAGGCGTCAACCGTATTTTTTGAAAGCTGGCTTCCAAAAAACAAATAGATGTCAGTATGTTCTGTTTTTTGTTTGTGCCCCGCGTCGCTTTTGTTTATCTAACCATCTCGCGCTGTTTTTTACTCTGTCTTTGCAGATCTGGAAGAAACAGGGCGTCCTTGGCGGTTGAATCCTAGCGCTAATCAGATGATTGGAAAGAACCGTATCAACAAAATCTTGGTTCTAATTGCAACATGGAGTGAATATGAGAATCCTGAGCGCTGTACTGCCCATGGCAAAAGACACGAGTCTATCTCCAAGGTAGCAAATGCTGGTGTTTCTGCTTCTCTTGTCAAGGGCCTTGGAGGGCATGCCCATCTCAATACTACTACCAATTACATCCTACCAGATCAGCAGGCTGTTGATGCTGCTGTTTGTGCCAAGCATGGATCCCCCTCCAAGATTCGCGTGCCCCTTCCAGGTAGTATTGTGCAGCCTCTAGCTCCCGCGCTGGCTCTAGCTCCCACTTATGCGCCGTCGCCATCGCCGTCGCCATCGCCGTCGCCATCGCCGTCGCCTGCACCACCGTCTCCAGCTTCTTCTATGCACGATTCCCCCACGGTATCCGTCCAGCACTCATTTGGTGACCACTCCAATGATTCTGTTCATTCAGATTGTGCTGCTGGAAATTTGGGGTTGATGACCCAGACCTTTGAAGTCCCCAATGAATCTCCCCCTCCAATGCCGTCAAATATTTCTCTCACTACAGGAGAGGAGCCTTCTCCAGTTCCTTTGCCATTCACCAATTGGCGTCGTGATTACCACGATGAAGTGATACCGCGCTCAACAATGCCAAGACCCAAGACCCACTACAAAGGTCACGGTATGTTTGCCGAGGATCGCCCGCAATACGAGGATCATCACCATTGCGAGCCTTGCTACAATCGTCCTCCCATCACCCTTACGAGGATTGCGCCGGCAGTTGATACGACGACGACCATCGTTACGAAGAGCCTCCGCGCCCCCCTCATACGCAGTCTTACAAGCCGCGATATGAGCGCGTGGCTCGTCATGAACCTTGACGTCTCTCTTTTGGTGAAACTCCAACCTACAAGCCGCAATACGAGGAACACAAGCCTCCACCGCGTTACCAGGAACACAAGCCTCCACCGCGTTAGGAGGAACGCAAGCTGCCACCAAGATATGAGGAACGCAAGCTGTCACCACCGCGATACGAGGAACACAAGCCACCACCACCGCAATATGAGGAACGCAAGCCGCCTCCGCGTCATTCGTACGAGCAACGTAAGCCGCCCCCGCGTCGTCATTCATACTAGCCCCGATACGAGGAGTGAAAACCACCGCCGTGTCCCCCTTCTACCAGTACTCCGTCCTACGAGCAGCGCCCGTCTCTCGCTGAAAGAGGCTCTCGACAACGTCCTTCCCCTCGTCAAGACCAGCGGCGTGCTTCTTTTGGTAGCCATCGCTATTACCGGATGGAGGATTATGGCACGTGGGGCCCTACTCCAGTGGAAGCGTTTTCACACAGCACACATCGTCCTCATTACGGCAGGGAATTTTTTCAATTCGATGACCCCGAAGTTCAAATTACTGAGGTTCACCGCCTGAGTGCTTGGGAAGATGTGGAGCTGCCTGAATGGGGATCGCAAATTCGTTGGTAGCAAGTACACGTTTTTTTGTTAATTTCCTTTTGAAACTGGCTGTTGAGCTGACTCAATCCAAAGGCAAAGAAGAGCAACAGGAGCTGTAGCTGCAGGCCGGTTGAGGTGCCGGTCTGTTGTGGTCTAATATTTCTCTGATATCCACTACGATTGGACGCTAATCCAACCAGATCTATTCTGACTATCGGCAAACGACGCAATCAGTTAGATCTTAGGCTTGTAGTTCTACGATAGGTCCCAATAAGGGAGCCAAAGCAAGGTTTAAGGTTGAATAATCAAACAATCTAAAAGTATAAGCAATTGATCTTGCTGGAGAGCAAGATAGCGCTTTAAAGGTCGTACTGCCGCTAATACAGCACGAGATACGGTAAAATACCGTGTTGAGAAAAGGATTCGTGAGCATCGCTTCGAACCTCTGCTGTCTTTTCTTGAAAACAGAATACTTAGCAGACGATAACATATGCTAACTTCTGGCATGCGTTCTTTCTTGGATCACTAAGTATCCAACTCGAGTGACGATTGATGCTTCTCATCCAGTTAAGTATCGATTCTCGATCATAAGAATGAGCTATTGGTCCTTTTTCTTCCAGTTAAGTATCGAACTCGATCGTAAGAATGAGCCCAGTAATTTGCGAGGTCTCATTATTTCCAATCTCCTACCTCTACCAACCTAGACACAAAAGGAATTTAATACTCCCCATGTGTCCGCAGGAAAGCATCCTCTAATATCCAATGCAGTCATCTTGCAACAAATCACCGGTGTTTCCACAGTAGTGAAAGATGGGCTTGAGTAAAGGATACACTACTGAGTGTCCCCAATGCTTGGTGAGAATATCAGCACAATTATCCTTGCCTGCAAGATGTTGCATGAGGATGAAACCTCTAGCGATCATGCTTCTGACATAGTGATATGAAAGAATGTGATGCCTCTTATGGAGCCTTGCATATGGGAATGTGGAGGTTTGGATCATCTTTTCATTATCTCCCCATGTGTAGGACGTGTCATGCACTCTAGTACCAAGATACCTGAATGACTGACGAATGTCAACAATTTGCTCGATGCAGGTTCTAGCAGATACAAATTCAGCGCCAAAGGTGGCTGTTTCAGATGTTGCTTGCTTCTTGGAGAACCACATGATGGGGGTCTTGTTTGCGAAATGCAGGATGCCAGTGACAGCCTCTCCACTTAGGATGTCATGCATTAAGTTTGCATCATAGAAATGAGACAACACCACTACCTTACCGAGTGGTTTAGGAGCATCACTTGGTAGGTCCTCAGAGTGCTCCCCATATACGGTATTGGACCAGTCTGTACTGGTACCTTCAGTGAGTACAAAATCTGGTACGCCCACTCTGAATCGGATTTTGAAGTGTCGAAACTTGGAGATGTAACCATAGATTCGTTTGGCTCTATTGAGATGGCCTTCTCTAGGTTGCACGCGGAAGCTTGATAAGGTCATAACAGCAGTCTGCATGTCAAAACGCCCAATGGCAATGACCCACTGAAGTGAGCCAATCATGCTTTGATACTTTTGGATATCAGTATCACTTAGGAATGATGATGAGTCTAGCTCTGGGTGATCATTCTCAGCAAGGGGTGAATGGAACCTGGTGGTAGGTTTGCAGCCAAACATTTGTTCATATGAGGCCTCCATTTTCTCGATGAACTTGATGGGGTTCATGCAGAGCACACCATGTTCATCTCTTTCGAAACCGCATCCCAAATGAAAGTTCATTGGGCCAGAACCTTTTAATTTGAAATTATAAGGTTCAGACTGTAGGATGACCAGAAAAGTTTCAGGATTGGCCATACATAAGCAAAGGTTGTCAACATATGTGCATATGAGCTCATATACTGGCTCCCCATGTTTGTTGTTGCCAGGCTTGATAAAGATTTCAGGCTCTGCCTTGGATCTTTCAAAACCTAGTTCAACAAGGCAGGTAGCAAGCAGATCACCAAAGCACTTGCCAGATGATCGAAGTCCATATAGAGCCTTGTAAAGCAATAGGAGGTGGCCTTCTAGTGGTCCAAATTCAGCGCCAGCCTTGATGCATACTTTCTCACAGGTAACAGCTTTGAGGTATGCATTACCAATGTCAGTTCCCCATGCTTCTAAGCTATTCAGTTCAGCAAGGAATAGGCACATGCGCAGGCCACGAAGGGAAACAACTCCTGCATACACACTGTGAATAGGAGCTTCAGTGAGATTGCCATTTGCAACTAGCCGGGCTTTGTGGCGGTCATCATGCTTGACTGCATAAATCATGTGGACCTTGATCTGTTGGAAACCAGGTGGTATATTGCTAGCCTTGTAGATACCTTTGTCAATAAAGGTGTCATATTCTTGAAGCTGTGACATTTCGAGGGCTATAGCATCCTGCCACTTGGTGTTACCATTAGCTGTATCAAACTGGATGGCGTCTTCATGGTTGCGAGGTACCTTGAATCCATACTGGTACTGAGGAGCAGTGTGGAAGGATCGAAGCTTGGCTTGGTGGATTAGCCTGTCTAGTTTCTTGGTTCTTCGAGCAAGTGAAACAATGCGTTTGAGATGTTTCCAACCAGGTTTATCAAGCATGTTGTTGTCTTTTGCATATTTGGCTACAGTAACCGGGTCATCTGCAGCTACGTTGGATAGGGGTTCATATGTCCGTTCCATATTTTCCCATTCAATCCATAGGTTGTATTTGGAACCTTTGTACTGAGGATGCTTGTTGTCAAGGGGGCCTTGATGACCAAGTATGCGTCAAAAAGACCAAAGTTTTCCATCTTCTTGAGTGACATCGCGATGAATGTAATTCATGACATCATTGTAGGCGATGATATCTTCAAGCTCATCATCTGTATGCTTGCACTTGAACTTGATGAAGTCTTTGTTTTGCTCAAGGCTGTTTTCAACGTTGATAACTGTCATTCTTTTCTGTGTGCCATCAGGGAGGGTCATGAGAAAAGAGCAACCTTGCAAGTCAGCAACAGGGATAGCAGGGATGGTGATGGGTGTGCCATCAGTGTCAAATTGGGCATTGCCTTCTTCATCAGTAACAACTACCTCAGATGGGCCTACAGAAGGGGTAGCAGGATTGGTGGGTGGAGGTGTGGCTTCACTAACATCAAAATATGCTAGCTCAGGGGGACCAAAATCGTCTTCAGTAACAGGGACGCCGTCAGGGGTTTTGCTGAAGATGTGAGGGGTTGGAGGGCCATCAAGAATCTCCCCATAGTTGTTAGGGATTGGAGAAGGTACATAGCTTCGTGTGTTAGGAACCTTGGAATAAAGAAAAGTAGGCAAGGATGGCTGTGTGAGGCGCAAAGGAGGTGATTCTGTCAATGAAACAGGTGGTGTAGGATGTGAAGAGGAGGGACTATCACCAGATGACTTAGGAGTGAGAGAAGCATCTTTGGCCTTGCGCCAAGCAAGAAAACCATCATCAGTGAACAAGCCAGCGCGCTTGTTGCGATGCTCAGGATTTAAAGCAGTGCGGACACCAGAGCGATCAAGGAGCTTATTGGTGATGGGATCCCAGATGGTAAAACATAAACTATTGCCAACATGCTCGGCAATGCCAACAAAATGTCCAAGGCATTCAGTGGGCTGAGAGCCAAACTGTGTGTCAGGAGTCTTGTAATAGACAGGCTCAAACCAAAAGAAACTGAGGTAGGGGCTGATGTCACCGAGGATACCAGTGGCAATGTAGAAAGGCTGTCTGTCTGAGAGAGTGGGGTCAGACAAATGGTTCAGGAGACGACCAATGTAGGTCATACACAAGAGCCAGAGATGAGGTGGGGTTCCTGTGCGATCCATTATCCTGTTAACAACGCGTTTGAAGGTCTGGTAGCGGCGTTCAAAGAGGTTTTGGTGCTGATGGTATGGTTCACTTTGCCATAAACCAATCCACATCATCTTGAGGTAGTCAAGAACAGACTTGCTGGACTGGTAGGATCCATGATCACAAAGCAGTCTGAGTGGTGTACCCCATTGGCGAACAAAATTTTGGAGACAAGGGAGAAAATCAGCAGTAGTCCTCATTTCTTCAACATGAATGATATGAGATTTCCGGCCAAAGAAAACTTGAGCAATTTTGGAGCCACCATTGATGGCAGGGGTATCTGAATAGACGACATCAGAGAGGACATCATCATTGAAAGGTCGGACGTTCATGGCAGGCTGTGATGATTGGAACCTTTTGAAGATGTTGCCATCTGGACTGATGGATAGTGAGCCATACTGTGTGGAATTGTTGAAGGTAGCTTTGATACGATCAAGGGAGATCCATCCAAGGAAGGGCTTGAAAGATAAGTAATCTATATCAGTGGGTGATTGAACATGTGCTGCAGCAGTGATGGAGTTGGAAGGAGATCGAGTAGAACACCGACTGAGGACTTCTTGGCGGATATAATCAGTTGGGCTGAGCCAAAAGGAGGTATCAGAAGCATCCAATGCCTGGAGGACTGAGGTAGCGCTGCTGGACAGGAATGAGGAGATTGCAGAAGAGGTGCCAAGGTTGATATCCCTGAGTGCGCCAAATTCATCATAATCTTGATATGGGAGCATGGAGGCAAGAGGCGGGTATTTCTGAATGAAGGTGTCATCCTGAGGGGTATAGGCGCTATCTAGTACAGATGGGTCCCAATGTTGATCACTGGTCAGGATAACATGCGGGAGACGGGCAAATTCTTCACTGGTATACTTGCGCATGGCAAGGTATGGTAATCCATGGCATATACTAAGTGGAAATACATGTCCATCGGTGGTGGTGATGACTTGGGTTCCACCTGTCTTGATGGAGGTATCATCAACGATCGAGAAGTATGCTTCCATCTGAGGAGAAGACAAGATGGATGGGTGTTGTCCGGTGTAGGCACATTCATGAAAAATGATGATGACTGGTCCCCTGTTGGAAACAGAGTAGGCGCCACATGTTGCAATATGAATGTTCTGGATTTGGTGATTGTTGATGCCAGTGACATTGACATACCTTGGGGGAATGTCCTTAGAGATGAGACATGCATCATTTCCTATGATACATCCATTTGCGCCTCTGTCAACCATAGCGTAACCTGGTGTGGATACATTAGTTTTGCTAGAGTGGTATGTAGCGATGGGGTTTGCTGGTGAAACATGAGATTCACAGTCTGGTGGTGCCCAATGGTGGAATTTCGCAGACAACGAAGCCTGACCAGCAGGAACATAGACGTTGCCATCTTTCTTGTAAAGGATATCAGGATTATCTGCAAGGAATCGAGCTGGATGTGCAGGAGAAACAGAAGACTTGAGAGGCCTGTTATCAGATTGAGAAGATGCCTTGTATACACCAAGGGATTCATGGAACGCGGATCTTGCTGAGCTTTCCTCATCAGGTGAGAGGACCTGCTCATCAGTATGATGATCATAAGCACGACGTGTGATTGGCTTGCTAGAATTGGGGTCTGGTGGTAATTCAGCATCAAGGAGCTCAGACCTGAGACAGGCAACTAGGCGCTTCTTGTCATCAGCGGTGAAGCCAAGCCAATGCTTCATACCTTGCTTAGAGAGAGTTTTCCAAACTGCAGATGGTAGTCGTGTGCTTGGGTCCGGGGTTCTTCCAGCCTTGTAAACAGCGTAGTCCTGGTAGTCACCATCAAAGTCAATAGGAGGTAAATATGAGGTCGAGTCGTCAGTGATAGCAGGATATGTGGATTGTGTCATAGAAGATAAATCATGAGTATTGGCCTTGACAGACATCCGACCACGAGGTTGGGACAGTGATGCTTGGGAATCCAGTCTGGTTGCTTCAAGAAGGAGGATATTTTTCAATTCACTGATAGCAATGGCTTCATGCTGTCGGAACTTGATCAAATCCTGGGCTGCAGGGGGATCATCAACCTTGCAGAACTGTTCACTGAGTTGGAAGCTGCTACTACAGGCCTTGCAAAGGTGTGTCTTGACCGTATCAAAATCAAGTGGCCTCTGTGGGTCACGTAGTGTGTTGAGATGTTCCAGCTGAGCAAACCACTGGGTGATGAACTTGACTTTGGTATCCTTCCATGTCCTCAAGTCAATGTCCAATAGGTGCTGCATCACGATGGAGGTGTCATATACTTTGGATTTGGACCTGTCATGCAATGCGACAAAATCGAAGAAGGCTTGTCTGCCATCTCTTGTGGTGGTATGGCTGAGCACGCAGGAAGAGGAGAGATCGCTTTGGAAGACATGTAGGACAAGGGTCCAGAAGAAGGCACATTGCTTGTCATGTAGAGCTTTTGTATACCCAGTGAGTGGTATATCGGGCCAATTGGGATCGAGGAATGTTTGGGTATCGATGTCACTCGTTTCTAACTTGGCCTTGAATGTAACAAGCCAATGCTCAAATCTTGCATCATTGAGTAGTGTTGGAAAAGTGGCTTCATCCCTTGACTTCTTGGTCCAGGCCTCATACTTGAGCTGTTCAATGGATCTTGTGGATCTTTCTTGTTGCTGGGGTGTGCCAGTTGTGGTTCTATCCTCAACTGCGGATGCTCTCCTGGCCTTGACGATTCCTCTACTGTAATCCTTGAAGGCGTCCTTCGTGTAGTGGTTCCGATCTTCCCAGTCTAACCCTTGTGACGTGAGGTGTTGACCGAAATCGATGACTCTTTGCAAGTACAGCTGTACATGTTTCGACAGTGGAGTTTGCGTTCCTCTCTCAAGGTAAGCTAAATCACCAATATTCTTGATGTACAGAAAGTCCAACCATGTCTTGTACTGGCCAGCAATGAGCGCCTCACACAAGGTGCTGTGGGACTCCCTTGGGACATGGAAGGATTCGTGCAGGAAGGTGGCTAGTGCTTGGTCAAATGATGGAAAGAGGTCTGTGATAGATGTGTCCTCCTCATCATCTTGGGTTGGATTGTTCTGTTGGTCGGGTGCCATGTCAGTTGTGGGCAGACGAGAGGTGGTTGCGGCGCTTCCAGGTTGGAGTGTTTGGAATCGTCCTGTTGACCTGTTTTGCGTTCTGCCGGCGACAGGGATGTTGGACATGTAGAGTTATCACTTCAGGGATGTCAATTGAAGTCTTTGTCGTGTAGATGAAAAGGTGTAAGACAGCTATCGTTGGAATAGCTGTAGTCGATGGTTTGTGGTGCTTAGCACAATCAAATGATGAGCGTCGATGTGTCCTTGACAAGATGGTGTCACGAGGAGTGTAGACGCGGAAGAAGATATATAATCGGAGGAACTCGCAATGTGGTCCTTGGATGGAGGGATTGCGATCGGCGTGTCCAATGCAATGGGCTTCTATTAAAGACTTCGGCTTGTCCGTTTGGTCTTTGTTATGTAATCGGATCAGAGAACTATCGATCGTCAGCCGTAGTCGATTGTTTGATGATCTGCTGTCGGATTGTCCTTGACAGGTGCTCCTTCTTCTTTTGCAAGCTTCAACAAGCTTGCGACTGTTAATCTGTTAATTTCCTTTTGAAACTGGCTGTTGAGCTGACTCAATCCAAAGGCAAAGAAGAGCAACAGGAGCTGTAGCTGCAGGCCGGTTGAGGTGCCGGTCTGTTGTGTTCTAATATTTCTCTGATATCCACTACGATTGGACGCTAATCCAACCAGATCTATTCTGACTATCGGCAAACGACGCAATCAGTTAGATCTTAGGCTTGTAGTTCTACGATAGGTCCCAATAAGGGAGCCAAAGCAAGGTTTAAGGTTGAATAATCAAACAATCTAAAAGTATAAGCAATTGATCTTGCTGGAGAGCAAGATAGCGCTTTAAAGGTCGTACTGCCGCTAATACAGCACGAGATACGGTAAAATACCGTGTTGCCGCTAATACAACGCGGTATATCATGTAATTTTGTGTTTTGTACAGCAGAAAAGGATTCGTGAGCATCGCTTCGAACCTCTGCTGTCTTTTCTTGAAAACAGAATACTTAGCAGATGATAACATATGCTAACTTCTGGCATGCGTTCTTTCTTGGATCACTAAGTATCCAACTCGAGTGACGATTGATTCTTCTCATCCAGTTAAGTATCGATTCTCGATCGTAAGAATGAGCTATTGGTCCTTTTTCTTCCAGTTAAGTATCGAACTCGATCGTAAGAATGAGCCCAGTAATTTGCGAGGTCTCATTATTTCCAATCTCCTACCTCTACCAACCTAGAAACGAAAGGAATTTAATATTTTTTGGTGTTTTTACTATGTTCAAGTGCAAAATTGCCTTTTTTGTGGCCATTTTGGGCCCAACAGCCTCAATATTTGCCATAGTTTGCTCTCTAGCAAGAAATACTAGGTCTACTACAGACTAATTCTAGAGTTTTTTTTTGGAATATACCCTGGTCCCTAGTCTGTTGTGTATTAGTGTGTTCTGGGAGTATCAAAAAGAGTGCTAGGTGAAGAGTGCTCAGAATACGACTGGAAAATGTAGTATGTATGATGGTCATACCGCGGAGTATTCAAGTATTTTACCGGTATGTACCAAATAGGAGTATTTCAGAAATTGCCAAAGTAACAGTATCAAGCCATTATCAGAGCAGAAAACCCTACTAGTATCTGTGTGAGAATTCTACGTCATATTTTCGAAATTACTTTAGTATCATGCCATTGTCGGAGCAGAAAACACTACTAGAAATCGTGTAGCAATTCTACGGCATATTTTTGAAATTACTAAAGTACCATCAAAATTACCGAAGTACCATCCCTCCTTTGCACCTTTTTTGCACCCATTGAGTCTGTTTCAACCCCGTGAGTCCCTTTTATTTTTTCTTACTTAGGCAGCGTTTTTTCGAGTGCACGTGCTCTCCCGTACGAGCCATGGTGTTACATATATACCTGTTGAGGATACTCGCTCCGGCATGAACAGTAACACTCCTTTGGTATCAGTGTCGTTGCACTCCACTTCAACCTCAGGAGTGTTACTGCTTCAATCCCCCTTTGGTCTCCACTTCAGGCAAGCCCTCAGTGTCGGCCTCAGGGGTATTGCAGTGTGAAACCCTTTTGCAATCTGGATGTGAACCGTGCAATCCAGTACTAAGTAAATTAATTTCTTAAGTAATGATTATGCACACCACACTCCGGCTCGTTGCACTCGCTCTCTCGTGTGTTCATAATCATTACTTAAGAAATTAATTTACTCAGTACTGGATTGCACTATTAAATTCCTTTCGTGACCAGAAGTACCAAAGATACCAAAGGGTAGATTTCCTATGCGCATGAATCAATGAGTCCCGTATTCATCTAAATAATCGATTCCCACGGCATATCGGTTCCCACGGCGCATCGATTCCCACCGCGCATAAATGGTGAGCAATCCCTGTCTTACGGTATTGCCATTGTTCTCCGGTGAGCAAACTCTGATTTCATAAAATATCACACGAGCTACGGGAGCAATTCCTGACCTTAATGATAAACATTTCATGGAGTCTTCCTAACGGAACAAGAGAAGAAAACCGTTGGCATGTGATTCTCACACAATACATATACATGCATACAAATATATATGGTCAACGACTAATACATGCACGGAAATAATCAGCGAGTAATCTCAGCACTACGCAACAGCAGTTGCAACGTATTCATCTCAATAAAAGAGATATCTTGCATTTCGGCAAGATTTCACTTTATCTCATACTTTTAACATTCAACTGATTTATATCCCAAAATTCACACTAGTTGCTACCAACTACCTGTAATCTACATACTAAGGTCTGTCTCGCTGCAATCTGAATAAGTCACAGCAAGAGGAGATCTGGCGTTTCCCTAGTCTCGCCTGTAGTCCGATTATCCGTTGCCGAAAGTATCCAACCACAATTGTCACGCGTAGAGTACAATCGTTCGTCTACTAACACACTAACACAGCGTTGCTGTTCGTCAGAAGTCCTTGAATCAGACTCTCAACGAATCGGATTCAGAAGGAAAATAATAGATTAACAGTCGCAAGCTCTAAGAAGGCTTGCACACAAGAAGGAACAGGAACGGAATTGAACACAATCCCTACGCTGGCATATGCACGTCGCACATCGTACACGAAGCAGTTCCCATTCTCAGTCACCACGCAATTCTTTCCAAGGCTCCGAACCACCACAGATGCCGAACATACCATTGATGCCCGGCAATGCACTCGGAGGCGAAGAGAAGAATGACGCCGAAGTCACCACTATCAAACGCTTTCCCAGCTTTGATGCAGATATGAGAAAGATACTCATATCATTAATCAACGTAACAAGTGAGACTACTAGCAAGTTGTGCCTAGCTCTCAAGGAAGGCGGATTATGCGATTGGAAGTCGTTCCTCGACGCACTTATCGAACCGGATTTTGCACGCGAACTTACCTATATGGAGCAAGGATTGGCAACGCATATCCCTCGATCCATCCAAAGGAGCATAGAAGCACTTGCGGATTTCGCTATCGACCTACAAGAAGAAGGTGTCGACCTAGAAGAAGACGAGAAGGACTGGAAAGATGTAAAGTCATATACATACAAGGAATTCCAGGCATTCCGCGTAGAGCGTGCCCAACGCTTACGTAACGAATCTGCTCTGAACCCACCACCTCCTCCGGCGGGAAGTAACAAAAAGTCCCCTCAGCAGGTAAAGTACGAATCATGGTGCCGAAAAGCACGAGATGAAAAGTCCTTTACACCCCTCACGAATGACTCGAGATTCGAACACTGGCTCGTTGGTTTCAAAGCTAAACTCGAGGCATACGACATCGATACAGAGACATTCCTCGATGAAACTTGGCCTCCAGCCACGCTTGTGGGTTACACCCATGATCTCTACGTCAAACAATGTGCCTTCTTCTGGGTACTAATGTTGGAAGTCTTCAAGAGTGACCTTTCTGCATCATGTGTGCACAGTCATTCTACCACTCATGATGGACGCAAGGCTTACTTCGACTTCGTAAACCTTCATAGCCAATCAAAAGCAAAGGTATACGACAACTCGACCCAGCTACAAGCGTTGCTCAAGTTGAACCTCAACAATTGGAAGGAATCCAAAGTGAAATTCATCACACATTGGTTTGATGAATTGAATCACCTCAACAAGCTCCGTCCTCCCAACAAGCCCCTCGAGTACCATACCGTAAAATCAGCATTGTGTCAGGCATGCTATTCCAGCTTCCAGCTAAGCGAACAGTTTGCCAAAGTCAAGGATCCAGGTGGGACGAATAGCACCGTAACGGATGCAGTTGCCGAAGCCGCTGCTATCCACGATCTTAAAATCACGCTTTTACTCGAAGCAACTCGACTTGATTCCCAGTCTGCGATGTCTGTTCCTCGGTCGACCGTACGTGCACACGTTCATGATTTCTCTTCTGACTCGATCCAAAACCATGAGGACTATGCTCTCCCCATTGAATTTGAAGGAGACTATCAAGATTATGCTGTGTTCAAGGCTGGACGTACCCCTGACCCTACCACAAGGTTGCCTACAAACATATGGAAGGCCTTGTCACGTCAGGACATGAAGAGTTGGCTCAGTTTTTCTCCGGAAGGCAAGAAAATCGTGGTTGCCTCATTGCGACACGACTTACTTAACACGGACCAACCTGACCCCAACAGTGTCAAACCCGTTACCCGAAAGGCATACCAACATGAACACTCGGTATCTTTCCAAGAAGACGGTACTTCGACCAAGGATGAGCATGCCAATTCCGCAGCAGACCTACATCCTGCTGTAGAGAATGATCGTAGAGGCGTTTTCCATGCATCCCTAGGTGTATACAAATCCACGACCTCCTCGTCTAAGGACCAGCGGCCTCTCAAGTCTTCCGTGTCACCCGCGCATCCAGCTCGATTCCTTTCAAACAACCCTGACATTCAGTACAAAAAGGACGGTGACACCCAAATACCTGTCGGAACACCATCGTATTCCGCCAATTTTCACCAGTGGTATACTCCCGAGGATGATCTCACCTTTCCTAATGATGGTCCCGTAACGTCATACACATACCGCATACACAAAACTACGGTTACTAGCCCTGGTTTTGCCATGGTCGATCGCGGCGCAAATGGCTGCATCATCGGTAATGATGCGTGTCTCATCTCCAAGGATATTCCACCACGATATGTTAACGTCACCGGCATTAACAATCATCAGGTACAAAACATTCCCATTGCTACATGCGGAGCATATTCCATGTCGAACAGAGGCCCCGTCATTCTCATTTTCAATGAATGTGCCTATACAGGACGACATCCTTCTATATTGTCATCCGGCCAGATGGAAGCATATTTTTCCACTGTAGACGACACGTCCATCAAAGCAGGCGGAGGACAGGTCATCACCACCTCCGATGGCTATGCACTGCCTCTTAGCATACGACACGGTTTACCATACCTTGCGATGCGAAAGTATACGACTGTCGAATTTGACACGCTACCACATGTTATCATGACGTCCGATAAACATTGGGACCCATCTGTTCTCGATACCACGATCAGTGCGAAGGATGAACAATTTCTCCAGAAATATCCTCCCCAACCACAGCAACTCCCTTATGCCGATTACGACGAATATGGGAACCCACGTTGCCTTGAAGGATTAGATATCTCTGTTTCTCCCGGGTCTTCCACGGTCACATCCCTCAGCTCGTATTCCAGCCATTCCACCCGACCTCCCTTTCTACCTATTGATGATCATAGGACCAACGATCGCTCCTTTTGGCTTACTTCCACCGACTACGCTCATCAACAACGTCTCGCATGCTGCGCGCTACCTGCAGTCTCTGGAACAGTCACTGCGTTTCCGACAGATTGTACAGCCAGTGACACTACACGCATTGCAGCTACGCCCCGCGAAAGATACCCCAACGAACATGACTACTTATCCCTGAAACCTTTCTTTTGTTGGGTTTCCACCGATCGCATCAAAGCTACTTTTGAAAACTCGACCCAATACGGTTCGTTAGCGGTTAGCCCTGATGGTAACATTTTCAAACGGTTTCATTCCCCTCAACCGGCCATGAACGTTCGCCCCTTCAATGACGATGTTATGTCCGATGCTGTCTATTCAGATGTCCCAGCAATTGATGGTGGCTCCAAGATTGCTCAGATCTTCTTCGGCCGCAAATCACATATTATACACGTTGAGGAAATGCGTACCACCGGCGATTTCCTATCCTGCTTTCAGAACTTTGTTCGAAAATGGGGCAGGCCCATCCGCCTCCTTTGTGACCACGGTAACTATCAATCCAGTAAGAAAGTCATGGATTACCTCAAAATGTTATGGATTGGACTCTGGCAAAGTGAACCGTACCATCAACACCAGAATCAATTCGAACGACGATACCAAACGTTCAAACGCATTGTCAATCGCGTCATGGATCGTACCGGCACACCACCACACATGTGGTTACTGTGCATGACATACGTCGCGGGTCTCCTCAATGTTGTTTCTGACCCTACGCTGTCCGATAAACAACCGATCTTCATTGCCACGGGTACACTTGGCGACATCAGCGCATACACCAGTTTCTTCTGGTTTGAACCTGTGTATTTCAAGACCAATGACTCTCCTTTCGGTACCAAATCTACCGAACGCCTAGGTCATTTTGTCGGCATCGCCGAACATGTTGGCAATGGACTCTGCTTTCGAATCTGGGATCCAGTTACCAACAAGTTACTTGACCGGTCCGGTGTTCGATCTGCTCTTACACCTGAATCACGTAACAAACGCGCAGGCCTATTCACTGATGATGGTTTCATCAAATGGCGTAATGCAAAAGATTCCTTACCCCGTATATACGTCACTGGAGAAGCTCCAGCTTTCGAACATGGGGAGCATACCAATCAAAATAAACTCATTGACGAGTCTGCAAAACCAAACAGCTCAGTTCCCCCTAGCGTTTCACCTGCTGATTCTGACACAGCCGATGACACCGTTCCATCTGCACCCAACAAACAACCAGATACCACGCCCCACGCATCTGGCACTCAACCAATTCTTCAACCACCCGCCCGCCCCTCGTTACCGAGCTTTCTTTATAAGAAGGTCGATGACAGCCCAAGCTGGTCACCTTCTCCACTCCCTAACAACTATGGGGAGAGTCTTGATGGTCCTCCTACGACACACATCTTCAGCAAGACATCCGACGGCGTTCTCCTTACTGAAGATGATTTTGACCCACCGGAATTAGCATACTTTGATGTCAGTGACGTCGCAACTCCACACACAAACCCCGCTACTCCTTCCGTAGACCCATCACAGGTAGTTGTTACCGACGAAGAAGGTAACGCACAATTTGACGATGACGGTAAACCTATTACCATTCCTACGCTCCCGATTGCCGATCTACAAGGACGTTCCTTCCTTGTAACCAATCTCGATGGCACCCGGAAGCGTCTTACCATTGTCGATGTTGAAGACAGTCTTGAACGCAATAAAGACTTCATCAAGTTCAAGTGCAAACACTCTGATGACGAACTCGATGATATCATTGCATACAATGACGTCATGAATTACATACATCGTGATTCAACACAAGAAGACGGCAAACTCTGGTCATTTCGCCGCATCCTAGGACACCAAGGTCCACTGGATAACAAGCATCCTCAATACAAAGGTTCCAAATATAACCTCTGGATTGAATGGGAGAATATGGAACGCACATATGAACCTCTGGCCAACATTGCAGCCGACGACCCGGTCACCGTTGCAAAATATGGGAAAGACAACAACTTGCTTGATCTCCCGGGTTGGAAACGTCTCAGGAGAATCACCAACCTAGCCCGACGAACCAAGAAACTTGATCGACTCGTGCACCAAGCCAAACTACGTTCCTTCCGTACCACTCCGCAGTATCAACATGGATTCAAAGTTCCTCGTAACCACGAAGAAGCCCTCCGATTTGATCAAGCCAACGGAAACACCAAATGGGAAGATGCCACCACTCTGGAAATGGCACAACTCAATGAATACAATACATTCATTGATAAAGGCGTATACAAGACAAGCTCCATTCCCCCGGGGTTCCAACAGATCAAGGTACACATGATATACGCTGTCAAACACGACGGAAGACACAAGGCTCGCCTTGTTGCTAACGGTAATCTCACTGAGGCCCCTATCCACAGTGTTTACGCAGGCGTCGTATCTCTTCGCGGTCTACGTATGTGCCTATTCCTAGCTGAACTCAACGATCTAGAAGCATGGGGCACCGACATAGGTAACGCCTACTTAGAAGCAGTCACCTGCGAGAAAGTATGCATCAAGGCAGGTCCCGAATTCGGATCGTTGGAGGGTCACCTGTTGGTCATTTACAAATCCCTATATGGTCTCAGGTCTTCAGGCAAGTGCTTTGGAGACTTACTCGCGGCTTGCCTCATCGAACTCGGCTTCGAAAGATCCCGCGCAGAACCGGAAATATTCCTCAAACCCGGAACGAACAAGCATGGTGAACGTGTATATGAGCTTATATGCACATATGTCGATGACCTATGTCTCTGCATGGCAGATCCCAATTCCTTCTTGAAGATATTGCAATCGTCACCATATAACTTCAAATTGAAGGGATCCGGACCTATGAACTTTCATTTAGGATGTGGATTTGAGCGCGACGAACATGGTGTTCTGTGCATGAATCCCATAAAGTTCATCGAAAAGATGGAAGCATCTTACGAACAAATGTTCGGATGCAAACCTAGCACTAGGTTCCGATCACCCATCGCGGAGAACGATCATCCTGAATTGGACTCCTCAGCCTTTCTTGAAGAAACCGGTATACAGAAATATCAAAGTATGATCGGTTCACTGCAATGGATCATCGCTATTGGGCGTTTCGATGTACAAACAGCCGTGATGACGCTCTCAAGTTTCAGAGCTCAGCCACGAGATGGGCATCTCGAACGCGCTAAACGTATCTATGGATATATCTCCAAGTTTAGACATTTTAAAATCAGATTCCGCGTGGAACCGCCCGATTTTATATTGACTAAACCCGACACCATCGACTGGTCCAACACCGTCTATGGGGAGCATTCTGAAGAGCTACCCGACGACGCTCCTGCACCGCTTGGAAAGACAGTAGTGTTATCACACTTCTATGATGCCAACCTCATGCATGATATTCTCAGTGGCAAGGCAGTTACCGGCATTCTTCATTTCGCGAACAAGACTCCCATGATGTGGTTCTCGAAGAAGCAGTCTACTACGGAAACAGCCACCTTTGGAGCTGAATTTGTTGCAGGAAGAACTTGCATCGAACAGATTGTCGATCTACGCCACTCATTCCGATACCTCGGAACACGAGTCCATGATATCTCATACTCCTGGGGTGACAACGAAAAGATGATCCAAACGTCGACATTTCCTTACGCAAGGTTGCATAAGCGTCATAACATTCTATCGTTTCACTACGTACGGAGCATGATAGCGAGAGGATTCATTTTAATGATGCACGTCCCAGGTAAGGATAACTGTGCAGACATTCTCACCAAGCATTGGAGTCACTCAGTTGTGTATCCACTGCTCAGGCCCATCTTCCACTTCTGTGGTAATACTGGCGACCTTCTCCAAGATGATGGAAGCATCATGTAGAGCGTGATGACCCTTCACAAGGAGACATGGGGAGTATTAAATTCCTTTCGTGACCAGAAGTACCAAAGATACCAAAGGGTAGATTTCCTATGCGCATGAATCAATGAGTCCCGTATTCATCTAAATAATCGATTCCCACGGCATATCGGTTCCCACGGCGCATCGATTCCCACCGCGCATAAACGGTGAGCAATCCCTGTCTTACGGTATTGCCATTGTTCTCCGGTGAGCAAACTCTGATTTCATAAAATATCACACGAGCTACGGGAGCAATTCCTGACCTTAATGATAAACATTTCATGGAGTCTTCCTAACGGAACAAGAGAAGAAAACCGTTGGCATGTGATTCTCACACAATACATATACATGCATACAAATATATATGGTCAACGACTAATACATGCACGGAAATAATCAGCGAGTAATCTCAGCACTACGCAACAGCAGTTGCAACGTATTCATCTCAATAAAAGAGATATCTTGCATTTCGGCAAGATTTCACTTTATCTCATACTTTTAACATTCAACTGATTTATATCCCAAAATTCACACTAGTTGCTACCAACTACCTGTAATCTACATACTAAGGTCTGTCTCGCTGCAATCTGAATAAGTCACAGCAAGAGGAGATCTGGCGTTTCCCTAGTCTCGCCTGTAGTCCGATTATCCGTTGCCGAAAGTATCCAAACACAATTGTCACGCGTAGAGTACAATCGTTCGTCTACTAACACACTAACACAGCGTTGCTGTTCGTCAGAAGTCCTTGAATCAGACTCTCAACGAATCGGATTCAGAAGGAAAATAATATGCACGGTTCACATCCAGATTGCAAAAGGGTTTCACTCGCTGCGCGAGTACAAGTTTAGAGGTTAATGCCATGCGGACACGTAGAAAATGTACCAGAATCTACAGAGCGTCAGCGCGTATCATTAACCACTAAATCTTACCCTGTCCGCGCAGCATTCCTACAGCATTCCTACAGCAAAAACACTACCAAAATTTACCACAGAGGTGCCAAAACACCACAAAGGTGCGAAAACAGCGCCGAATCGTTACTACCTATGCTATTAGTGTGTTCATTCTTGGTATTCATCTGCCCGCGCTACCAACTTTTACTGATCCTTTGTTAATGAGATACAATAGCGGGGACAGGTGCTTACATGGCAGTTTTTGGCCTTCTAAGTGAAATAACACGTAAAAAACTAAGCTCATAACCTGGCTTTTTAACGTGATTGGCATTAACCTCTAAACCCGTACCTCGACAGTTATTATACATAATTTGCTGCAATCAGATCTGAGCAGGGTTGTAATTACCGGCTGCTCTTAAGTAAAGTCCAAAAATTATTATCAACGAGCCAGCATAATAATTTTTGGACTGAACGAAACGAAACGAAACGAAACGAAACGAAACAAAACAAAGCAACGCAAGAGTCGGAGCCTTTCTTTGATTGATTGCTATGATCCGATCATTGTACGACGCAAAACGATACAAAAACAAAAAGAACAGAACAGAACCGACTAACAACGAAAGGAAACGAAAGGAAAGGAAACGAAACTAGGATGATGCTGTTTCCTGCCTCGAGACACACGAGGAGCGGCCTCCGGACGAATGTCTCCGCGGCACAAACACGAACACGAACGCAAACGCGAACACGAACGCGAGCGCAAACACGAATGGCCTCGGTGGTCGCCCTGCAACTGGTTTGGGGCAAGAGTAACAACAGTGCCGCGGAGGGATTTTGCGCTTCCAACGTGGTGGTGCCGAGAACTAGAACTAGAACTAGAACACGAACGAGAACACGAACGTCCGGCGCTCACCTTCCACACCAACCACAACGGCAAGCACGAGACAGAACTACAGCGTCATCGCCATCGACGTCGACGTCGACATCATCGACCACGAGACGATTCCAGAGCTCCGATTCCTCCTCCTCCGCGTCGTCGTCGCATTCGGATTCGGATTCCACCACTTGGTTCCACCTGGACGTCGACCGAGCCCAACCGCTGACCTCCGGCACCCGGACGCTTCCCCCAATGAACTCGGTCCCGTGTTGCTTTGCGACTGCGACTGCGACCCCAACAACAGCAACAACAGCAGCAGCAGCAACAACAGCAACAAACGCAGATTCCAATTCCAATTCCAGTTCCAATTCCAACCCGTCGATCGATCTGACCGAGCTCGTCCTGCCCCCCAGCGTCGACGATCTCTACGAGTGGTATTGCACACTGGGAAACAACCCCGATGCCGATCCGAGCTGGGGGGTCCTGTGGCCGACGGGGGTGTCCCTCGCGGTGCACCTGGCGGGAGGGGAGGAGAGTTTCGTCTCGAACAACGATGACAACGACAATGATGACAACAACAACAACAACAACAACAGCGCCGGAGTGGTGGTGGTGGAGCTCGGCGCCGGGCTCGGACTGGCGGGATTGACGGCCGCGGCACTCGGCGCGAGGCACGTGCGCGTCGTTTTGACGGACCGGGAACCCCACGCGCTGCACTGCGCCCTGTCGACGGCGGCCTGCCACCCATCCTGGAGGTCTTCCGTGGAGGCGGCCCTTCTGGACTGGTGCGATCCGGATGCTGCCATCGAGCGGATGCAACTGCAACCGCGGAAGCGGCAACCGCGGAAGCGGCACGGGGGCAACGTCGACGACAACAACAACGACGACGACGACAACAGAAGCAACAACAACAACGACAACGACAACAGCAGCGCCACTGCAACTCCATTACCTGCCAACCACCATCACCACCAACAATTGGTGATTCTGGCCAGCGACGTCTTGTACGACGGCACCACCATTGCCGCCTTTGCCGACACCTGCCACAAGCTAGTCGAGGCCGCCGCCCCCTGTGCCGCCGGGGCAGGCACAACCACAACTACAACTACAACCACAACTACAACCACAAGTGCCGTGCTTCTGCTGACCGATCCCCTCCGGGAACGATTTCCCGGGGCCCGGGCGGATCTCGAACGAGCGCTGCGCCGGGAACCACCACCACGCGACCATCACAATCACGACGACAATCACGACGGCAACGACAACGACAACGAAGCCAACGACGAGGATACTGCTCCTCCGCCGACCGTTGTGACCGTGGACACGATCCGTCTCCCGCTGCCTCCCCGGGGTCCGATCGCGACAACCGCGGACGGCAAGGACCACCAGGAACGATTGCAGAGCGAGCCGACCGTCTTGGTGAGAGCGCGGTGGGGGAAGCCGCGATGATGATGACGCAGAGCAGAGCGGAGCGGACCGCATCGGATCGGATTGGGGGTAGTGACGGGTGACGAAGTTATATATGTGAGCAAACACCAAACACCCAACTTCCATACGCCGCGCTTGGTTCGAGAGGTGGGTGGGGTGGTTGGGTACTTGCACCAACAATCCCTCCCCATCTTCAAGAATCTTGCCTCCGTCGTTTTCAACAATGGAACATACTCTTTCCTGCCGGATGAGTGGGTGCCATCCTCTGGCACCAACCCAGCCGGTAGCTCTCTCTGATTCATCTTTGGATGAATCTCCCCACCCTCGCTGTTCTCCATGTCCCCTCCATCTCCAGGTCCATCTCCACGGAGCTCCCACCCTGTGCTGTGGCTTGTGGCCCAATGGCAGAAAAGGCTTAACAGCCAAAGCTTTAGCTGTGCGCCGGTGTGTGTGTGTGTGTGTGTGTGTGTGGGGGGGTGTGTGGGGGGCACACCAACCAGCCTGCAAAAACAATCAAAAGCCTGGAAACCTCCTGGATCACCCTCTAGCACTGCTCAACCTACCAACACACCAATGAACTACTTCGTACCAAGCATTGCACATCCAGCACTTACAAGTAGGTTGGCTACTGCTGAGGCTATCGCGCACTAACTAGTGAGATCGCAATAATGAGTATTAAGTATTTCCGTAGATAGTTGATTACGATTCCAATCGAATGGATTCGAATGGATTCGAATGGATTCGAATGGATTCGATTTAGTGTAGCATATTGTGTCAAAAAATCTGGCCAGTTGTTTTTGGAGCGGAGCCGAGCCGAGTCAATAACCCGCCATTGATCCGAGCTTGCTTTTTTGTTATTTAAAATTGAATCAGTCCTGAATTTAGTAAGATAACAATAACGAACATTAAGTATTATTCGAATCCAATGGATTCGAATGGATTCGATTTAGTGTACTGTAGCATATTTGTGTGAAAAAACCTGGCCAGCAGTTGTTTTTGGAGCCCAGCCGAGCCAATAACCGGCCATTGATCCGAGCTTGCTTTTTTGTTCATTAAATTTTAATTAGTCCTGTTGGAGCCTCCCCGAGTCCAACATACGTCGTTAATTAGAGCTGTTGGAAACGAACCGAACCGAACCGGACCGAATCGAGCCGAATCGAGCCGAACCGAGCCGAACCTATTAAAGGCACTGTTCTCCCGAGCCACTTGTACTTCTATTCTAATATTCTATGCTATTTTTGAAAAAAAAACGAAGTAAAACACTAATGCTCTTTAGATTATCGCGTCTCATTCAATTTCCGTAATATTGCCCTCCAGGAACTGATATAAAACCTAGTAAAAAAGAAGATTATTGTTTGACTACCGTAGAGAATTCTATTTACGCTGTGATTACGTGGCAGCATTACTAAACTATTCTTCTATTTTCGCTTTCCAACGAACACAAATTTACAAGGAAAAACCGACCGGAGCTACAATTCCAATTCCAATTATTCCACTCGTGCAATACAACAAATGGCGACCCAAACGCAATATTCGAACCGAGACGCAAGACAACAACAATACGTTGTGGAACATCCCTACATGGCACTGTATGCGCCGGTATTATTGGCTTCCACTCCCGTTCCCGCGATATGGGAGATACCCGAGGCTCTGCCAGCCCCGACTGTGAGTGTGAGTGCGCCAATCGTCGAACAACACTGGTCGTCATGGATAGCGACAGCGACAGCGACAAGCAGAAATGAACACACCAAGAACGATGACACTGGCACTGGCACTGGCGCACCACCACCACCACCATCATCATCATCATCATCACCACCATCACCACCATCATCATCACCATCACTACCACAAATCAGTGAAAAGAATGATGCAAGATCAAGAGGAAGAGCAACCGTTACTGTCACCGAGGTTGCAAATGCAACTCCCCAAAACAAAGGAACAGGAACAAATGATTTTGCGGGCACTAACACGGATGTCTTGACGCTTTTGAACCGGGATGATTTCAATCTTGACGGTCTCGACGACCAAAAATACACACCTAGTTGTTGTAGCACTAAAAGTAACAGCAACTGCAACAGCAACACCACCGCAATTGCTGCCAACACTCCGGTCGTTGTTGTCTCGGGAGCGCAGCAGCAGCAGCAGCAGCAGCCTCCCATCACGGACGAAAACAACGGCGAGTGGCTGGACATGTTCGAGGCACTTCTGAAATACAAGTCGACCCACGGCGGATCGACCGCCGTTCCCCGTCACTACAGGACAAAACGCGGCCTGGGAATTTGGATCCGGAAGCAAAAGTGGCTATTCGAACGGAACCAGCTATCGCCGCCCCAAAAGTCTCTCATCCAACAGAACGTCTACTTTCAGTCTAAGGAATGGAAGAATGTCACGCTCAAGGAGGAGCACGAATTCAAGATAATGTACGCTCGGCTCCTCGATCGCAAGAAGACGACGGGTTCGATCCACTTTCCCCACTACAATGGCTTGATCTCCAAGCAGACAAACCTCTGGATGAACCAGATGCGGCAACGTCAGAACTGGATGGAAGAGCACCAGAAGAAACTCTTGGACAACCTCGGCTTTGACTGGGAAACGCACAACCAAAAGCAAGACAGAAAGTGGATGCGCATGTACGATGCCTTCCGTCAGTACAAGAAAAACCACGGCGGGTCGACGGTGGTCCCGCTTCGCTGGCTCTGTCACAGCAACGACGGGTCCGGGGGAACCATCAAGGCCAAGCTCGGCAGATGGCTCCATTACCAGCGCAGGCTTCACACCGCGGGCCGGCTGCCGCGCGACCGGAAAGAACTCCTCGACAAGCTGCATCTTGACTGGGACGGGTTCCAAGATCGCAGTTGGATGTCCATGTTCAGCAGGCTGACCAGGTGCAAACAGCTGGAGAAGACGAAACTGATCCCCTACGAGGACGAAGTCGAGAACCGAGACCTGCGCAATTGGTGCCTAGATCAAAAGTTTAGAGCGGACAACGGCATTCTCGACGAGGAATATCGGAAACTCCTGAACATAATCAATTTTGACTGGACGGAAGGAAAATAAGTGCAGTGTAGTGCAGTGCAATGCGATGCGACGCCGTCTGCAGAAACGAGATCCGAATGCAATCGAATTAACAGCAATGCAATTCAATAGATACGGCAGGTGACATTTGGTTTGAAACAACTCTAAGATTAGTGCTTTGCAGGGGCCCTGTGGAGTTGTTGTGTACGTAGTTTCCTTACATATTTGTAGTATTCTATGATTCCATTCTATGATTCCATTCTATGATTGCATTCAATGATTCAATTCCACGTTTAAAATCTATGAATCAAATCAGTGATTCTGCTAGTGGATGATTCAATTCTATAATTCAATTCTGCAATTCAAATCAATGATTATAATCTATGATTCAAGTCTAAGATTCTTATCTATGATTCAAGTCTAAGATTTAATTCTATGATCTGTGATCCAATTATAAAATTCTAGTCTATGATTCATTCGTATAATTCAATCCTATGATTCCATTCTATTATTCTATCCTATGATTCAAAACTATGAATTGAATAAATGATTCTAGTCTGTGATTCAAAATTAATATACAGTTCTATGGTTCAACAACAAGCCAGAGATTGAATTCTATGATTCAATTCTATGATTCAATTCTATGATTCAATTCTATGATTCAACTCTAACATTCAATTCTATGATTCAATTCTACTAATCAAGTCTGTGACTCAATACAATGATTCAACTGTTCGAAGTGTAAAACGCGTACGAACGTAAGTTCGCACCTCGAGTGCAAGCAAGAAGATTCTGCACCTCAAGTGCGCGCATTGCGCGCGCCTGTCAGCGACGTCATTGCTTGCACCTCAAGGGGTGTCAGCGTCGTATTGGAATCAGCGATGCGACGTATCGGAATCGACAGCGCCGCGCCTCTGCTTGTACCTCTACTGGTGATAACACAGATAGGTATCAAGCGCCCACACATACAAGATAGCAGTAGTACTCATAATTATTATTAACCCCGATTATTACAGTAACTGCATGCACCTCTGTCTATACATCATGGGCATAGAGTCGAGAGAGGATTCTCGAACTTTAATAGTTAATAATAATTATCCGGACGTCACCGATACACAGAGAGCGCAACCGAAACAGCTCCGCCGCAGTGGAAAACGCAAAGGCAACAATCAGCGACGCCCGTCAACAAGAACCTTGTTGAGAGAGGGATCGTAATCCTCCTACGACTTCTCCTAGAGCAACAACAACAGAATCGCTCTAGTGGCGCATGCAGCTCCAAGGGTGGTGCCTTGATAGCTACTGCAACATCAACACCTTCCTCTCCAGTACCGAGTCAAAACCAAGGACAACGAGACGAAGACACAACAACGAAGCCGACGATTGATGAACGACACAACGTCGGTGGATACTTTTTATTGCAAGTGCCGATGAACAAAGGTGCGCAAACCGAAACCGAAACGAAGTTATTGTTCATGGCATATGTAAAGAACATTCGCGAAGTGCGTACGCGGATGACAGAAGGTTATATAAGTACAACTAAGTGGGCGCAGATAACATATCTGCAAGGGTGTGTTCGAAGTGTAAAACGCGTACGAACGTAAGTTTGCACCTCGAGTGCAAGCAAGAAGATTCTGCACCTCAAGTGCGCGCATTGCGCGCGCCTGTCAGCGACGTCATTGCTTGCACCTCGAGGGGTGTCAGCGTCCTATCGGAATCAGCGATGCGACGTATCGGAATCGACAGCGCCGCGCCTCTGCTTGTACCTCTACTGGTGATAACACAGATAGGTATCAAGCGCCCACACATACAAGATAGCAGTAGTACTCATAATTATTATTAACCCCAATTATTACAGTAACTGCATGCACCTCTGTCTATACATCATGGGCATAGAGTCGAGAGAGGATTCTCGAACTTTAATATCAACTCTACAATTCAATCCTATGATTCCATTCTATTATTCCATTCTATGATTCCATTCTATGATTCAAATAAATGATTCTAGTATGATTTAATTCTATGATTCAAGACTGTGACTCAAGTCTAAGATTAAACTCTATGCTTCAATGCAGTACTTTAAGTCTATGCTTCAATTCCATGATTCAACTCTGTGTTTCAATTATAGGATTCAATTCCATGATTCAATTCTTTGACTCAATTCCATGATACAAGTCTATGATTCAATTCTATGATCCAATTACCTTATTTTCAAAATTCCCTACCTCCTGAGCTCTCGTGTTTACTAAACAACTTCAGTCTATGATTAAATTCCATGATTCAATTCCATGATTCATGATTCAAAACCATGATTCAATTCCATCATAGAAGTCTATGACTTAGTTCTATGATTCAATTCTATTATTCAATTTTCAATCAAGTCCATGAGTCAGGTCTATGAATCAATTACATGGTTCATTTTCATGACTCAATTTAACAATTCCATTCCATGAATTGCATCTATGGCTCAATTCTTCAATCCAAGACTATGATTGAAATCCATGATTCAACTCCATGATTCATGATTCAATTCCATGATTCAAATCCATGATTCAACTCTTTGATTCAATTCCATCGTCCAAGTCTATGATTTCATTCTATTACTCAAGTCTATTATTCAATTTTCAATCAAGTCTATGAGTCACGTCTATGAGTCAATTGTATGATTCATTTTCATGACTCAAGTCAAGGATTCCATTCTATGACTAATTTCTATTATTAAATTCATTAATCCAAGTCTATGATTCCAATCCATGATTCAATCTCATGACTCAATTATATGATTCAAATCAATGATTCAATTCAAGGATTCAAGTATATAATTCAATTCTTTGACTCCAGTCAATGATTCAATTCAATGATGTAAGTCTATGATTCAAGCTTATGATTCCATTCTTTGACTCAAACCTACAATTCATTTCTATGATTAATTTCTTTGACTCCATTCTATTACTCATCATTCTATGATTCAATTCTATGACTCAATGCTTTGACGCACTTCCATGATTCACTTCCATGATTCAGTTCTATGATTCAATTCCATGATTCAATTCTTTGACTCAAATGTTTGATTCAAGGCTATGATTCCAGTCCATGAGTCAAATCGACAATTCAATTCTGTGACTCCATTCCATGATTGAAGTCCATGATTCAATTTTATGATTCAACTCCATGATTCAAATATATAATTCAAGTATATAATTCAATTTTAAGACTCCAGTCAATGATTCAATTTAATGATTTAAGTCTATGATTCTAGTTTATGATTCCATTCTTTGACTCAAACCTACAATTCATTTCTATGATTGATTTCTATGATTCCATTCTATTACTCATCATTCTATGATTCAATTCAATGACTCAATTCTATGACTCAATGCTTTGACGCATTTCCATGATTCCATTCCATGATTCAACTCTATGATTCAATTAATAGGACCAAAGATCGCTACGTCGTTATTATTTGTTATTTTATCTGTTACTGTTACGATGTTGGAAAGAGTTATCGATAAGATTATGATCGGATTGTTTCTGGACCATATTGTTCTCTCATTTACTAATTTGTCTTTCCATTGTGTGCATAGTCTTTCCATTGTGCGGGAATACGCGTACCGAGAGTTTGATACTCATAGATACTCGTATTGTGTGTTCGATACACAGTGCTTTAAGTATCTCTTGATACTCACACGTGCTTATGTATACCTTACTTATTGCGCTCTTCTTGTGATAAAAGATCTAGAACACTTTGGATTCGTACGTCTTGTTTCTTATTACGTAATACGTATTACGTATTACGTTTACGTAAAACAATACGTATTCGTAAAACGTTCACGTATTCGTAAAACGTTCACGTATTCGTAAATTGTACGTTACGTATGACACAATTCACGTATCGCGTATACGTACACTTCACGCTTGACTTAGTAATTCAATACACCCTTGGATGGTCCTTGGACTGTCCGTCTCATACAAATAGATAGGCCTCACCTTCTTATGGTGGCTTCCAGCATGATGTTTGGTGGGGTAGTCCGCCAGGTTATGTTTTCCCGGTTCCCAGAAGATATTAAATTGCCCCTGCTCAGCCCTGTCTCTTAACCAGTAGAACCGCATGTCGATGGCTTTAGATCTCTTCTGTTTGATCGTGTCGTTTAAGATGCCTTCCGCTGTATTATTGTCGGTCTTCAGCGGGGTAGCTGGTTGTGGATGCCCCAGCTCGATGAGACACTGCCTGACTGGTATTGCCTCTCTTGCGTTCAAGAATAAAGACGCCACCTCGGCTTCGGCTGCGGATGCCATCACATTCTTGATTATTTTCGCCAATACGAGAATTGGCCCATTGAAAGTGCTTCCCATCATATCTCCCAGATAGTGATATCCCCCTGCTCGGCTCTTGGCCCCTGGGCATACTAGGTACGCCGCATCGCTATCCACCCGGAGTATCATGTCACTGGCTCTGTAGATTATGGTGGCGTTTGGGTTGCAGGCTGCGTAATTGAGGAAATGTCTCGTTGCCAATAGGGTCGTTTGGTTGTCCTTGGCTGAAGCTATGTCGTTGAGTGCGTGGATCATTGTGTTGTCCACAGCCCGTGCGTAGAACAGGAACTTCCCTGTGACTTGTTGTATGAATTTGATCTCGTCGTCGGTCAATGTGGAAGTATCCTCAAGTTTTGCATATTGTATTTTTGCGCCGTAGGCCGGTATATCAGCGCGTGAGGGGCCCGCGTATGTTCGCGAAGGTCTCACGTGTTCAAATTCCTTTAGGGCTTATTCCACGTAGCCATCCATCGATAACTGAACTTCACGCTTGTCGTAGTCCCAACGTAGGTGGACCCCTACGTATTGTTTTCCCGACCAGTCGACTTTGAAGGTGTATTTGGTCCCTATGGCCTCGACTAGGTGATCGACGTCGTCTTGTTGTGTGTATTTAATCCCAAAGTCGTCCACGACTAGGGTGAAACTGATGTCCCTTTCGTCATGGAGAAATAGTCCCTCGGTGTGGGGTGCCTTCTGGTAGCCGTATTGTTGTAGGTGGTTTACCAAGTCATCATGCGCTATTTTTCCACTCTGTTTTAGTCCGTACCACGCCTTTTTGATGCGAGCATAAATATATTCCCCTTGTCTAAGCTCCTCCAGGTTGTAGGCGACACGTATTCGTGGAGGAACCATATCCCACCTGAATTTTACGTACTCGGGCTCATCGAGTGTGGAGCATAAATACATGTTTGAAATGTCACCCGTACAGTATTTTGCCCCGGGGGTGGATATCACGCTGTTCCAATGGGTTTTAATGGTCTCCATACTCGCGGTGCGGGTTGATACGTTGCCATGATATTCCAATTGGTCTCCCCCCGCGGTTATTCTTGTCCGATAGGGGTCGGCCTTCTCGGGGCGTATGGCGACTGTGTACCGGGGGTAGGTTACTTTCTTGTGTACGGGTACATCTTGTCTGCGTATCCAATCCAACACATCCATCCCTTCTATATGATTGCACTGGAAGCCCTGGAATAATCGCCCAAATTCATCTTCACCTGATTTGAGCCATAACTCCCGCACGTGGTTCTTCGGATGCTTGATGAGATCCCGATAGGCAGCCCACTTGCTCAAATCTTCGTCCCATATGGAGCCTCCACACGCAAGATGGGGGGTGTATGCTGGTCCGGCCCGCTGTTCGCTCGTTTGCTTTGGTACTGGGAAACCCAATGGGACATGCTGGTACGTCCCCATGAGGGCCTTAGGCTTAATTTTGGACTTTGAGTAGTGTTGGTCTGATTTGTAGTATCGGGGATATTTCACCATGAGTGTAGTCAGCTGTGTCCCCGTCGGTGAACTGGACCTTGTAGTACTGATTGGTTTGGTCATAGCTGGTCACCTCCCCCTCATACCACCCCGTGTTAAATCGTTTTCTAATGATGGTCCCTATTGCCCAGGGGTGTCCTCGTCGGGCGCTGAGCCGTTGCGTAGGCTTCGCATGTGGTTGTGTAGAATTTGTTTCACGTCCTATCGGCACCCTTGGAGGTTCGCGCGCATTCACAGTTGGGCTGGTTGATGTGGCATTGGGCCCGATCAGTTTTTCTTGGGGATCCGCCTCTCCACTTAAGGGTCGCTGCGCCTCCACGTTTAGTAGTTCTTGTACGTGACGTAGGGCCTCATTGATCTGAGTCCCTTGTTCCACGTAGGGAATTGGAGGATGGGGCTTAGTTGTTACTTCCTTTAAATCTTGGAGGATCATAATTAATCGATCGGCGGAAGACGTTTGTGGCATCTGGGCTTTTGGGGAAAATGCCACCGTATTGCTCACTCTGGTGGCCCTACTCTTTCCCCCGATACACGTGTAGTTCCGGTAGTGCTTTAACGCCGGGCCCACGTAGAAACCTCTCGTCCCATGGTCCTGCCATGCTCCACGTTCTTGGGTCCTATCATGGATGATGACTCTACATCCAAATGGGGCCATTGGGTGTTTGTTGTAGTCGTATATCCCGTGGCGTAGCTCGTACGCGGACAGTTTGGGCTGTGTACGGGATGCGCGTAAGAGGTTGAGGGTGATGATTGCTTGTGGTATTAGTAGATCCCAATCGTCTATGGGAAAGGTATCATCCACCCCATTCAACCCGGCTATGAAGTGGTTCTTGAAGGTCTGTATTGCCCGCTCCGCGTGGTTGAGCCGGTGGTCCCCTGGGGATGCCAATTGGTAGTCTAAGTTGTTCCGCGTGATGTAGGTGATTAGCTTCTTGGATGTCTCATTGTCCATTCGTACGATCTTGGCGTGGGCGTTGTTCTCCTTCATACGATCGTAGCACTGGGTGAACCCATACAGTATGTCTTCACTCTTACGAGACTTGATGGGTTCCACGTCAATGTAGTTGGAGTCGTAATCGTACATCAGGAATACGTATTGGTGTCCACGGCGTGATGTGACGGGGTATCTGCCTGGTAGGTCCCACGCTATGAGTTCCTTGGGTTCACCGTTGATTGGTTGCATGTCTGATGCTGACACGATGTCCACACAGACTTCGTGTGTCTTCTTCTGGCGGGCTTGGGACAACCGAGTGTTGGGCGTTGTTTGGTCTGTCTTTGGTGATTTCTTCTTTGGTTTGCGCGTGCTCTGTATCCCCTGCCGGACCATCTGGAGGTGGCCCATGGTGGTTTTTTCTGACGCCAGTAGGAACCGATTAACCCGCTGGGCAGTTAGCCTCGGCCAGGTGGCAAATGAACCTCATTCGATGGCATGTATCCACGTTTCCTTGGTGGGATAGCCCGCTGCTGCGTGGTAGAAAGCTATGAGCTTGGGGACGGCTTGAATCTGATATGCTCCCGCCCCAGTGTGTACCTGTAGTTGTTTGTCTGAATCTGAAAATGGTGGGGGGGGGGGGGTCGTCACCCTTGGAGATTTAGCCGGCCCCCGCGTGATTGTGTCTGTGTCTGAAACGGGGGGGGATAGCTGTGTTGGTTGGATGGAGGGGGACCATGTAAAGGTCCCGGAGGGGATCCCGAGTGCCGAGCAACACTGTGTGGTTGGTGGGGCCCATGACCTCCACTTTATCTTTGGTAAACGTCACGCTGCATCCATTGTTACACAACTTTGGCACTGAGACGAGGGGGAGGTCCACGTCATCGAACTTATGGCAACCTCGTGCTGCGAGTGGTAGCAAGGGGAGGTCCAGGACATCGGTGGCTTGCGATGCCATAGTGCTACCATTGGCACAGCCTACGATGACGGCGCCGGGTGTTTCCCGGTGGGCGCCTCCCTGATATGTGGTGGGCACGAAATGATCGGTGGCGGCTGAGTCTAGGGCCCCAAATCCGGGCGCCGGGGGTGTGATGGAGGCCATGGCAAAGGTTACGCGTTTGTTGTTGCTGTTGTGCTGTCGGGAAGTGTGACTCGAAGGGGCACGTAAGATACTTAGTAATGACGCTGACTTGGGGCTGTTACTACTATGACGATTAAGTATGTTACTGTGCTCCTCCCCACACCGTCAGGGGGAGGGGCTGTTGTGGGTTTCCCGCGTGATGGGGTGGCTCCACTTCATCCATCTGTCCTCGCGTTGGGTTGATCCACCCATTTTGTTGGCAAATGTGGCCCCTACTTGGTGGTTTGGTTTGAACCGGAAGCAATCTCCCCCATCGTGTGAGAGATTGACGCCGCACGAGTGACAGTAGTGCTTGTACTGTTTCCACTGGGATGGTGGTTTGTTCGTAGCCTGGTGCTGCCGGCGTCCCGGTTGCTGTGGTTGGTGGGACTGCTGGACCTGTTGCGGACTGGTGCCATTTTGGGTTTGTTGACTGGCTACCAACATTCCCATTTGCCTCGTGAGGGCAGGAAAGGGCGGACTCCAACTGGTGGCTTGACATGGTGAGGGTGGATGCTGCCGTTGCCGATTCCGCCTGGGACTTGAGTTCCTGGCAGACACTAACGAGGGCCCGTTGGTTGTCCTCGATGATGGCAAGACGTTGGTCATGCTGGATTTCCACTTTGTTGGCTGACCCGGTGGTGGCATGGTAGCTACTGTATAGTTCCTTGAGGCGTAGACCCCAAAAGCGTTTGTATTGCAACAGTTCCTGTTCCTCTGAGGTCGCGTCGATAGTCGCCCGGTGTTGCTTCCATACTTCCTCCACTCTGTGGAGTGTAATGGGGTCGTGTTTGCTCCTCTTGAAGGCCATGTGGGCGTGGTCCATCATCTGGGCTGCCGTCACCTTGGCCGTAGCCGGTAGGAGGTTGATTTGGTACTGGTATTTGGTGAGAAGGCGGAAGTATTCTTTGGGGCCCAATGGACTGGGGGTGTAGTCTAGTTCCCGCATCTTCTTAGCTATTTCAGCTGTCAAATCGCGTTGTACGTCTGTCGTACACAGCTCGTCCTCCATGTGTTGGAAGGCCTCAAGGGCGGTGGTCCCTCTGGGGAAGGCCTCCAACCCCGGGTCTTTTAACTCGTGGAGCATCCTGGGGAATTTCTTGTCGGTTAGTAGGAGGGCCTCCCGATTGTACTTGTTCCATTCCACGAATAGTGTCCTGCTACGTTTCCACAGTTTGTAAGTATCTGACGTAAGCTCCACTGTGCTGTCTAGCTCGGAGGGTTCCGAGGGTGTCGTGGGATACACCCCGTTTGGGTTCCTCTCCCTAGCCCGGTATTGTTCCTCTGTCTCTAAGAGAAAAGCGTATCCTCCCCCCTGTATGTATTTTGTGGAGGTCACTTCGGCCAGTGCGTTTGTAAGAGCTTTCTTGAACTCATACACGTCGATGCTGGTCGGGATTTGGACCGGCTTCAGTTGTGCAGGCTCCATCAGATCCTTCAGCGCATCGTAGTAGTCTCCTCTCTTCTTGGACATGGTGTCTTCACTCTCGTCACTGTCGCTCTCTTCTCCGTACTCTGCCAATAATTGATTCTGGTTTTGTAGTTGGTTGGTTTGGCTGAGTGTATACTCACGTAGGTCGTAGTTATCTTCGGTCAGATCCTCTAGTCGCCCACGTAGGTATCGGAGTTCGTGTTCAGTGTCAATGCTGGTGTCTGGTGTGACTCCTCTGTAGGCTGGAGAATTGTTGTGTTCTGTATTGTTCCCTTCTGGCATCAGTTGTGTTGATTGCTGGTGTAGTAATCTTATCGATAACTAATAGGACCAAAGATCGCTACGTCGTTATTATTTGTTATTTTATCTGTTACTGTTACGATGTTGGAAAGAGTTATCGATAAGATTATGATCGGATTGTTTCTGGACCATATTGTTCTCTCATTTACTAATTTGTCTTTCCATTGTGTGCGTAGTCTTTCCATTGTGCGGGAATACGCGTACCGAGAGTTTGATACTCATAGATACTCGTATTGTGTGTTCGATACACAGTGCTTTAAGTATCTCTTGATACTCACACGTGCTTATGTATACCTTACTTATTGCGCTCTTCTTGTGATAAAAGATCTAGAACACTTTGGATTCGTACGTCTTGTTTCTTATTACGTAATACGTATTACGTATTACGTTTACGTAAAACAATACGTATTCGTAAAACGTTCACGTATTCGTAAAACGTTCACGTATTCGTAAATTGTACGTTACGTATGACACAATTCACGTATCGCGTATACGTACACTTCACGCTTGACTTAGTAATTCAATATCAATTCCATGATTCAATTCTTTGACTCAAATGTTTGATTCAAGGCTACTATGATTCCAGTCCATGAGTCAAATCTACAATTCAATTCTGTGACTCCATTCCATGCTTGAAGTCCATGATTCGAGTTTATGATTCAAGTATATAATTCAAGTATATAATTCAATTCTTTGACTCCAGTCAATGATTTAAGTCTATGATTCCAGTTTATGATTCCATTCTTTGACTCAAACCTACAATTCATTTCTATGATTAAATTCTATGATTCCATTCTATTACTCAGCATTCTATGATTCAATTCTATGACTCAATTCTATGACTCAATGCTTTGACGCACTTCCATGATTCCATTCCATGATTCAACTCTATGATTCAATTCTATGACTCAAGTGTTTGATTCAAGGCTATGATTGCAGTCCATGACTCAAATCTATTATTCAATTCTGTGACTTCATTCCATGATTGAAGTCCATGATTCGAGTTTATGATTCAAGTATACAATTCAAGTATATAATTCAATTTTAAGACTCCAGTCAATGATTGAATTTAATGATTTAAGTCTATGATTCCAGTTTATGATTCCATTGTCTGACTCAAACCTACAATTCTTTTCTATGATTAAATTCTATGATTCCATTCTATTACTCATCATTCTATGATTCAATTCTATGACTCAGTTCTTTGACGCACTTCCATGATTCACTTCCATGATTCAGTTCTATGATTCAATTCTATGATTCAATTCCATGATTCAATTCTTTGACTCAAGTCTATGATTCTTGTCTTTGATTCATTTCTATGATTCAAGAGTAAGATTCAATTCTATGATTTAATTCTATGATTCACTTCCATGATTTGAGTCTATGATTCTAGTAGTCCATGACTCAAATCTACAATTCAATTCTATGACTCAATTCCATGATTGAACTCTATGATTCTACTCCTTGACTCAAATCTATTATTCACATCAAGGATTCTATGATTCAATTCCATGATTCAGGTCTATGACTCAATTGTATGATTCAAAGTCTATTGATCGAAGTTAATGATTTAATTCCACAACTCAGTTGATGATTCAAGCCTCTGATTGAATTCTATGATTTATGTTTATCATTCAATTATGTTGTTCAATTATTTGATTCCATTCTTTGACTCAAATTGATGATTCAATTCCATGATTGAATTCTATGATTGAATTCTTTGACTCAACTCAATGATCATTCAATTCTATGGTTCAGTCCTATCTTGCGTCATACTTCATTCTTGAGAGGGTGAAAGAAACTATTTTTTTAGTTTTTCAAATTTGGACAACCCCCCCCCACCCCCATGCTGTATTTAGCTACCTTCATACTGATCCTATCAATTGATCTATACTACCAATCAAGTGACGTCATTTGCGCGAGTTCTATTTTAAATTCGAACTCTCATCTTATTTGATTTTAAGTAATGATCGGGGTTTTCGCACCTCGGTCGGGTTGTTTTTGTTTTTGTTTTTCCTTTTCGATAGAATTTGCCGCCGACATCTTTTGATCGAAGTTGTACTGTACCGGTACTCCATGTTAAATGTTAATTTTTTGCACCTCGGTTTGTCGTCGAGTCTTGACGACTGTCTTTTTTGATTGAATTTGCTGCCGACAACGACGGTGGATACTTTTTATTGCGAGTGCCGATGAACAAAGGTGCGCAACCGAAGTTATTGTTCATGGAGTATCGAACGGGCACATGCAAAGAACATTCGCGAAGTGCGTACGCGGGTGTGGTTATATAAGTACGACAGATAAGTGGGCGCAGATAACATATCTGCAAGGGTGTGTTCGAAGTGTAAAACGCGTACGAACGTAAGTTCGCACCTCAAGTGCCAGCAAGAAGATTTCGCACCTCAAGTGCGCGCGCAATGCGCGCGCCTGTCAGTGACGTCATTGCTTGCACCTCGAGGGGTGTCAGCGTCGTATCGGAATCAGCGTCGTATCGGAATCGCCGCACCTCAGCTTGTACCTCTACTGGTGATAACACAGATAGGTATCAAGCGCCCACACATACAAGATAGTAGTAGTACTCATAATTATTATTAACCCCGATTATTACAGTAACTGCATGCACCTCTGTCTATACATCATGGGCATAGAGTAGAGAGAGGATTCTCGGCCTCTAATATTGCTGCCGACAACGACCGTATTGGTGGAGTTGTTAGTTGAACGTTAAACACTAACCCTAATCCTAAGAGTTGACAACGTAACCTTCTAGACGGAGTGTATGGGGGGGTTTGGGGGGGGGGGGAAATATGTAGAAATATTAAAAAAATCTGTTTTTAACAAGTAGACTTGGTACAAACGCTACGACTAAAAATCGCTAAAAAGCTTAGCCAAACATTTATTTACGGAAATGAGATGCTTCTTCTAAAAGCAATAGTAATATCTAGTGGCGCGCGTTCATTTTTATGGTAGCAAACTCTCATTTTTTGGTTGCAAGAAACCATAAGATTTAACCTGAATACAGATAAAAATCATACAATTCTCATCGTCGTCATCATCGGCCCGAATACATCTATTAACATGGAGTACGGTATGTACTCATACTCGTAAGTACAGTAGATACGAATTTCAATCGAAAAAGACGCAATGTCATCTATTCTACCAATCAAGTGACTGGAAAGATTTGCACTGTGTTCAAATCTGGTGGGTTTTTGGGTTGATGACTGAGTTATATTTTGGTTGGTGACTGGCAGGATTTGCACAGTGTTCAAATCTGGTGGGTTTTTGGGTTGATGACTGAGTTATATCTAGTACAAAAAGCGTGTAAGAATCTACAGGCGTAGAAACCAACGCGGATTGAATACTAGTATGTATCTAGTACACAAAACGTGCAGAAATTGGTGAAGTTGTTAGTTGAACGTTTATCACTAACCCTAAGAGTTGACAACGTAACCTTGTAGACGGAGTTTATGGGGGGGTTTGGGGGGGGGGGGGAATATGTAGAAATATTAAAAAAATCTGTTTTTAACAAGTAGACTTGGTACAAACGCTACGACTAAAAATTGCTAAAAAGCTTAGCCAAACAATTATTTACGGAAATGAGATGCTTTGTCTAAAAGCAATAGTAACAAGGCCAAGGATTGGCAAGATTTGCACTGCACTGTCTTCAAATCTGGTGAGTTTTTGGATTGACGACTGAGTTATATTTTGCTTTGGGATGGGCAGGATTTGCACTGTCTTCAAATCTGGTGAATTTTTGGATTGATGACTGAGTTATATTTTGGTCGGGGATGGGCAGGATTTGCACTGTGTTCAAATCTGGTGAGTTTTTGGGTTGATGATTGAGTTATGTTTTGGTCGGGGACTGGGCAAGATTTGCACTGTGGTCAAATCTGGTGAATTTTTGGATTGATGACTGAGTTATATTTTGGTCGGGGATGGGCAGGATTTGCACTGTGTTCAAATCTGGTGAGTTTTTGGGTTGATGATTGAGTTATGTTTTGGTCGGGGACTGGCAAGATTTGCACTGTCTTCAAATCTGGTGAGTTTTTGGTTGGTTTTTGGGTTGATGCCTGACTAATAATTTGGTCCGGGACTGACAAGATTTGCACTGTCTTCAAATCTGGTGAGTTTTTGGGTTGACGATTGAGTTATATTTTGGTCGGGGATTGACAAGATTTGCACTGTCGTCTAATCTGGTGAGTTTTTTGGTTGATGATCGAGTTATATTTTGGTGTGGGATTGGCACGATTTGCACTGTCTTCAAATCTGTTGAGTTTTTGGATTGATGACTGAGTTATATTTTGGTCGGGGATGGGCAGGATTTGCACTGTCTTCAAATCTGGTGAATTTTTGGATTGATTGACTGAGTTATATTTTGGTCGGGGATGGGCAGGATTTGCACTGTGTTCAAATCTGGTGGGTTTTTGGGTTGAAGATTGAATTATATTTTGGTTAGGGACTGGAAAGATTTGCAATGTGTTCAAATCTGGTGAGTTTTTGGATTGACGACTGAGTTATATTTTGGTCTGGGATTGGCACGATTTGCACTATCTTCAAATCTGGTGAGTTTTTGGATTGATGACTGAGCCATATTTTGGTCGGGGATGGGCAGGATTTGCACTGTGTTCAAATCTGGTGAATTTTTGGATTGACAATTGAATTTTGCACTGTGTTCAAATCTGGTGGGTTTTTGGGTTGGCGATTGAATTATATTTTGGTTAGGTACTAGAAGGATTTGTACTGTGTACAAATCTGGTGGGTTTTTGGGTTGTTGACTGAGTTATATTTTGGTTGGGGACTGGCAGGATTTGCACTGTGTTCAAATCTGGTGGGTTTTTGGGTTGATGACTGAGTTATAGTTTGGACTGGGGATTGGCAGGATTTGCACTGTGTTCAAATCAGGTGGGTTTTTTGGTTGAAGATTGAATTATATTTTGGTTAGGGACTGGAAAGATTTGCAATGTGTTCAAATCTGGTGAGTTTTTGGATTGACAACTGAGTTATATTTTGGTCTGGGATTGGCACGATTTGCACTGTCTTCAAATCTGGTGAATTTTTGGATTGATGACTGAGCCATATTTTGGTCGGGGATGGGCAGGATTTGCACTGTCTTCAAATCTGTTGAGTTTTTGGGTTGCTAACCGTTTTTCGTACGTACCGTATGAGATTTTTTTTTCGAACATGGATTTTTTTTTTCTCGCACGTACGAGATTTTTTTTCTTCGAACGTATGTATCTAGTACGAAAAGCGTGTACAGGCGTAGAAACGTACACGGATTCACTACTACGAATTATCTAGTACAAAAAACGTGTAGAATCCTACACTCCTACAAAATCATGTAGAATTCTACAGGATGTACTAAAAGTATCCTCTAGATCGATCGATCGAAAAAAAATCTCTCCCACACAAACAGTAATAATCTTTTCTTACCTTGCGACAGACAAAAAAATCACTTTTTTTACCTCTTGACAAAAAAAACAATCACTTCATAATCTGCCTTCTTACATCCAACTTATTTGAGTAGAGTTGCTATTCGGCACTCCGTCGGTGAACGTGGGATTCCACCTAATCCTTTATCAGCATTAGGCAGGTTATCCATGCTCTTATATTTTAGTCTGAAATAACAGCCTTGTACTGAAAAAAGAATTAGCTCGCATTGGAGAAGAGGTGGTTTGCTCGATAGATAGTAGTGTTCTTGGACTTGATCACCCAAACATATACGTCTTGAGAGCAATAAATCTGCATCCATTGCTTCTATATCAACAGGCACGAGGTACTGTTTTTCGTGACAGAGGAGTAAGAAGGGTGCAAATCAACGGCAGCAGCAGCAACAGCAAATTCATCGGGACGATTGTCGGAACGTCGGAACAACAAGCAAAGGTAAGAATGAGAGAAATAGGCAACGGCAATGGCAATGGCAATGGCAACAGCAACGGCAACGGCAACGGCAACGGCAACGGCAACGGCAACGGCACCGAAGATTATACTGCCTCTGGCATTGCTGATACTCAATGTATTTCCTCCCTTTTGTTTTTCGTCTTATTTCCATAGGACCGGATCGGAACAACGGATTGGAACGGAAGAACGGATAGGTGCGGGGAACAACAACGATTGTCGGAAGATCGAGGTGCGGGGAACAACGATTGTCGGAACAACGATTGAGTGCAGATCGAGGTGCGGTGAATTTTCCCGGTTGGTGATAATTACAAATCGATCGGCATGTACATTATATTATTCTGTTGTTATTATTTACTCTATGTAGTACATCAATAGATACTCCCCCATTTTGTTCAATTATCATATCATATATTTGAATAGAATCGTTGGCAATGACAACGGCAACAGCTCATCAATTCGAAAGCAAGCAAGAGCGAGAGCAACAGTCACCGGGAAGGATGGAGCCGTAGAGCGAGAGCAACAACAGCAACCGGGCGGGGGCTTGGAGGCCCATTTTTAGCCACATTTTGCCCATCATCTTCCCCATCCATGTTGAGTCGTTTTTTTCTGATCCACTAGATCAATCGATTCGAAACTTGGGCGGCGTGTTCTTATATATGTAATGAAGAGGACCCTGCAATATCATTGCTGTTGGTGCCGGTGGTCCAGAGATATCTGCTGTGACTGTTATTTGGGTTGCTTCCTTGAAATATAGCCAAATTTTGCCCCTCTGCTTCACCGGTTCGATTCTTCTGATCCGCTGGATCAATCGATTCGAAACTTGCGCGGCGTGTTCTTATATATGTAATGAAGAGGATCCATGCAATATCATTGCTGTTGGTGCCGTTGGTGAAGAGATATCTGCTGTGACTGTTGTTTGGGTTGCTTCCTTGCAATGTAGCCAAATTTTGCCCCTCTCCTTCACCAGTTTGATTCTTCTGATCCGCTGGATCAATCGATTCGAAACTTAGGGCGGCGTGTTCTTATATATGTAATAAAGAGGACTTTGAAATATCATTGCTGTCGGTGCCGTCGATATGGAAATATCTGCTGTGACTGTTATTTGGGGTGTTTCTTTGAAATACAACCAAATTTTCCCAATCTACTTCACCGGTTCGATTCTTCTATTCCTCTCAGTCAATCAATCCGAAACTTGGAGGACGTCTCCTTATAGATGTAATGGAGAGGTCTGTGCAATATCGCTGGCAGCGGCGACCTCAGTATGGAGAAATCTGCTGTCACCGTTATTTGGGTTGCTTCCTTGAAATACAACCAAATTTGTCACTCTGCTATGTTGAGTCCGTTCCTTCTAATTCGCTCAATGGATCAATACGAAACTTGGCAGGCGTCTTTTCATAGATGTAGTAAAGAAGCCCCTGCAATACCGTTGGCAGCGGCGAACTCGGTATGGAGATATCTGCTGTCATCGTTATTTGGCTTGCTTCCTTGAAATACAACCAAATTTGTCACTCTGCTATGTTGAGTCTGTTCCTTCTAATCCGCTCAATGGATCAATACGAAACTTGGCAGGCGTCTTCTCATAAATGTAATGAAGAAGCCCATGCAATATCGTGGCTGTTGGTGTCGTTGTTATAGAGATAGTTGCTGTCGCTGTTATTTGGGTTGCTTCCTTGAAATTCAACCAAATTTGTCACTCTGCAATGTTGAGTCCGTTCCTTCTAATTGGCTCAATGGATCAATACGAAACTTGGCAGGCGTCTTCTCGTAGATGTAATCAAGGGGACCCAGCAATATCGTTGCTGTTGGTGTCGTTGTTATAGAGATAGTTGCTGTCGCCGTTATTTGGGTTGCTTCCTTGAAATACAACCAAATTTGTCACTCTGCTATGTTGAGTCCGTTCCTTCTAATTGGATCAATGGATCAATACGAAACTTGGCAGGCGTCTTCTGACGGGCTGTTTTCTGTGGGGGTGAATGAGTTAATTTTAGGTTGGGGATGGGCAGGATTTGCACAGTCTTCAATTCTGGTGGGTTTTTGGGTTGATGACTGAGTTATATTTTGGACGGGGATTGGCAGGATTTGCACTGTGTTCAAATCTGGTGGGTTTTTGGGTTGACGATTGAATTATATTTTGGTTAGGGACTGGAAAGATTTGCACTGTGTTCAAATCTGGTAGGTTTTTGGGTTGATGACTGAGTTATATTTTTGTCAGGGAACTGGCAGGATTTGCACAGTGTTCAAATATGGTGGGTTTTTGGGTTGATGACTGAGTTATATTTTGGTCGGGGATTGGCAGGATTTGCACTGTGCTCAAATCTGGTGGGTTTTTGGGTTGATGACTGAGTTATATTTTGGTCCGGGACTGGCAGGATTTGCACTGTGCTCAAATCTGGTGGGTATTTGGGTTGATGATTGAATTATATTTTTGTCGGGGTCTGGCAGAAATTGGAATGTGTTCAAATCTGGTGGGTTTTTGGGTTGATGACTGAGTTATATTTTTGTCGGGGACTGGCAGGATTTGCACTGTGTTCAAATCTGGTGGGTTTTTGGGTTGATGACTGAGTTATATTTTCGTCAGGGACTGAAAAGATTTGCACTGTGTTCAGATATGGTGGGTTTTTGGCTTGATGACTCAGTTATATTTTGGTGGGGGATGGAAAGATTTGCACTGCGCTCAAATCTGGTGGGTTTTTGGGTTGATGACTGAGTTATATTTTGGTCGGGGACTGGCAGGATTTGCACTGTGTTCAAATCTGGTGGGTTTTTGGGTTGATGACTGAGTTATATTTTGGTCAGGGATGGGCAGGATTTGCACTGTGTTCAAATATGGTGGGTTTTTGGGTTGACGATTGAATTATATTTTGGTGGGGGATGGAAAGATTTGCACTGTGCTCAAATCTGGTGGGGTTTTGAATTGACAATTGAAATATATTTTGGTTAGGGACTGGAAAGATTTGCACTGTGTTCAAATCTGGTGGGTTTTTGGGTTGACGATTGAATTATATTTTTGCCGAGGACTGGCAGGATTTGCACTGTGTTCAAATCTGGTGGATTTTTGGGTTGATGACTGAGTTATATTTTCGTCAGGGACTGGCAGGATTTGCACTGTGTTCAGATATGGTGGGTTGTTGGATTGATGACTCAGTTATAATTTGGTGGGAGATGGAAAGATTTGCACTGTGCTCAAATCTGGTGGGTATTTGGGTTGATGACTGAGTTATATTTTTGTCAGGGACTGGCAGGATTTGCACTGTCTTCAAATATGGCGGGTTTTTGGGTTGATGACACAGTTATATTTTGGTGGGGGATGGAAAAATTTGCACTGTGATCAAATCTGGTTGGTTTTTGGGTTGACGATTGAATTATATTTTGGTGGGGGACTGGCAGGATTTGCACTGTGTACAAATCTGGTTGGTTTTTGGGTTGATAACTGAGTTATATTTTTTGTCAGGGACCAGCAGGATTTGCACTGTGTTCAAATATGGTGAGTTTTTGGGTTGATGACTGAGTTATATTTTGGTTAGGGATGGGCAGGATTTGTACAGTGTTCAAATATGGTGGGTTTTTGGGTTCATGATTGAATTATATTTTGGTTAGGGACTGGAAAGATTTGCACTGTGTTCAAATCTGGTGGGTTGTTGAGTTAACGATTGAATTATATTTTGGTTGGAGACCGGAAAGATTTGCACTGTGTTCAAATCTGGTGGGTTTTTGGGTTGATGATTGATTTATATTTTGGTTAGGGACTGGAAAGATTTGCACTGTCTTCAAATCAGGTTGGTTTTTGGGTTGATGACTGAGTTATATTTTGGTTAGAGACTGGAAAGATTTGCACTGTGTTCAAATCTGGTGGGTTTTTTGGGTTGATGACTGATTTATATTTTGGTCAGGGACTGGCAGGATTTGCACAGTGTTCACATATGGTGGGTTTTTGGGTTGAAAACTGAGTTAAATTTTGGTTGTGGACTGGAAAGATTTGCACTGTGTTCAAATCTGATGGGTTTTTGGGTTGATGACCGAGTTATATTTTGGTGGGGGATGGAACAGATTTGGTCGGGGACTGGCAGGATTTGCACAGAGTTCAATTCTGGTGGGTTTTTGGGTTGACGATTGAATTATATTTTGGTTAGGGACTGGAAAGATTTGCACTTTGTTCAAATCTGCTGGGTTTTTGAGTTGACGATTGAATTATATTTTGGTTAGGGACTGGAAAGATTTGCACTGTGTTCAAATCTGGTAGGTTTTTTGGTTGATGACTGAGTTATATTTTCGTCAGTGACTGGCAGGATTTGCACTGTCTTCAAATATGGTGGGTTTTTGGGTTGATGACTCAGTTATATTTTGGTGGGGGAATGAAAGATTTGCACTGTGTTCAAATCTGGTTGGTTTTTGGGTTGATGAAGGGGATATATTTCGGTCGGGGATCAACAGGATTTGCACTGTGTTCAAATATGGTGGGTTTTTGGGTTGACGATTGAGTTATATTTTGGTCGGGGATGGGCCGGATTTGCACTGTGCTAAAATCTGGTAGGTTTTTGGGTTGACGATTGAATTATATTTTGGTTAGGGACTGAAAAGATTTGCACTGTGTTCAAATCTGGTGGGTTTTTGGGTTGAGGATTGAATTATAATTTGGTTAGGGACTGGATGATTTGCAGAGTTCTCAAACCAGGTGGGTTTTGAGGTGGATGATTGAGTTATATTTTGGTCAGGGATCATCAGGATTTGCACAGTGTTCAAATATTATGAGTTTTTGGGTTGATGACTGAGTTATATTTTGGTCGGGGATGGGCAGGATTTGCACAGTGTTCAAATATGGTGGGGTTTTGGGTTCATGATTGAATTATATTTTGGTTAGGGACTGGAAAGATTTGCACTTTGTTCAAATCTGCTGGGTTTTTGAGTTGACGATTGAATTATATTTTGGTTAGGGACTGGAAAGATTTGCACTGTGTTCAAATCTGGTGGGTTTTTGGGTTGATGATTGAATTATATTTTGGTTAGGGACTGGAAAGATTTGCACTGTCTTCAAATCAGGTTGGTTTTTGGGTTGATGACTGAGTTATATTTTGGTTAGAGACTGGAAAGAATTGCACTATCTTCAAATCTGGTGGGTTTTTTTGGTTGATGACTGATTTATATTTTGGTCGGGGACTGGCAGGATTTGCACAGTGTTCAAATATGGTGGGTTTTTGGGTTGATGACTGAGTTAAATTTTGGTTGTGGACTGGAAAGATTTGCACTGTGTTCAAATCTGATGGGGTTTTGGGTTGATGACCGAGTTATATTTTGGTGAGGGATGGAACAGATTTGCACTATCTTCAAATATGGTAGGTTTTTGGGTTGATGACTGAGTTATATTTTGGTCTGGGACTGGCAGGATTTGCACTGTGTTCAAATCTGGTGGGTTTTTGGGTTCATGATTGAATTATATTTTGGTTAGGGACTGGAAAGATTTGCACTGTGTTCAAATCTGGTGGGTTGTTGAGTTAACGATTGAATTATATTTTGGTTGGAGACTGGAAAGATTTGCACTGTGTTCAAATCTGGTGGGTTTTTAGGTTGATGACTGAGTTATATTTTGGTCGGGGACTGGCAGGATCTGCACTGTGTTCAAATCTGGTGGGTTTTTGGGTTCATGATTGAATTATATTTTGGTTAGGGACTGGAAAGATTTGCACTGTGTTCAAATCTGGTGGGTTGTTGAGTTAACGATTGAATTATATTTTGGTTGGAGATTGGAAAGATTTGCACTGTGTTCAAATCTGGTGGGTTTTCGGGTTGATGACTGAGTTATATTTTGGTCGGGGACTGGCAGGATTTGCACTGTGCTCAAATCTGGTGGGTGTTTGGGTTGATGACTGAGTTATATTTCGGTTAGGGACTGGCAGGATTTGCACTGTGTTCAAATCTGGTGGGTTTTTGGGTTCACAATTGAATTATTTTTTGGCTTATGACTAGAAAGATTTGCACTGTGTTCAAATCTGTTGGGTTTTTGGTTGATGACTGAGTTATATTTTGGTTGGGGACTGGCAGGATTTGCACTGTGTTCAAATCTGGTGGGTTTTTGGGTTCATGATTGAATTATATTTTGGTTAGGGACTGGAAAGATTTGCAATGTTTTCAAATCTGGTGGGTTTTTGGGTTCACGATTGAATTATTTTTTGGTTTATGACTAGAAAGATTTGCACTGTGTTCAAATCTGGTGGGTTTTTGGGTTGATGACTGAGTTATATTTTGGTTGGTGACTGTAAAGATTTGCACTTTGTTCAAATCTGGTGTGTTTTTGGGTTGATGACTGAGTTATATTTTGGTGGGGGTTGGAAAGATTTGCTCTGCGTTCAAATCTGGTCGGTTTTTTGGTTGACGATTGAATTATTATTTGGTTAGGGACTGGAAAGATTTGCACTGTGTTCAAATCTGGTGGGTTTTTGGGTCGATGACTGAGTTATATTTTGGTCGGGGACTGGCAGGATTTGCACTGTGCTCAAATCTGGTGGGTTTTTGGGTTGATGACTGAGTTATATTTTTTGTCGGGGACTGGCAGGATTTGCACTGTGTTCAAATCTGGTGTGTTTTTGGGTTGATGACTGAGTTATATTTTGGTCGGGGACCGGCAGGATTTGCACTGTGTTCAAATCTGGTGGGTGTTCGGGTTGATGACTGAGTTATATTTTGGTCGGGGACTGGCAGCATTTGCACTGTGCTCAAATCTGGTGGGTTTTTGGGTTGATGACTGAGTTATATTTTGGTTAGGGATCGGCAGGATTTGCACTGTCTTCAAATCTGGTGGGTTTTGGGGTTGAGGATTGAATTATATTTTGGTTAGGGATTGGAAAGATTTGCACTGTGTTCAAATCTGGTGGTAGGTAGCTTGCTTGTAGATCTGGTACCTTGTAATTACCGGTAGCTCGTACAGCTTGCTTGTTCGAATTTAAAAAAGAGCTTGCGCAAATGACGTCACTTGAATAGTAATATAAATCGATTGGTATGATCGGTATGAAGGTAGCTTGCTTGCTTGTAGATCTGGCAGCTCGTAATTACCGGTAGCTTGTACAGCTTACTCGTTCATATCTAACTCCAACCCTATGAATGTAGATACCTTGCTGATAGCTTACACATGAATTTGGTTGGTTGGCTAATGGTAGAATTGGAACTGGTAAGAATTGGTACAGATCAGAACACCTTTGGTAATTCTGATCTGACTTGATGCACACTAGTACTAGTAGAAATTGTACGCGTTATTGTATGAGTACTTCTTACCATAGCTTTACTGACACATACTTACAATACATACAATAACTACGTACTCAACAACTCCACAGGGCCCCTGCAAAGCACTAATATTGTGCACCTCTACCAAACTCTCTCATCTGGTAAAGTTAACTTGATCTAAGACAGATTTTAATCGTATGATTTTTTATCTATATTCAGGTTAAATCTTATGGTTACGTGCAACCATAAAAATGAGAGTTCGCTACCATAAAAATGAACGCGCGCCACTAAATATTACTATTGCTTTTAGACAAAGCATCTCATTTCCGTAAATAATTGTTTGGCTAAGCTTTTTAGCGATTTTTAGTCGTAGCGTTTGTACCAAGGCTACTTGTTAAAAACAGATTTTTTAAATATTTCTACATATTTCCCCCCCCCCCCCCCCCCCCCCCCACACACACACATAAACTCCGTCTACAAGGTTACGTTGTCAACTCTTAGGGTTAGTGTTAAACGTTCAACTAACAACTCCACCAATTTGCGTCGTATGCCCTATCCTATGTCCCTGCGAAATACCCGTAGTATTAGTAGTACAATAACTGGTAATTTGAATCATGATCTAATTAGGTTAATCTAAGAATCAGGACCTCTATTGGAGTGTTCCATGTATTCTCGTGTTAGCCCTTTTGTTAACACATGCAATCCCTTGTTATTTGCTTATTCAGCAATTGATCGCTTAATTAAGCGATTCCGTTATTCTTTGGATGGATAGTGAAGCATGTGTGACCGATCGGGCATATCAAGTCTCATTTGTTGGTGATGGATTAATCATGATAGTGTTGTCGGCGAAAAATACGGACTTTGTCGGCATCAAATTCGATTGAAAAAGCCGACAAACAAAACAAATCGAAATGACGACCGAGGTGCGTAAGATTAACACAGAGAGATGAATACTTCGATGATTGAGTCTTAGAATCAAATGCACCTCCACTACTTGGAAATCCTTGAGTGGTAAAAACGATATCACATAAGGCTACAAACAAAAGAGGATAATCGGTTAGAAACAAGATATTTCCAAAGACCTGATCGATAAGTAAACACTTGGAATCCTTAAGTATATTCGTAAGAATATACTTGATATCCCGTTAGGAAATTACTTATTGCAATCAAGAAAACCAATACCAATTACAAATGGGCCTCATTTATCTGCCTTCTCTACGAACAAGCATATGCCCATCAGATGAAACACTTAACATCATAAATGACCGATACCATCGAATGACCGATACAGCAAGGCCGACACTAACAACCGGAATTAGAGTTGTTAAGTGAAGAACAGAATAAATGAGAGAATACGACGCGATTAGAAACAGTACGTAAATAACCGTACAATCGTTATCGTACCATGACTAATCGGGATACACGAGTCACGACACGTGTAGCAAGATTTAGATACTTAACCTTAATTGGTTATGTGGCTAATCCGTTCGATGTGGCAAACTGAGTATGATAAGAAACAGATCAAATAATCAGCGACAAGTATCAATAAATAAAGTAATCGCGGACAGCCGCCTAAGGCTAAATACTGTACCGATCTACTAAGTGACACGGGATTACCATGATTAAGTGTCAAGGCACTATCATGATGAATCCATCACAAAGGAATGAAACTTGATATGCCCAATTGGTCGCACATGCTTCACCATCCATCCGGAGAATAACGGAATCGCTTAATTAAGCGATCAATCGCTTAATAAGCGAATAACAAGGGATTGCATGTGTTAACAAAAGGGCTAACACGAGAATACGAGGAACACTCCAATAGAGGTCCGGATTCTTAGATTAACCTAATTAGATCATAATTCAAATTACCAGTTATTGATTAACAGTCGCAGCCTCATACGAAAGCTATATATCATACATACATACGAATTCGAACCAACCGGATCCGACAAAGTCTACAGAAAATCTACACAAAATATCCTACTGGTAATAATTATCCGAACGCAAAAACTATTTGCGATCGACTATCGAAAATAATCCAAACTGAGAGATCATCCCACCGAAACAAAATCTAACACCACAGCCCGAATCTACTGAAACTTTAGCTTATCTCGTACACCATAACACAGGCACCACTGAAAATAGCACCATTCATCTGCTAAGCCAATAGAAAATCCTACAAAATAAAATACACCGAAAACAAAAACAACAACAATCATCATCATGTTCGCTTCATCAGAAATGCTCTCATTATCGGAAATCCTCATAGTCACCTGTGGTTGCATCATTGCGCCAGCAACCATGTACATCATGAACAACCAAACGGTCCAGGCCATCAAAAACCAAGCAAGATGGGATGAGCAAGAACGAAGGATTGAAAGAATGACCAACCAAGCAAAGAGCAATGACCGAGAGAAGGCTAACCAAGTAAAGTGCGAGGAACGAGACAGGGCCATTGAGAGATTGACTCATGAACTATCTAAACTCAAGGAAAAAGAGAAGGAGTACAAAAAGGATGCCCGCCAGCATCTCAAGCCAAGACAAATCCAGGATTTTGATGGTAGCCAAGATAACTGGATCAAATGGAGATGCAATACCAAAGCAACACTCCATGCCACTGGACACCGAGACATTATGGAAAGTCGTGAAGCAGCTGACAACGATCACCCATTGAACAGCGCATTATGGGGTACACTACCAAACGCATGCAGTGGAGGTAGCGCATCTTCCAATGTCACTAGACACAAGGATGCCAGCGATGGTCATGCAGCATGGAAAGAATTGTTGGAATGGTACGATTCAGAGTCCGAACAAGAGGCCTATGCAGCAACAATGAAATTAAAATTGGAAGGGGTTAGACTACACCCTGGCGGCAATATTTCCGACTATATCAACAACTTTGAGAGTATCTACCAAAAAGGGAGTAAAATCCCACGGTTCAACATACGAGAATGTGACGCCAAGAATACTTTTGCGCGTAATCTATTGGACCCTGACCTGGCTCAACTCAAAATGGAGCTCCAAGAAAGCCGCGCCAAGATGAACCTGGTGGAAATGGTGCAGAAGCTTAGAATTTGCGATGAGGAACTACGATTGAATTTACTGGCAGATAAAAACGACAATAAAAGATCTATTCGCAGGGTCACAGAAGCTCAAGAACCACCAACAAAACGCCAGCAACATACACCTCCACCGGTCGCTGACGGCGCTCTCACTACGGTATACCCCAACCTTAAAGGCATTTTACGAATCCCACCTGCAACATGGGCCACCTTGTGCAAACCACACAGAGAATGGGATCTTCTTTACAATCGGTCTGCGCGCCACCAAGAATCACCACCGCTGACCCCAGCTGACATTACTCTTGGCGCTCCACAGGATGACGGCCTCAACAATACAGATATCTACTGCTCCAGTAACAACAAGCCTAGACGCGTCCGACGAATCTCTACACCGGCACCCCTCGCGCATCCACTTCCATTAGCACCTTCTTTGCAACCTACTGATGACAATCCAGAAGAAAGCATTGGGTCCATCGATGAATCTGCTCTTTTTCCCCCAGGGAGCACCGAACTTCGTACAGTCCGCTTCCACCTGCATTCCGAGGGGGGAGATGATGACAATGGCGATGATAACAATGGCACGCCAAAAACAGCAAACCAACAGAATACAGGCCCCAGACCTAGAAGAAATCCAACCAGAAGAGCAAGAGCAGCGTCCTTCTTTTCCACGGCTAGACGCTTGAAAATTATGCAACCAATCACATCTGACACAAGCGATAGTGAGAGTACCGGCGATGACAGTGAGGAGGAAGGAATCCCTGATCTAGTGGACCGAACTGCAGGCTACAGCGACAGTGATGCTGATGATAGCAACAACACCGGCAAGAAGAAACGGCAGAGTAAACCCAATCCACCAATCGCAAGAAAGAAAAAGACGGGTACACCCAGGAGACAACAACAACTGCAAACACTCAGACGCTACCGCGAAGTAAAACCGGACAATAACATTGCAGTAATCGATAGCGGGGGGGGGGGGAAACGACCAACTGTTACAGCCAGGGCATGGACGAAAACAGGAGGAGATACAGGAATGACATCAGTAATGAAACCATACATGTCGCAAGACAATGATGATCTAGTGGAATACCCCGTATGCAGCGCAGCAACAAAAGCATTCATTCCAGGTCGCCAGGAACCAGTGATACTACTAGTACACTACGCAACCTTTATCTCACGAGACAAGGATTTTACAGATGGGGAATCACTACTTACAACAATGGACATGGGTTCTCACAACGTATTGGTGAATGGATTGCAACCCCAAATAAGTGACAAATGCGGCATCACAATAGAAAATACATTCTTACCATTCAGTTACGATGATGAAAAAGTCTATTATCACATCACAAAACCAACAGAAGAAGAAATGAAGGAATTGGAAGTCTTTGAATTAAATTCGCCGGCACCACCGAATATGAGACAGTACCCAATGTTGAGAAGGAAAAGATCGAGGGAAAAATTCGCCTTTGGAAATCTACCAATATTGGAATTGAGGAAGAGATTTGGAATGCTACCAGAAGAAACAGTGAGAAAAACACTAGAAAATACCGCACAATTTTACAAGGAAATCGAAGAAGAGAATCGGGCCGTTCCAAGAAAACACTACAGGAAAAGATTTAAAGCATTCCACTACAAGCGGCAAAATGAGGACGTCAGTACTGATTACACATTCTTCAGCCAAAAGACGTCACAAGGACATAATGGTGGTCAATTCTTTGCAAGAACAAAATCCAAGATGTGGTCATTCCATCCATTAAAAACAGAATCACAATGCACCAATGCCCTACTGGACTACCTTTGAGAAAGAGGAGCCCCCAATACAATTATCAGTGACAATGCCAAATCAGAAAAGGGAGTAAAATGGACTGAAATTATGCGACAAAATATGATCAAAACAAGAACTTCCGAGCCACATTATCATCACCAGAATCCAGCAGAGTCAGAATAGGCTCGATTGTCGAAAATGATTCAAAACTGTTTGAGAATGTTCAAAGCCCCTATAGGATTGGCAAATTGGTGTTCCCTGTGGTGTGTTCAAATCAACAACCTAGCCGCAAGAAAATCGTTGGGATGGAAAGTCCCACAAGAAATATCACAAGGCTGGACACCAGATGTATCACATTTACGATTTCACTTCTACGAGCCTATATGGTGGTACAACCCAAGTTTCAAATCACCTAAAAGCAACATGCAAAAAGGAAGATTCCTAGCATTTGCTGACTCAACAGGAGACGCAATGACGTATTATATATTGACTGAACCAGAATCATCTAAGGAGAAACGGCAAGTCCTAATGCGATCAGTTGTGAGAACAAGAAGAAAAAATATTGGAACTAAAGATGAATATGTGAATGATGATCCAGAAGCAGCAGAATTCCGACTATCAACTTCAGAGCACCAGCAGAATCTCACCAATATTCAAACCACAGATGAAGTCCCATTATTAGTGCCAGGCGAGAAATTTGATGCAACTACTACTGGAATGGAATATTCAACCAGCAACAATCTACTTGATAAACCTGAAGCTGAACAAACAGATCCAGGGGAGCAAGAAGAGGATGAAGAAACCGAGCATGAAATCAAAAATTCGGATCAGGAAGCCCTCCCTAGTACAGTCGATGGAACCAATGATGCAGAAACACACGATAATATACTTGAAAGTAATGATACAAATCTGGACCTTACCTTTCGAAAAATACTGGGCCATTTCTGGAAAGAAGGAATACTGATTCTTAAATCACAATATTTGGACGACCTGGAAGGAAACACCGTATTGAACACTCCATTTCCCCAACTACAAAAAGACGAGCCTGTTGCCTGTGCAAAATACATAACACGCTACATAATCGAAGCAGGTGGAAGACAGGGAAGCCACCCCCTACTGGATTGGTCAAGCTCAGTCCTCAAGCAAGATACAGCAATTACACGTCGTCTCCACGTCCGAGAACTGTTTCGCGGGGTTCGAATTTACTTCTCGCGCACAAATTTTGTGCGTGATTTTAACACGGCAATATTTCTGGACACCCTGAAATTCCCACCCCCAGTTATTGCCTTAAAATAGTACAAAAAAAAATTCTGTGCGCGTGATGCACCGTCCGACATTACTCTACTCTCGAATAAAAATAATTTATTTCAGTCTTATTATTCTGTACGAACAACACTTACTTCTATTCACGAATAAAAAAGAAATCTTGAGTCAGTATTAATTCCAAAATATTAATCTACCAAACAACCATTCGATTCTTCTCCCCTAGTTGTGAATTCTATTTCTTGACTACAATATTCCCTTTTTAAAATGTAGATTCTATTATGCTTGATTTATTCCTAGTGCGACGTATTACGAATCCTCCATTATTTCTAATATTCTCAAAATTAAGTTCAAGATTAGTAGTAGTTTTGTATTATGTATGTACTGTTATTTTCTACATTAGTTCACCCATAGATAAACTTACATTCATCAATGCTGTTATTGCCGGATCAATATAGACGTTTCTTTTCTTTTTCTTTTTTGGTCCACTACAATTAGTGGAGCTGCTACTAGTAATATTTGCATCGCCATGGGTATTGTTGGTGTAATTTGTCGAACTTTCGTTCCTAAATCTGTCCCTCATCATTTCTTCCAATTTCCTTCCTGTTTCTGGGTGTTTTCGCATCTCGCCAATTTTCTCGCACAAGTCACTGAACAACTCGCGACCTTCCTCCATCCATCCATTTCTGCTTCCACTGTCTGAATCGCAGAATTTTTTTTTGTCGCGGAATCGTGGCATCACCCTTTCGCCGCTGCTGGTTCACCCATACATGATGCTCATTGTAGATCAGTACCAATGCAAATGCTTCATCTGCTATAGTAAATATATCACTCAGCAAGTGCCTCTCCTTCCGTTGTTTGAAATTGGAATTTGTCGGATTGATTGCCAACATGATTCTTGTAACGAAAATAATAAAAATCTTCATCTTCCGCGTCTTTGTATGTTCTGTATTTGAGGGTTTAAAATACCTGTGTTTTCATATTCTGTGTCTTGAATAACTGCAACAGTACCAGGGAATGTGATAGGGACTCGACCTTTTCTGTAATCGTCTGTACGGAAGTATCATCAGTATCAACGGGCAGCATGTTAGTGTTGTCGGACCAAAAATAGATTCCAAAATTCCTAATTTCAACAACCAATTCTCCCACCCGTATTTACCTATCCAGTTTTTTCTCGCTAATGTTTGTGAGTTGTGCCTCAATGCAGTCAGTACTGTCCCTACTCGTTTCCTGTAAAAGGAACAGAATGCCGCAAGTGGAATATTTGGTGGCTTCATAACCGCACTTGCTCCAACAGCCCTTTGTATTACATGTGCCGTTACCTTGTCATTGATAGGGAACTTCATGTTGTGGTACCAATGTTTTTTGACGTAATCCCTTAGCTGCTTCTCCACCGTATCAGTCATATCACTCAAAGCCTTAAGCATATCGTTGTCTATTATAAGCCCATATTCGTCTGTAATTGTACTTACTGCTCGTTCTCTTGTGTCGCCGGCATTATCAGTCCCCTCTCCCTGCATGGTTGCCTCCGTTTGTTTAGGTACCATTACTACCTTTCCCACCCCTATATGTGGTTCCCTCTCTTGTTTCCGTAAGTGTTTTGCCACTTCCTCTGCCAATTTGTCATATTGGATATTTTTCATGACATGTTCGGCAACATCCTCTAAATTGTAGCATTGTCCGTTAGATGTTTTCTCTACCACATTGGTTTTTGTTCCTTCTTTCTGTTGGTTCGTTACTGTAGTGGTGGTTGTGTTGGTAATGGTCAGTGCTGGTTCATTACTCTGGTTGATGGTGTTTCGTTCTTCCGTGTTTGTAGTAGTAGAAATTGTGTTGTCGGAACCATTTTTTTTACTGTTGCCCTTTGATGCGTTCATAGTTGTGGTATTACTGTTATACACTTTGTTAGTAATTGGTGTGTTTGTTTTCACTTTTTTTTTCTTACCGTTGTTGTTCCCTGTATTTTGATGATCACCGGGTCGGATGGTTTTGTTGTTTCGAAGGGTCTTCCCCTCGGATTTTTTGCTTCGTCGTGTCTTTCCGATAGCATTCATATTTTCTTATTTTATTTTCTGAATACAGTGTCGATCAAGAATCATGTGTTTCTTGTTGTGTGGTTATGTGTGTGTACTAATAATTTGTCGGGTTGTGTACGGTGTTTTGTGTTGTGTGTGTTGTGTGTGTCGTGTGTGTGTGTGTGTGTGTACGGTGTTTCGTGTAGTCTGTGTACGATGTTTTGTGTGTAGAATTTTTCCGTGGGTTCTGTACTATGTTGTTTGCCCGAACATCTTCTGTGTGTTGTCTAGTTTTGGGCGCGCTGTTATATTTGTAGAAGTAGATCACGTACCTGTGCCAGCCACCCCTCCCGCGCCATAATTTTTTCAGAAGGGAAACTTTTGATCACACTAAGGTTATGTATTTCAATCCTCTAGTCACATGTAGAATCTCGTAGACTGCTGCACCTAACATACCGTACTGTCTTGTGTGCCATTTGTATCTACAAACCACAACATTGTCTGTACTGTGTGTGGCAAAGTTGTTCCCAATATGCATTTAAAAGTTGTTCCCAACATGCATTTCGTAAGTCATGTGATATGCATTCATGGCCTGGTACAAAAACTTTGGTAGTCATTACCAAATGAGACTGTTTTTGCCCTGGAATTGCACCCAAAATACCCTCATCATGTTTGCCATTTGGAGAGTCAAACCACAACATTTTGGGCATTCTGTGTGACAAAGTTGTTCCCAATATGCATTTGATGAGTCATGATAAATGTATTCATAGTTTGGACGGGATAATTTGGTAGTCATTACCCAGTAAGTCAGTTTGTGCCCTGGAATTGCACCAAAAATACCCCCATGTTTGCCATTTGTAGAGTCAAACCTTAAGATTTTGGGCATTCTGTGTGACAAAGTTGTTTCCAATATGCATTTGATGAGTCATGAGGAATGTATTCATTGCTTGGACCGGATACTTTTTGAGTCATTACCCAATAAGTTAGTTTGTGCCCTGGAATTGCACCAAAAATACCCCCATGATTGCCATTTGTAGAGTCAAACCTTAAGATTTTGGGCATTCTGTGTGACAAAGTTGTTCCCAATATGTATTGGATGAGTCATGATGAATGTATTCATGGCTTGGACCAGATACTTTTTGAGTCATTACCCCATAACTCAGTTTGTGCCCTGGAATTGCACCAAAAATACCCCCATGATTGTCATTTGTAGAGTCAAACCTTAAGATTTTGGGCATTCTATGTGACAAAGTTGTTCCCAATATGCATTTAATGAGTCATGATGAATGTATTCATTGATTGGACCGGATACTTTTGGAGTCATTACCCAATAAGTTAGTTTGTGCCCTGGAATTGCACAAAAAATACCCCCATGATTGCAATTTGTAGAGTCAAACCTTAAGATTTTGGGCATTCTATGTGACAAAGTTGTTCCCAATATGTATTGGATGAGTCATGATGAATGTATTCATGGCTTGGACCAGATACTTTTTGAGTCCTTACCCCATAACTCAGTTTGTGCCCTGGAATTGCACCAAAAATACCCCCATGATTGCAATTTGTAGAGTCAAACCTTAAGATTTTGGGCATTCTATGTGACAAAGTTGTTCCCAATATGCATTTAATGAGTCATGATGAATGTATTCATTGATTGGACCGGATACTTTTGGAGTCATTACCCAATAAGTTAGTTTGTGCCCTGGAATTGCACAAAAAATACCCCCATGATTGCAATTTGGATAGTCAAACCTTAAGATTTTGGGCATTCTATGTGACAAATTTGTTCCCAATATGCATTTAATGAGTCATGATGAATGTATTCCTTGCTTGGACCGGATACTTTTGGAGTCATTACCCACTAATTTTGTTTGTGCCCTGGAATTACACCAAAAATACCCTCATGTTTGCCATTTGGAGAGTCAAACCACATCATTTTGGGCATTCTGTGTGGAAAAGTTGTTTCCAATATGGTTAGGGTTACATCCTTTTCGTACGAGATCCTTTGAGATTCTTTTTCGAACGTCGTACGTACGAGATCCTTTGAGATTCTTTTTCGAACGTCGTACGTACCGTACGAGATTCTTTGAGATTCTTTTTCGAATGTCGTACGTACGAGATTCTTTGAGATTCTTTTTCGAAGGTACGAAGTACTTTTTTTTCCGTACGTACGAATTATCTAGTACAAAAAACGTGTAGAATTCTACAGGAGATTGATTTTTTTCTTCGTATGTATGTACAACGTGTAGAATTCTACAGGAGTTGCAGTATCCTTTTTTTTTTTCTACCTCGCAAAAAAAAATCTCTCTCACACAAACACACAGTAATGTTATTTTCTACCTCGCGACAAAAAAAATCACTTTTTCTACCTTGCGACAAAAAAAAACTATCTCCCACACAAAGAGTAAACATTTTTTTTACCTCGCGACAAAAAAAAACTTACATCCAACTTATTTGAGTAGAGTGTTGGTTCTTGCAATCAACACTTCGTCCGAGAACGTGGGATCCGTCCCTCTTCGTCACATTTGACGTGTTAGTAGCACAACGATCCGTTCTCAAATATTTCAGTCCGAAATAACAGCCTTGTACTGCATGACAATAGAAAGCATTGGACGAGAGGGAAATTGATGGATAGATATTGTTTGACTTAGGCCCCCAAACATATACATCTTGAAATCAATGAACCTGCATCCCTTGTCTCTATATCACCAGGAACAAGATACTGTTTTTCGTGACGTAGGAGTAAGAAGTAATCTACAGCAGCAACTACAATTTCATCGGGTCGATTGTCGGTACGACGGAACGAATAAACGGTAAGAATGAGAGAGAAAAGGATCCGCAACGGCAACGGCAACGGCAACGGCAACGGCAACGGCAATTGATTGGTCTTCCACTCCACCGGCGTTACTGATTCCATTCTGTTTTCTTCTTATTTTCACAGGAACGGTAGCAACCATCGAATCCGAATCAGAAGCAACCATCGAATCCGAATCAGAAGCAACCATCGAATCGGAATCGGAAGCAACCATCGAATCGGAATCGGAAGCAACCATCGAATCGGAAGCAACCCAATCGGATTCAGAAGCAACGAATCTTCCCCTGTAGGTGCGCTGAATTTTCCCCGTTTGGTGATAATTACAAATCGATCGGCATGTACATTACCATATTATTCTGTTGTTATTATTTACTCTATGTAGTACATCAATAGATACTCGCCCATTTTGTTCAATTATCCTATATTATTTGAATAGGATTGTTGGCAAAGCCACCAGGAACCTCTACCGGAAACCGAGCAAGCGGGAACCATACCAATCGACCTGCAACGGCAAATTGATCCGCAACGTCCAATCGATCCAACGGCAAATCGATCTGCAACGGCAAATCGTTCCAACACCAATCGATCCAACACCAATCGATCCGCAACGGCAAATCGTCCCAACACCAATCGACCCAACACCAATCGATCCGCAACGGCAAATCGTTCCAACACCAATCGATCCAACACCAATCGATCCGCAACAGCAAATCGATTCGCAACGGCAAATCGATCCAACACGAATTCGATCCGCAACGGCAAATCGATCCACAACGCGTCAGCGAGAACAACAGCGGAAAGCGTCAGCGAGAGCAACAGCAGCAAGCGGCACGAGCGTCAGCGAGAGCAACAGCAGCAAGCGGCACGAGAAATCGATCCAATCGATTCAACACCAATCAATCTGCAACACCAATCGATCCAACACCAATCGATCTGCAACACCAATCGATCCAACACCAATCGATCCAACACCAATCGATCCAACACCAATCAATCCAACACCAATCAATCCAATCGATCCAACACCAATCGATCTGTAACACCAATCGATCCAACACGAGGAATCGATCCAATCGATCCAACACCAATCGACCCGGAACACAAATCGATCCAGCACCAATCGATCCAACACTTCCTCATCGATTCGTCGTCGACCTCCAAATCTTCTATTGCAAATCAATCCAACACCAATTGTCGTCGTCCTCCAAATCTTCTATTGCAAATCAATCCAACACCAAGAATTGATCCGGAACACCAATCGATCCAAAACAACAATAGATCTGGAACACCAATCGATCCAAAACACCAATCCATCCAAAGCACCAATCGATCCAGAACACCAACGTCGTCCCGGCAACGGCTACGGCAACGGCAACGGCAACGGCAATCGGTCTTCCACTCCATCGTCGGCAACAGCAACGGCAATTGGTCTGCCACTCCAACATCTTCTTGTCGTCATCCTCCAACGACAATTTGTCCCAGCAACAACAATGGGATTCAAAAGATCACCAGAGAAAATTGCAGCAAGAGCCAAAAAACAAAGAGAAAAGAGACAACGGCAATTCAGAAGTCAACAGAAAATGTCTTCAAATTTTCTTAAGGTTGCTGCACCGGTTTCAACTAGCCACGCAACTTATGCAAAGCTGTCTCTGATAAAACCAAGGAAGAAGGAAAGGAATAGGCGTTCAACTTGCAAAGATGTCGTCCGTACAATAGCGCTGAAAAATAAATCCAGTACCGCTGCGGTGGCAGGTAAATACATGGAGATAGATTGGGGTGGCAAGACAAGAGGAAAGAAAAAGTATCGACCGGAACAGGCTTTGTCCATCGGAAACTTCAAAACATTGGATAGTACGGAAGATAAGCCTATTCTTGCAGTTGACGATTCTGAACCATCGTTGCGAATTTTTGCCCAAGTTTCAAGAGGTTTAGCAGAACGACACCTGGCTTCCAAGAATAATATCAACTTGTTGAGAGAAGTTCGCTCCTGCCTATTGTTGGAGCAAAACCCACCGTTGGAAGAGGAGTGAAGCGGGGAAGTATCAATGATGATTATGCTATCATTGGAATTCGACCAGAAAGATTGGATTCAAATATTGGTGAGTATGTTTTCAAAAGTCATGTTGATCCAAGCATGAAACTAGAGCTAGAAGAGAAAACAGATTGAAACTTGTGAAGCATATGCATCATAGTTTAATTGACGTGGAACCATTTGTTGAAGAGGAAATGGATGTGTTGTCTCAGATTCTGTCTCGTACAAAGCTAAATGCAATTGGGCAGCAGGCATTAGCATTTTCAATCGGTCGCAACTACCATTCTAGATGCCATGTGGACGATGACATGTACTACACTCGTTTGACAGTCATTGCTCCGGCGGAAGTGTCTGCTGACGAGGTGATTTATTATTTTGTCTTCCCAACGTACCATATCAAAGTGCCGTTGCGTTCTGGAGATACTCTATTGTTCAACCCATTAGTATTACATAGCTGTTTGAATCCAAAATTCGAAGGGTGTTATATTATGAGTGCATACGTATCTCGCAAAACTGTGCTTAGAGCTAACCCTCTATAGTAATATTAAACAATACTTTAAAGTTAGCCGTTACATTAACCCTTGCTACTCAATCGGAACTGCTGTCCGAGCTTTCGCTCTCTGAACTGGATAGCGAATCACTGGATTCGTTATCATTCAATGCTATCTCAAATGGTTCCAACTGTATGTCATCCTGTAGTGTGCATGCGTTGTACAAACATTCGTAAGACGGCGGTGTAGCAGCATTTTTGCTTTCAAAAAATTCGAGCCATGAGATCCGATTCGATATCACTAGCCAATCGCAATTGGTTATGCACCCATCAATTCCTTGCTCTGGAACAACTGCCAGCTCGGAATGGATAGTGTCAACATGAAATAGGTAGAGTGAATTCATCAGGCGCCCACGTTTGACAAATTCAGAAGCTGTTTTCTTAGGCACATCTTGAAACTGACGAGCCACAGCATACATTCCGTTTGTATCAATTGGATAGCCACCAATACTACTGTATGGCTGCTTCAAATTCTGTACAGTTAAAAAGCATACCAGATGGCACGGTATGAGCTTGGGATTGTTATTTAAATCAAAGTCCAATTTCATCAAACACCAATCCATCCATACGGAGTTGAGCAGAGAACTATCCGATCTATATGAAGGATGCGACCGAAATATAAAATTAGACCCACAAGCAACATCGAAACGATTGTGCTCTGTAACTCCACAAATGTGCGAAGGATTCTCCAATAAAGGTAGCACAGAATCACAAACAAAGTCAAGTATGTCAGAAGGAAAAAATGGTTTGCTTTTGTTCGTAGAACGAAGCCACTTCATTGTTGATTCCCCATTTTCGGTTCTCATTATTTGAAAATGAGAACCGCCACCATCAGGGCGTTCAATTGGAGGAGGATCAGGTGGATTCAAGTTGTAGTGATATGTTGCCTGGCTTAGCATCATTGTCTCGGACTTTCTATTGGCAGTTTGATTGATTAGTGATGCAGCATTACATTGCGTGTTCTTGGAAGGAGCTTTGATCTCAGTTTTGTGGTGAGATTCATTGGGAGCACTATCCCAGCCTGCGGGGCTTCCCCATAAAGAGATATAATCTGGTAGGTGAAAGTACAGGTGATTCTTGATTAGTTTTGTTCCCATCCCTTTCCTGTGACAAGTTGAGTTTATACAATTGATAAAGTGAACAATTGATTTTGGGAGATTCTTTAAGGAACCGTATTTCATCCGACCGTGTTTAAGAAATTCTTCCATTGATAGAATGAGCTGAATTACCTCTATCTGTTTCTTTACAAAACGATGGTCACCAATAATGTCAGATCCATGTTTGGAAACAATAGCGATCAGAAGAGAAATAAGCATTCCAGAGAAATCATGCCCTTCTTTCTTCGTGGTTGATAAAAGCTGAGTCCCAAATTTGGTGCGAGGAAAATCTCTATCAGACTGGCGTGATAACAAACCACCGTACCGTTGTGCTAAATGGCCAATACTGTTAGCAACAGCCACACCGTGCTTCAAATTGGGGGCATAAACACATAGAACACTTCCGCGGAGCAACAATTCAATTGACTCGATGGCCCGTTTGGCAGTACAAAGCTGGTGCATGTGCAAACATTCACCGGGAGTTGCAAAATGAATATTGTTCTGATTCGTACCAAAGCATAAATCATGAAATACATTCCTGATATTGTGATGAGAGTTGTTTTTGAAGTTCTTATTGATATCATTTAGATCTGTGCCGGGAAAACAATGAAAATCAACAGGTGACCACTTCTTTGTTGCAGGTTGAACAGAAGGAATGTTTATGTTCGGAGAATAACAGTTGCAGTGACGGCACATCCGCATGACACCCTTATTGAAGGAGCCATATTTTCCACACAATTTATCGTGAAGTTCTGTGTCGCCAATAACATAGGCAATGGCAAATTTCATTTTTACCTTCCACTGTTGATTTGCGTACGGAAGATAATTCCATTTGATACCACCGTCTTTGTTGCACGCGGCTTTGAAGGAACGAAACGCTACTTCCAAACCATTGTGAAGATTCTGAATTTTTTCCTTCGAATTGGCAGGACGAGAGTGTCTGGTTGACTCCCATTCAGGGTCGGGATGGAAGTAAATAGTTGTCCATGCTTCAGGTCGAGAACGGGTCTCCACATTAAAAATACCGAGTGTCATGTTCAATGGTGTTAACGTAAGTCGTCCGTGCGCATCCAAAGATATGCCAGTCCATGTAAAATATAATAGGAACAAGAATTTCTTGCGAATTGGGATTGCAAATTTCTTTCCAAGAAGATTTCCACCACGAGCCGTGATGCAATTCTGAGATTACAGAATGAGGATTCAACTCAGGATTATTGTCGGGAGAGAGAGGGGTCGAATAGTCGGGAAAGGAGAGGTTTTCTTCTATCATTAGCTGCTGGTCAGAAAGAAGAGAATAAATGGCATCCTTAAAAGAACGGACATACACCTGAGTGGGCTTATTATCAGGTAACCAATTCAGTATATGAGGATGAAATTTCATATCATGAGAGACCAAGATTGGATTGGAGATTGTCAAAAATTGTTTTCCGAGATCTAATTTTGGCATCGCAAAAATCAAAACCAGGTCTCATTTGACTTTTCTTTGCCCACTGGAAAATTGATTTGAATGTGTTCAAGTGGCAATTTATGTCGGGCCATTAAATTCATGAGTTCCAATTCTGCAAGAAGATGATGGGGCGGCGGTAGTTTTGTGTGGCCTTTGAAATGCATCCTCTCTTTCGTTCAGATTCATGATTTCATGAAGAGATGGTGGTGGAGGGGCTTGCTGAGCAGTAGCGACGTTAACATCAGAACCATTAGTGGGATCTTCTTCAGTTGTCTCCACAATCTATGTTGTTGGTAAAATTGTTGTCGTTATTTTCATTTACGTCATCGACATTGTCATCCTCGTCATCGGAATTGTCAATATCATTATTCAGCGGGAATGCATCTTCATCTTGAACAGCGGAAACAGCCATGTAAGATTCAATGGCGTTCCGATCCATTGGCGGTAAAAAGACATCATGGACAATCTGTTGGTTTAGAACGGAATGAAGACCCGTGGCTGATTGACTTGTGACGGTGTGGTGCTGGGAGAGATGGGAAGGGGGAACAGATGGACCGTTTTGTGTCATAGTCATCCCAAAATCTGACGGGGAATGTTGAACAGACAGCAAGGTAAGCTGCACTTTGACAGAGGTGGAGAAGTTAGAGATCTTGCGTTTAATTAGACCATCACTTTTGTATAAGTTGTAGCATTGAATATTGTAGTTGAGATGTTTTCTTAGGCCGTACGAGACATATTTCAAGGTATTGCACTCTTTTGACCCAGATTTGTATCCTTTAAAACTCTTGGATTTTTTTCCTTTCTTATACCAGCAACCACGGCAGTAGAATAGAAGAGGGGTTTTGATAACAGGAGGCATGATGTTGCGGAGTTGCTTGAAGGAAAATATCAGTAGAATGGGTCGAGAGGACGGAGGTCGAAAAGATGAATCGTTGAAAGGAAAAAATTAAATAAGCGTATTATTTTGTGTGTGATGTGTTTTCTTGTACGGTAGATTTCCTTACTACCATACTTCGATTGCAAAAATGGTCCGTAAAGTAAATGCATTACTACTTAGTGATGATTGCAACATTCCTCGTACAATATGTTTAGTAGTGAACAGTACGTACAGTCAACTACTTAAGAGGGTTAATACACAGCGCCGGACGGGTCTGGAAATCGTGGACAATTGCGTTGTTGATTATCGAAATGGAAATCGTGGACAATTGTTTTGTTGATTGCGATCGAGTTGATTCCGACTTTCATGTACCCGTAAAACCAACTAGTACGCTATTTGGCATGAGTTATTACTAGTAGATACTAGTAGGAAATCGTGGACGATTGCGTTGTTGATTATCGAAATGGAAATCGTGGACAATTTTTTTGTTGATTACGATCGAGTTGATTCCGACTTTCGTGTACCGGTAAAACCAACTAGTACGCTATTTTGCATGAGTTATTACTAGTAGATACTAGCAATACATTATTTTCACTAGTACTTCATCATTATAATTGATTATTTCATTATCTTTCCGACGAGGAAAACAAATACCAACGTGTTAGGTGTTACTACTACATAATCTTCGAATAGATAATCTACTCTACTGATACTACTAATACTAATCATCCAATCGACAGTCGAACCAACCATGGAGGGAATTTACAAACTACAAAAGGTGGTTCAGGAACACCCAGCCAATCTCGAACAAGAACTCCAGAAAATGATTGTTAATCGCAAGAAAGAGATTGCTGGACTCCAAAAAATGATTCGTAAGATTCGTGCAGGAAAAAGCAATCATCCAAATGTTAAAAATGAAAGCGTCGATCCTACTAGCAATCATCAAGTCGTTCCGAATGTAACCAGCAGCATCTATCCACCAACCGGGTTATTGAAGAGCGAACCAGATTTTGATGGCGATTCCGACAGTGTACCTTCTGAAAATACAGCGGATCTTCCTGCGATTAAACAGGAACCAATCCCTTGAGTGCAATAGCCCGCCTGGGGTGGATTCGACTTGGAGTTGGAGTTGGAAAATTTGGGTCGGAGCCCATTATACCGGTATGGTGGAAACATGTTGAGAAAATGAAATAAGTCATTCGTGCACAAGTTGTACACAAAATAGTGCTTGTCACGAAACGAATATGATATCCTTAACTCTAAAATAGTTATTTTATTTGAGGAGTGACGAGATATTGTCTCAAAAGTAAAGGTGTGCGACGCGCGAGGTATTTTAGTAGACACGCGACCTAAAAAGGTAGGAAATTTAAAAAATAGGGTCGAGAATTGTAAAAATAGCGCGCGATAGCCCGCGGGGGGTCGAGAAACAGTTCTCGGACGCACTTAATACAAGCTCGAAAACCACGTCGAACCACCAATCCGAAGAAAATGTCTCGAAACCAAAGACAAGCCAAGAAGAAAAACAAAGAAAAATTTGGCCTACAAATTCCTAATACCTACAATGACTGTGTTCGTATTGATCAAGTTGCTGGAGATACTAAATGGCAAGAATCAATTCAAAAAGAGATGGACAATTTGGATCGGCTCAAGTGTTTCAAATATCATCCAGCTGAGAAAGAATTCCCCAAGTCCGAAGGATGGCAACAAGCAAGGCTCAATATGATCTGGGACATCAAAAGTGAAGACAAAAGATACAAGAGCCGGCTGGTTGCAGGGGGGCATTTGGTGGATTCTACCGAATATAATACATATTCCAGCCAAGTCAACAGCCTATCTGTTTACCTATTATTCCTCATTGCACAACACCAAAACCTTGACTTAATGACTGCAGATGTGGGAAACGCTTTTCCCACAGCACCGGTTCAAGAAAAAGTATGGTGCTGGGCCACGGATAAATTTGGAGACAAGAAAGGCTGCAAGGTGGAAATACAACGAGCTCTTTATGGACTAGCAGGTTCAGGACGCGCATACGCTGATTTCTTTGCAGACACTCTAATGAATCTAGGATTCAGACCCTCCAGGGCTGATCCAGACCTTTGGATGAAACTGAGTGAAGACAACAAAAGTTACGACTACATTGGAACACACGTTGATGACCTTATGGTAGTGTCAAGGAAGCCTCAGGATTGGATTGCACTGATCGAACAAGAATTTGCACTCAGAAATATCAAATCTGAACCTGGATATTATTTGGGAACAAGCTTGACAAGGATAAAGGACGGGAGATTACTATTGAACTCTACAAAATACATCTCAGAAGTCCTAAGGAAATATCAAGACAAATACAATATTACTCTACGAAATGAGAATCTACCAATGAAAACAGACTGTCACCCAGAATTAGATGACTCAGAACTACTCAACGAATCAGGCCACAAGGAATTCCAACATATCATCGGTCTAGGACAATGGATAGTATTGTCTGGAAGAATAGATATTGCATATGCCATTTCATCACTATCCAGATTTGCATCCGGACCAAGAGAAGGGCATCTACAAATGGCAAGACATGTGCTAGGATATTTGAAAAAATACAAAAAGAAAGGAATCTTAGTGGACCCACAATCACCCAAAATTCAGTCAATCGGGAAAGCGACAGTGAACTATGAAGAATTCACTCATCAATACAAGTACTACAAGGGAGAATTAGATCCGATGTTCCTAGCACCACTAATTGCGGAATTAGATTTAAATATCTTCTGTGACAGTGACCATGCACATGATCTTGTAACTGGAAGGAGTATTACCGGCCTGATTGCATTTGTTGGATCAATGCCAGTATACTGGAAATCAAAACGACAAACATCAGTTCATACGAGCACATTTGGAGCAGAATTCACAGCGCTCAAAGATGCAGTGGCATTAGCCATCATGTTGAGGTACCATCTTTGATCTATGGGAATCCAAGTTACCAAGCCAACTGAAATACATGTGGATAACAAAAGTGTGGTAATCAACTCAACCAATCCAGCAAGTACACTCAACAAGAAATCGATCGCACTAGCATATCACTTTGTCAGACAACACCAAGCAGGCAAAGTTATTTCCATCAGCCATATCAAGTCTCATGAGAACTATGCGGATGTACTAACAAAACCTCTTAACAGTACCGCACTAAGAAGCCTGCTTAATGAGTTCATGACGATGTAAAGTTAAGTACAAAATAAAAACGAGTAAAAACAATAATAACTGTCCACTTAATTCCATGAACACAAATCCATGCCTAAAAATATCTTTGCCTGTAAACAATTCGAAACGTTATACTAGATATAAAATTGCCAAGGCAATACAAAAGAATGGCATGGATTTCGGGGAGAACAACCGGAATTAGAGTTGTTAAGTGAAGAACAGAATAAATGAGAGAATACGACGCGATTAGAAACAGTACGTAAATAACCGTACAATCGTTATCGTACCACGACTAATCGGGATACACGAGTCACGACACGTGTAGCAAGATTTAGATACTTAACCTTAATTGGTTATGTGGCTAATCCGTTCGATGTGGCAAACTGAGTATGATAAGAAACAGATCAAATAATCAGCGACAAGTATCAATAAATAAAGTAATCGCGGACAGCCGCCTAAGGCTAAATACTGTACCGATCTACTAAGTGACACGGGATTACCATGATTAAGTGCCAAGGCACTATCATGATGAATTCATCACAAACGAATGAAACTTGATATGCCCAATTGGTCGCACATGCTTCACCATCCATCCGGAGAATAACGGAATCGCTTAATTAAGCGATCAATCGCTTAATAAGCGAATAACAAGGGATTGCATGTGTTAACAAAAGGGCTAACACGAGAATACGCGGAACACTCCAATAGAGGTGCGGATTCTTAGATTAACCTAATTAGATCATAATTCAAATTACCAGTTATTAGACACGATCACTAACACAGAAACAGCAGCGAAAGTATCGGTACGAGAATGGTAACAAATAACCGGGGTAGATCTCTACCATGTAAAAATACAGCAGAGAGCCCCGATACAGTATGAAATACACAGTAAAAATAAGAGCGTCTCTCTGAGCTCGCATCTCTTTAAATTTTAATTATCCTATCCTTTCAGTCGATTTTTAGAGTAACAACAGGTTATAGAGCTCTTATAACTTACACTTGTGACCCGCAAGAGCACTAGTGTTTACTTTAAGCTACCTATCTCCGGCCGTTCAGCACCTCCACTGTCAGTTAACTCCAGAGGAAATTTTGTGCTTAGCTCCCTGTGCGGCACATTCTCGGCCTCCCCCCGATTTTGCGCTTAGCTCCCTGTGCGGCACATCTTCGGCCTTCCCCCATCTCATTCTTTCTTTCTTTTAACCTCCCTGCTCGGTGATCAAGGGGTGTAATACCGCTCCTTCCACAGGAATCTTCTTTTGTAATCCACGCCCAAGACCGGTTAATACAAGAACGCCGACGCTTGTTTCTCCGACAAACTGTTCCGGACATCTGTGACCAACATCGTAGTTCTTAACTACATCGGCGATCGAACTATTCCACCATCAACAGATTAATTACAACAGATTGAAACACACGTTCCGGACATCTGGGACATTGCGAGCAAGGTTTTTTTGACGCAGACGCCAGAACGATTAATTGCCGACCGCTCTCATCGCCATAAACGACGGCGACAACGACACCAAACAAACGCTTACAGTCTCGATCATGCCGACTCCATTTGACTGGACCCCAATCTTTGGAATCGAATTTCGATTCACAAGCGGTAACAACCCAGCTGCAGCCACCTCCCTCAACAAAGCCTACTCTGAAATCGTTGGCAAAGATGAACTCTCAGAATTCTTTGTAACCCGTGACTTCGAAGTATGTTTGAAGGGGTCTGAAACTTGCAGGAGAAGATTGGCGTTTTGGCTATTTGAATTGGACTGGTTGTTTGTTTATTACATTGAATTATTCTGTTACTGAGATTGTGAGTGGATGAATCCACTCTTTCCTAAGATCACTAAAATTGGTGCATCGGTCTGTTAACACTCCAATACACACACTAAATCACTAATATTCGCACCGGTCCGCTAATACCAAGACGAAGAAGGACCACTAGAAATAGCACCCGATCCACAACTCCACATCCTAAATTGTATTGCCAAAGCCATTGCTATCAACCTGATAGACCCACCACCGGACAAGATTACCAAAGACCACATTGCCAATCTCCTCAGCAAATGTGTTATCAAGCATGTCAGAAACAACGGATCCACCAAGCGATTGCGATACAAGACAGAATTTGATGCAGCTGCGAAGCACGCAATTCGAACCAACACCGATGAAGAACCTACAGTTGTAATTGAACTCACCATTACACATTGGCGATTCACCAAAAAATGGAGTTCTGATCTATTCATGGAAGCATACACTGGCAAGTCACCACCAACTAATGACGCCGACGATGATGATGCCAATGCAAATGACGCCAATGATGGAGGAATTCCAGAAACACCTGAAGCCAGGATCTATGATGAAAAGATTATGGAACTCCTTGAAGGTCAATGTGCCCTCCTTGACAAACTATCCAAACGTGCTATCAGCAACAGCAACAACAACAACAACAACAACAACAACAACCCCAGCGCCAACCACCAAGCGGCACTCGACCTCCCATGGAATCCCGGAACATTACCTCCTATAGTCCAGGAAAGATACAACCGAAGAGACGAGTTCCTTACCAGCGATGAGATGAAATACTTTGAAATCACCTCTACAGATGCAGCAGGAGATGAAGTGACCGTCAAACAAAATTACTACCTGCATAACCTTGGCAGTGGCAGGAATGATCAACGCCTAGTCACAAGAAGTGGTGATTATTTTGATCTAACCAGAGCTTCAGATAAATCCAAAGAGGCAGCGCGAGATAAATTATTCCTCACAGGCTTCCCACAACTAAAGAACTCTACAGCTCCTCAGGTTCGCAAATGATACAGGGAAGTCACTGCTCATGCACAGCAACACCATATTTATGTCCATCCATACTACCTCTACAGACGCGAAGCTGATCATCTAAGAGGGTTCACAATTGGTGACATCTATGTGGATGACCTCCCAGCAAGATACGAATTGGCCATTCACAAATGGGGAAATATAATCTACACCGCCCTCAGAACCGATAAAGTCATCCCTGAATCATGCAAGAGTGTGAAAGCTGCAATCCAGAGCTTTGAAGGTGGACAGGGATACGAATCTCTCTTTAGTGTGATTGCCAAAACACATCCCAACTCAGAAAGACCACCATACAAAGGAAAGATGGTGCGAAGCCCACCAAACCAGGAGCAAGATGAATCACCTGAGGAGTATTTTTTCAGATACAAAGATTATCTCAGGCTCCGGGTATTCCTGCACAACCAACCCAGCACAATCAGTTCAATGGAAGAGGTAAGCAACATTATCGAAGGAGCGACTCTATCTTATGAATTGCGCAAGAAAACCGAGGATGAACGCAAGTCAGATGATCAATTCAAGCGAGACAAATACAAGGCAGGAAGACTCCTCCAAACTCTTCAAACATATGAGCAGGAAATCAAGGCCGACATGAAGCACAAGGATAGAACCTTCAAATCCAACCTGTCCAAACCAGCTCTCACAACGGGGACCAGACCAAGCCCTCGTTGAATTGACCGATTCAAAAACCACGCAGGCAGCAACAACACTACCAAAACTCCATCAATCCCTAACTTCCCACTCAATCAGCCTGATTGAATCACTTGGATACCCAGAGATGGACAAAGCATCTGACAACCCATTTCTTCATCAGGCTTACTGCAATGCCATCTCTGCATTCGACAAGCAACCCAGTCTCTTTGACACATCCAGAAAATGCATTGTTTGTCACACATCCGGTCATAGTTTTGATAATTGTCCTGCCTTACAAGATGTTGAGTCCCTCAAAAAACATAGGAATTGCCACAGCTGTCTCTCTAAGCAAATGTAATAGAGAAACTCAACAGCTCTTAGACTCCACTCAACGAATCTCCCAGATCAACATTGAAGATGAGGACCAGGATGAAGCCTCCCCAGATGACGAAGTAGAAGATCAATTTTTTTGCCAAGGCCAAGAATAAACAGTCTTTCTTGCAGCCACACAACGTCACCACAAGATGATCCTCAAGGATTTGACAATGCCACAGCCCCTTCAGTGGAAGGCCCATGCCCATCCTTTACCTCCAGCAGTGTCGCTTCCTATGAATCAGTCCAGATTGGTGCTGTCAATCTTCTCCCTAGGGACAGCCTCCAGCCCTCTATTAAATTCCTTTTGTGTCCAGTAAGTACCAAAGCTACCCTATGGTAGATATTCTATTCGTACGAATCAATGAGTCCCGTATCAACCAAAGTAATTGATTTCCACGGCATAGCGATTCCCACGGAGCATCGATTCCCATCGCGCATTGACGGTGAGCAATCTCTGTTTTATATTATTGCCCTTGTTCTTCGGTGAGCAAACTCTGATTTCATAAAGTATCACACGAGCTACGGGAGCAATTCCTGATCATAATGATAAACATATCATAGGGTCTTCCTAACGGAACAAGAGAAGAAAACCGTTGGCGTGTGATTCTCACACAATATATATATACAAACAGATATATACGGTCAACGACCAATGCATGTACGGAAATAATCAGCAAGTAATTTCATCATTACGCAACAGCAGTTGCAACGTATTCATCTCAATAAAAGAGATATCTTGCATTTCGGCAAGATTTTAATAAGACCAAAGTTGTAAAACGTCGTTTGGTTAAGTTGTTACTTTGTGTATTTACGTTATTTTGTCTTTTTACGGTGTTGGAAAGAGTTAAAGATAAGATTATGATCGGATTGTTTCTGGACCATATCTCCCAATTGCTAATCTACGGCCGCTTCTTGTAGGAACTCGTATTGACCGTGTTTTGTTGTAAGTTCGGTTCCCATATCACGTACCGCTGTTCAGTGCTTTAAGTATCGGTCAATATTCACCAGAGCTTATGTGTAATTTTACTTAAGGTCCTCATTCTGTAGGTCGCGTCTGGTTTTTACTTATTGCGCGCACCTTGGACTCGTACCATTGAATATCATTCTTCTCACCGGTACAATATTAATTGCATATAACATATCTTGCCCGGCTCATAGCCGCGGTAATATTCATGGCTGATTTAGTAATTCAATACACCCTTGGATGGTCCTTGGACTATCCGGCTCATATAGATATATTGGTCTTACCTTTTTATGGTGACTGCCCGGATGGTGTTTGGTGGGGTAATCAGCTAGATTATGTTTACCCGGCTCCCAGAAAATGTTGAATTGCCCTTGTGCAGCCCTGTCTTTTAACCAATAGAACCGCATATCAATTGCCTTGGACCGTTTTTGCTTGATTGTGCCATTCAATATACCCTCGGCTGTATTGTTGTCGGTTTTCAGTGGAGTGGCCGGTTGTGGGTGCCTCAGTTCAATCAGGCATCGTCGGATCAGCAGTGCCTCCCTAGCATTTAAAAATAACAAGGCAACTTTGGCCTCCGCGGCCGACGCCATGACATTCTTGATGATTTTAGCCAATACAAGTATAGCGCCATTGTACGTGTGCTCGGTCGCGTCCCCCAGGTAATGGTAATCCCCTGCCCGGCTCTTGGCCTCTGGACATACTAGGTATGCTGCATCGCTATCTACCCGGAGTATCATGTCATTTGCCCTGTAGATTATGGTCGCGTCGGGATTACACAAAATATTTCGTGGCCGCTAATGTCGTTTTGTTATTCTTGGTAGAGGCAATATTGTTGAGTGCACGTAGCATTGTGTTATCGACTGCTCAGGCATAGAATAGGAATTTTCCCGTTACTTGTTGGATCAATTTTATTTCCTCGTCCGATAGCGTGGTTGTGTCCTCGAGTTTTGCGTATTGTATTTTTTTGCCGTAGGCGGGGACATCCGCGCGTGAAGGGCCCGCGTACGTGTGCGTGGGCCTCACTTGTTCGAATTCCTTCAACGCTTGCTCCACGTAACCATCCATGGACAAGCGCACTTCACGTTTGTCGTAGTCCCACTGCAGATGGACCCCGACATACTGTTTTCCTGACCAGTCCACCTTGAAGGTGTATTTGGCTCCGACTGCCTCTACTAGATGATCTACCTCTTCCTGAAGGGTGTGCTTGATCCCAAAGTCGTCCACAACGAGGGTAAAACTGATGTCCCTCTCATCATGTAGGAATAGTCCCTCAGTGTGGGGTGCCTTCCGGTATCCGTATTGCTGGAGGTGTTCAACTAGGTCGTCCTGGACGATCTTCCCACTCTGTTTTAACCCATACCATACCTTTTTAATGTGGGCATAAATATAATCCCCTTGTTTGAGTCCCTCTAGCTTGTATGCTGATCTGATACGGGGTGGAATCATGTCCCACCTGAACCTTACAAATTCAGGCTCATCCAGTGTGGAGCATAAGTACATGTTGGATATGTCTCCGGTACAGTACTTAGCCCCTGGGGTGGACACCACGCTGTTCCAATGGGTTTTTATGGTTTCCATGCTTGCCGTGCGGGTGGATACGTTGCTGTGGTACTCCAGTTGGTCTCCCCCTGCAGTGATCCTTGTCCTGTAGGGGTCGGCCTTCTCGGGGCGTATAGCGACTGTGTACCGGGGATATGTGACCTTCTTGTGTATGGGCACTTCCGTTCTATTGATCCAATCCAATACGTCCATCGCTTCTATGTTATTTTGCTGGAAGCCTTGGAACAGCCGGCCAAACTCGTCTTCACCTGACTTGAGCCATAACGCCTGTATTGTTGCTTTGGGGTGCTTGATTAGATCTCGGTACGCTGCACACTTGTTCAAGTTGTCATCCCATATGGACCCCCCGCACGCGAGCTGGGGCCGTTGTGTTGATTTGCTTGTTCGTAGGGCCTGTTTGCTTGCTCGTAGGGCCTGTTTTGGTACAGGGAAATGGATCGGATCGCGCGGGTAAGTACCCATTAGTGCTGTAGGTTTAAGTGTGGGTTTTGAGTAGTACTGATCTGATTTGTAGTACCGTGACACTTCACCGTGTGTGTAGTCTGCTATGTCCCCATCTGTGAATCGTACTTTGTAGTATTGATTGGTCTGGTCATAGCTCACCACTTCACCTTCATACCACCCTGAGTTGAACTTCTTTCTTACGATTGTGCCCACGGCCCAGGGGTGTCCCCGGCGGGCGCTGCGTTGTTGCGTAGGTGGCACCCTTGGAGGTTTCGCGTTCATTTTCGGGCTTATTGGTTGAGTTTGTATTGGGCCTAGTTGACACCCTTGGAGGTTCGCGTGGGCTCTTGGATGTATCGAACGGCTTATGTGTTCCCATACGCAAAAGATCTTGTATACTCAGAAGGGCCTCATTCATTTGGGTTCCCTGTTCCATATAAGGTAATGGTGGATGGGGCTTACTGGTAACTTCCTTTAGGTCTTGGAGGATCATGAGCAGCCGGTCCGTAGAAGAGGTATGGGGCATATCAGTCTTGGGAAAGAAAGCCACTGTGTTGCTGATTCTGTTAGCGCGGCTGGCCTCCCCAACACATGTGTAATTCCTGTAGTGCTTCAAGGCCGGGCCTATGTAGTAACCCCTTGTCCCAGTGGTCCTGCCATGCGCCTCGTTCTTGGGCTCTGTCGTGAATAATCACCCGACAGCCCATAGGGGCTAGTGGGTGTTTGTTGTAGTCGTAGATCCCGCAGTCTGAGCTCATATGCCGATAGCTTTGGCTGGGTACGCAATGCGCGTAGCAAGTTGAGCGTAATGAGCGCCTGTGGGATCAGTAGGTCCCAATCGTCCACCGGGAATTTGTCATCCACACCATTCAATCCTGCTATAAAATGGTTCTTGAAGGTCTGTATGGCCCTTTCTGCATGGTTGAGCCGGTGGTCCCCAGGTGATGCTAGTTGGTAATCGAGGTTGCTCTTTGTGATGTATGCGATTCATTTCTTGGAGGTTTCGTTGTCCATACGTACTATTTTTGCACTCACGTTGTCCTCTTTCAACCGCGCGTAACACGCCGTGAACCCCTGTAGGAGGTCTTCACTCTTGCGTGACTGGATGGGCTCCACGTCAATGTAATTGGAATTGTAGTCGTACATGAGGAATACGTACTGGTGCCCACGACGTGACGTGACTGGGTATCTCCCCGGTAGGTCCCACGCAATGAGTTCCTTCAGTTCGTCTCTGGTGCGTGGCCCTGCGTGGTTGGTTGGTTGCATTTCATTCGTGGACACTATGTCTACGCAGACGTTATGTACCTTCTTTCGGTCGACGCGGGGTGGCTCTGTATCGGCCGCTGGCTTGTTCTTTGGGTTCTTTGGCTTGTGCGTGCTTTGGATGCCTTGCCGGACCATTTGTAGGTGCCCCATGGTCGTTTCTTCTGTGAGTGGGAGGTTTCGGTTGACCCGTTGTACGGTGAGGCCCGGCCACGTGGCAAATGAGCTGCGCTCAATGGCGTGGACCCACGTCTCTTTAGTGGGGTATCCTGCTGCCGCATGGTAGAATCGGATCAGCTTGGGGATGGCTTGGATCTGGTATGCCCCTGCCCCCGTGTGTATTGAATATTCGTTTTCGGTATCGTTTTGGACGGCGCTGGTTGCGCTGCTGTCGGTTTCGTTTTGTGGGGGGGGGGGGGGGTCTGTCACCCTTGGAGACTTAACCGTCCCCTTTGGAGGGTCTGGCTGATGGAGGGGAACCATGTATAGATTCCTTAGGGGGTCACGTTGACCGGTGAGTATGATTTGTTGGGTGGAGCCGATAACCGTCACGCTGTCCTTAGAGAACTCTACGTGGCAACCGTTACTGCATAGTTTAGGCACTGAGACTAATGGTAGTTCCACTTCATCGAATTTGTATCAACCAAAGTAATTGATTTCCACGGCATAGCGATTCCCACGGAGCATCGATTCCCATCGCGCATTGACGGTGAGCAATCTCTGTTTTATATTATTGCCCTTGTTCTTCGGTGAGCAAACTCTGATTTCATAAAGTATCACACGAGCTACGGGAGCAATTCCTGATCATAATGATAAACATATCATAGGGTCTTCCTAACGGAACAAGAGAAGAAAACCGTTGGCGTGTGATTCTCACACAATATATATATACAAACAGATATATACGGTCAACGACCAATGCATGTACGGAAATAATCAGCAAGTAATTTCATCATTACGCAACAGCAGTTGCAACGTATTCATCTCAATAAAAGAGATATCTTGCATTTCGGCAAGATTTTAATAAGACCAAAGTTGTAAAACGTCGTTTGGTTAAGTTGTTACTTTGTGTATTTACGTTATTTTGTCTTTTTACGGTGTTGGAAAGAGTTAAAGATAAGATTATGATCGGATTGTTTCTGGACCATATCTCCCAATTGCTAATCTACGGCTGCTTCTTGTGGGAACTCGTATTGACCGTGTTTTGTTGTAAGTTCGGTTCCCATATCACGTACCGCTGTTCAGTGCTTTAAGTATCGGTCAATATTCACCAGAGCTTATGTGTAATTTTACTTAAGGTCCTCATTCTGTAGGTCGCGTCTGGTTTTTACTTATTGCGCGCACCTTGGACTCGTACCATTGAATATCATTCTTCTCACCGGTACAGTATTAATTGCATATAACATATCTTGCCCGGCTCATAGCCGCGGTAATATTCATGGCCGATTTAGTAATTCAATAGATTTCACTTTATCTCATACTTTTAACATTCAACTGATTTATATCCCAAAATTCACACTAGTTGCTACCAACTAACTGTAATCTACATTACTAAGGTCTATCTTGCTGTATCTGAACAAGTTCACAGTAAGAAGAGATCCGGCGTTTCCATAGTCTCGCATGTAGTCCGATTATCCGTTGTCGAAAATATCCAACCACAATTGCCACGCGTAGAGTACAATCGTTCGTCTACTAACACACTAACACAGCGCTGCTGTTCTTCAGAAGCCTTTGAATCAGACTCTCAACGGATCGGATTCAGAAGGAAAATATTAGATTAACAGCCGCAAGCTCCAAGGTGGCTTGCACACAAAGAACAGGGACGAAATTGAACACAATCCCTACGCTGGCATATGCCAATCGCAAATCGTCTACGGAGCAGTTTCCTTTCACCACGCGATTCCTCCGACGAATCGGAATCATCACCAAGACTGAACATGCCTGCCAATCCATTTGGTGGTGGGAACAGCACTGGAGATGGCACCGTCGCTACCATAACCAGCTTTCCTAGTTTTGATTCCCATCTGAAGTTGATACTCATAACCATATTCCGTCTCGCAAAGGAAGAAAGTAGCTATCTGTGTGAAGCTCTTTGAGAGGGAGGATTACGCGAGTGGCTGACCTTTCTCAATGCACTCATCAAGCCTGATTTTGCCTGCGAGCTTACCTACATGGAAACTACTAGTGGACTACCAATCCAGCTCCACCGGTCCATCCAACGGATCATAGAAGCACTTGCGGAATTCTTGAATGATATGCGCAAGAACGAAAAGAATTGGAAGGATGTAACGTCATATATGTACGATGGCTTCAGAACCTTCCGTATGGCACGCGCGCTGCGCCTTCAAAATGAATCTGTCCTGAATCCCCCAGCTCCTCCCCCGGGAACCAATAAAAAGTCACCTCAGCAAGTGAAGTACGAATCTTGGTGTCGAAAAGCACGGGATGAAGAGTCCTTTATGCCCCTCACGAATGACTCAAGATTCGAACATTGGCTTGTGGGTTTCAAGGCTAAACTTGAGGCATACGACGTTGACACCGAAACATTCCTCGATGAAACTTGGCCTCCGGCTGCACTACAAGGCTATACACGTGACCTCTTCATCAAACAGTGTGCCTTCTTCTGGGTTCTAATGTTGGAAGTCTTCAAAAGTGACTTATCCGTGTCATGCGTTCACAGCCATTCCATCACACGCAATGGACGTCAAGCATATTTTGATTTTGTGATTCTTCACAGCAAATCAAAAGCCAAAGTATATGACAACTCGACTCAATTGCAAGCTTTGCTGAAGTTGAATCTCAGCAACTGGAAAGAATCTAAAGTGAAGTTTATCACACATTGGTTTGAAGAATTGAATCACCTCAACAAGCTTCGTCCTCCCAACAAACCCCTTGAGTACCATACTGCAAAATCATCATTATGTCAGGCATGCTATTCCAGCTTTCAGCTAAGTGAACAGTTTGCCAAGGTCAAGGATCCAGGCGGCACAAATGGTACCGTGACAGATGCAGTCGCTGAGGCAGCTGCTATCCACAAACTCAAAATCACGCTCCTACTTGAAGCAACTCGACTCAATTCTCAGTCCACAATGTTGGCTCCTAAGTCCACAGTACGTGCACATGTACACGACTTCTCATCTGGACAAGGCCAAAACCATGACAACTATGCTCTCCCTATCGAATTCGAAGGTGATTATCAAGACTACGTATTCAAGGCTGGACGGGCACCTGACCCTACCACACACTTGCCCACTGGCATATGGAAGGCCCTATCACGTTAAGACATGAAGAGTTGGCTGAATTTCTCCCTCGAAGGCAAGAAAATAGTGGTCACACCATTGCGACGTGAATTGCTCCCTGGTGGTCAACCGGATCCCAATGCCGTTAAACCCATCACTCGGAAGGCATATACACATGGGCATTCCGTCTCATTCCTTGAAGATGATACCTCGAGCGGTGATACACATACCAATGCCTCTGCAGACCTCCATCCCGCTGTGGAAAATGACCGTAGAGGCGTATTCCATGCATCTCTTGGAGTATACAAGTCTCAGACCTCTTCCTCCAAGGACCAAAGACCCCTCAAGTCTTCCGTGTCGCCTGCACATCCCGCAAGATTCCTCTCTGAGAATCCTGACATTCGGTACAAAAAGGACGGCGATACCCAAATACCTGTGGGAACATCCTCTTATTCCATCAATTTTCATCAATGGTATAACCCCGATGATGATCTGACCTTTCCACATGATAATCAAATAACATCGTACACCTATCGTGCTCACAAAGCTTCGATCACCAATCCCGGCTTCGCCATGGTCAATCGCGGTGCAAATGGTTGCATCATCGGCAATGATGCATGCCTCATCTCCAAAGATATCCCACCACAATATGTCAATGTCACAGGCATTAACAATCACGAAGTGCAGAATATTCCCATTGCTACATGTGGCGCTTATTCTGTCTCAAATAGAGGTCGCGTCATACTCATTTTCAATGAATGTGCATATATGGGCGGATACCCTTCTATCTTGTCCTCCGGCCAGATGGAAGCATATTTCTCCACTGTCAATGACACATCTATCAAAGCGGCGTCCGAGAACTGTTTCGCGGGGTTCGAATTTACTTCTCGCGCACAAATTTTGTGCGTGATTTTAACACGGCAATATTTCTGGACACCCTGAAATTCGCGAGGATTGTATAAGGGTATATGTAAACTCAGCACTATTTCTGTGTGCGTGATGCACATTACTCTACTCTCAAATAAAAATAATTTATTTCAGTCTCTAGCAGAACCGAATTATTATTCTGTACGAACAACACTTACTTCTATTCACGAATAAAAAAGAAACCTTGAGTCAGTATTAATTCCAAAATATTAATCTACCAAACAACAATTCGATTCTGCTCTCCTAATTGTGAATTATATTTCTCGACTACAATATTCCCTTTTTAAAATGTAGATTCTATTATGCTTTATTTATTCCTATTGCAACGTATTACGAATCCTCCATTATTTCTAAGATTCTCAAAATTAAGTTCAAGATTATTAGTAGGTTTGTATTATGTATGTACTGTTATTTTCTACATTAGTTCACCCATAGATAAACTTTCATTCATCGATGCTGTTATTGCCGGATCAATATAGACGTTTCTTTTCTTTTTCTTTTTTGGTCCACTACAATTAGTGGAGCTGCTACTAGTAATATTTGCATCGCCATGCTTATTTTTCTTGAAGTAATCTGTCGAACTTTCGTTCCTAAATCTGTCCCTCATCATTTCTTCCAATTTCCTTCCTGTTTCTGGGTGTTTTCGCATCTCGCCAATTTTGTCGCACAAGTCACTGAACAACTCTTGTCCTTTCTCCATCCATCCATTTCTGCTTCCACTGTCTGAATCGCAGAATTTTTTTTGTCGCGGAATCGTGGCATCACCCTTTCGCCGCTGCTGGTTCACCCATACATGATGCTCATTGTAGATCAGTACCAATGCAAATGCTTCATCTGCTATAGTAAATATATCACTCAGCAAGTGCCTCTCCTTCCGTTGTTTGAAATTGGAATGTGTTGGATTGATTGCCGACATGATTCTTGTAACAAAATAATAAAAATCTTCATCTTCCGCGTCTTTGTATGTTCTGTATTGAGGGTTTAAAATACTACCTGTGTCCTCATATTCTGTGTCTTCAATAACTGCAACAGTACCAGGGAATGTGATAGGGACTCGACCTTTTCTGTAATCGTCTGTACGGAAGTATCATCAGTATCAACGGGCAGCATGTTAGTGTTGTCGGACCAAAAATAGATTCCAAAATTCCTAATTTCAACAACCAATTCTCCCACCTGTATTTACCTATCCAGTTTTTTCTCGCTAATGTTTGTGAGTTGTGCCTCAATGCGGTCAGTACTGTCCCTACTCGTTTCCTGTAAAAGGAACAGAATGATGCAAGTGGAATATTTGCTGGCTTCATAACCGCACTTGCTCCAACAGCCCTTTGTATTACATGCGCCGTTACCTTGTCATTGATAGGGAACTTCATGTTGGGGTACCAATGTTTTTTGACGTAATCCCTTAGCTGCTTGTCAACTGTTTCAGTCATATCACTCAAAGTCTTAAGCATATCGTTGTCTGTTATAAGCCCATATTTGTCTGTAATTGTACTTACTGCTCGTTCTCTTGTGTCGCCGGCATTATCAGTTCCCTCTCCCTGCATGGTTGCCTCCGTTTGTTTAGGTACCATTACTACCTTTCCCACCCCTATATGTGGTTCGAAGTGTTTTGCCAGTTCCTGTGCCAATTTGTCATATTGGATTTTTTTCATGATTTGTTCCGCAACATCCTCTAAATCACAGCATTCTCAGTTAGATGTTTTCTCTACCACATTGGTTTTTGTTCCTTCTTTCTGTTGGTTCGTTACTGTAGGGGTGGTTGTGTTGGTAATGCTCAGTGCTGGTTCGTTACTCTGGTTGATGGTGTTTTGTTCTTCCGTGTTTGTAGTAGTAGAAATTGTGTTGTCGGTACCATTTTTTTTACTGTTGCCCTTTGATGCGTTCATAGTTTTGGTATTACTGTTACACACTTTTTTAGTAATTGGTGTGTTTGTTTTCACTCTCTTTTTCTTACCGTTGTTGTCCCCTGTATTTTGATGATCACCGGGTCGGATGGTTTTGTTGTTTCGAAGGGTCTTCCCCTCGGATTTTTTGCTTCGTCGTGTCTTTCCGATAGCATTCATAATTTTTGTTTTTTTTTCTGAATACGGTGTCGATCAAGAATCATGTGTTTCTTTTTGTGTGGTTTTGTGTGTGTACTAATAATTTTGTCGGGTTGTGTATGGTGTTTTGTGTTGTGTGTGTCGTGTGTGTGTGTGTGTGTACGGTGTTTTGTGTAGTATGTGTACGATGTTTTGTGTGTAGAGTTTTTCCGTGGGTTCTGTACTATGTTGTTTACCCTGGCTTGGGCGCGCTGTTATATTTGTAGAAGTAGTTCACGTACCTGTTGCAGCCAGCCCTCCCGCGCCATAATTTTTTCAGAAGGGAAACTTTTGATAACACTAAGGTTATGTATTTCAATTCTCTAGTCACACGTAGAATCTCGTAGACTGCACCTAACATACTGTACTGTCTTGTGTGCCATTTGTATCTACAAACCACAACATTGTCTGTACTGTGTGTGGCAAAGTTGTTCCCAATAAGCATTTAAAAGTTGTTCCCAACATGCATTTCTTAAGTCATGTGATATGCATTCATGGCCTGGTACAAAAACTTTGGTAGTCCTTACCAAATGAGACTGTTTGTGCCCTGGAATTTCACCAAAAATACCCTCATGTTTGCCATATGGATAGTCAAACCACAACATTTCCAGCATTCTGTGTGACAAAGTTGTTCCCAATATGCATTTGATGATTCCTGATCAATGTATTCATGGCTTGGACCGGATACTTTTGGAGTCATTACCCAATAAGTAAGTTTGTTCCCAGAAATCGCACCAAAAATACCTTCATTTTTGCCATTTGGATAGTCAAACCACAACATTTTGGGCATTCTGTGTGACAAAGTTGTTCCCAATCTGCATTTGATGAGTCATGATGAATGTATTCATGGCTTGGACCAGATACTTTTTGAGTCATTACCCAATAAGTTAGTTTGTGCCCTGGAATTGCACCAAAAATACCCTTATTTTTGCCATTTGGATAGTCAAACCACAACATTTTGGGCATTCTGTGTGACAAAGTTGTTCCCATTATGCATTTGATGAGTCATGATGAATGTATTCATGGCTTGGACCAGATACTTTTTGAGTCATTACCCAATAAGTTAGTTTGTGCCCTAGAATTGCACCAAAAATACCCCCATGATTGCCATTTGTAGAGTCAAACCACAACATTTTGGGCATTGTATGTGACAAACTAGTTCCCAATATGCATTTGATGAGTCATGATGAATGTATTCATTGCTTGGACCAGATACTTTTTGAGTCCTTACCCAATAAGTTAGTTTGTGCCCTGGAATTGCACCAAAAATACCCCCATATTTGCCATTTCTAGAGTCAAACCACAACATTTTGGGCATTATATGTGACAAAGTTGTTTCCAATATGCATTTGATGAGTCATGATGAATGTATTCATGGCTTGGACCCGATATTTTTTGAGTCATTACCCAATAAGTTAGTTTGTGCTGCCCTGGAATTGCACCAAAAATACCCCCATGTTTGCCATTTGTAGAGTCAAACCTTAAGATTTTGGGCATTCTGTGTGACAATGTTGTTCCCAATCTGCATTTGATGAGTCATGATGAATGTATTCATGGCTTGGACCAGATACTTTTTGAGTCATTACCCAATAAGTTAGTTTGTGCTGCCCTGGAATTGCACCAAAAATACCCCCATGTTTGCCATTTGTAGAGTCAAACCTTAAGATTTTGGGCATTCTGTGTGACAATGTTGTTCCCAATCTGCATTTGATGAGTCATGATGAATGTATTCATGGCTGGGACCAGATACTTTTTGAGTCCTTACCCAATAAGTTAGTTTGTGCTGCCCTGGAATTGCACCAAAAATACCCCCATGTTTGCCATTTGTAGAGTCAAACCACAACATTTTGGGCATTATATGTGACAAAGTTGTTTCCAATATGCATTTGATGAGTCATGATGAATGTATTCATTGCTTGGACCCGATATTTTTTGAGTCATTACCCAATAAGTTAGTTTGTGCCCTGGAATTGCACCAAAAATACCCCCATGTTTGCCATTCGTAGAGTCAAGCCACAACATTTTGGGCATTATATGTGACAAAGTTGTTTCCATTATGCATTTGATGAGTCATGATGAATGTATTCATTGCTTGGACCCGATATTTTTTGAGTCATTACCCAATAAGTTAGTTTGTGCCCTGGAATTGCACCAAAAATACCCCCATGATTGCCATTTGTAGAGTCAAACCTTAAGATTTTGGGCATTATATGTGACAATGTTGTTCCCAATCTGCATTTGATGAGTCATGATGAATGTATTCATGGCTGGGACCAGATACTTTTTGAGTCATTACCCAATAAGTTAGTTTGTGCTGCCCTGGAATTGCACCAAAAATACCCCCATGTTTGCCATTTGTAGAGTCAAACCACAACATTTTGGGCATTGTATGTGACAAAGTTGTTTCCAATCTGCATTTGATGAGTCATGATGAATGTATTCATGGCTTGGACCAGATACTTTTTGAGTCCTTACCCAATAAGTTAGTTTGTGCCCTGGAATTGCACCAAAAATACCCTCATATTTGCCATTTGTAGAGTCAAACCACAACATTTTGGGCATTATATGTGACAAAGTTGTTTCCAATATGCATTTGATGAGTCATGATGAACGTATTCATGGCTTGGACCGGATACTTTTTGAGTCATTACCCAATAAGTTAGTTTGTGCCCTCGAATTGCACCAAAAATATCCCCATGTTTGCCATTTGTAGAGTCAAACCACAACATTTTGGGCATTATATGTGACAAAGTTGTTTCCAATATGCATTTGATGAGTCATGATGAATGTATTCATTGCTTGGACCGGATACTTTTTGAGTCAAAATACCCTAATGTTTGCCATTTGGAGAGTCAAACCACATCATTTTGGGCATTCTGTGTGGCAAAGTTTTTCCCAATATGGTTAGGGTTACAACCGGCTCGCAAATTCAGTAATTATTAGTTCTCATATGTGGACTTCTTGCGAGTTCTTTACCCCCCTGTACCATGTTGATACACTACTACTGTTTCTATTGTACAACAAGCGCGTATTAATCATCTTGCGTTGAATCAATCCTACACCCTAACCCTAACCCTAAACCTATCCCTAATCCCTAACCCCAACTGTACGTACGAGATTCTTTTTCGAACGTCGTACGTACGATATTCTTTTTCGAACGTCGTACGTACGAAAAAAGATTCTTTTTCGAACGTACGTACGTACGAGCGTACGAGATTGATTTTTTTTTCGTACGTACGTAGTACAAAAAACGTGTAGAATTCTACAGGAGTTGAAGTATCCTTATTTTTTTCTACCTCGCTCGAAAATCGTACGCGAAAAAAAAAAAAAAATCTCTCTCACACAAACACACAGTAATTTTATTTTGTACCTCGCGACAAAAAAAATCACTTTTTCTACCTCGCGACAAAAAAAACACTTTTTCTACCTCGCAACAAAAAAAACAATCTACCTCGCAACAAAAAAAAAATCACTTCATAATCTGCCTTCTTACATCCGACTTATTTGACTAGGGTGTTGGTTCTTGTAATCAACACTCCGTCCGAGAACGTTTGATCCAAAACCTCTTTTGAGCCGGAGGATCTGTTGTCAGATATTTTAGTCCGAAATAACAGCCTTGTACTGCAAAAGAAGTAGTTAGCATTTGACGAGAAGGGGATTTGCTGGATAGATATTGTTTGGACTGCAGCCTTACATATACGTCTTGAAATCAATGAACTGGCTTTGTCCCTTGCAATTATATCAACAGGAACAAGGTACTGTTTTTCGTGACATGGAGTAAGAAGTATTCTACGGCAGCAACTACAATTTCATCGGGACGGTTGTCGGAACGTCGGGACGTCGGGACGTCGGGACGTCGGAACAAGCAAAGGTAAGAATGAGAGAGATAGACAATGATTATACTGCCTCCGGCGTTGCTGATACTCAATGTATTTCCTCCCTTCTGTGTTTGTTCTCATTTTCATAGGACCGGATTGGAACATCAAATCGGAATCAACGGATCTGAATCAACAACGATCGTCGGAGGATCCGTCGGCAAATCTTTAGTCTTCTTCCCTGTAGGTGCGGGGAATTTTCCTGGTTGGTGATAATTACGAATCGGCCGGCATGTACATTATCATATTATTCTGTTGTTATTATTTACTCTATGTAGTACATCAATAGATACTCACCCATTTTGTTCAATTATCATGTATTCGAATAGGATCGTCGGCAACAAGAACGGCAACGACTCGTCGATTTGACAGCAAGCGGCAGCAAGAGCAACAGCAGCAAGCGGCAGCGAGAGCAACAGCAGCAAGCGGCGGCGAGAGCAACAGCGGAAAGCGGCAGCGAGAGCAACAGCCGAAAGCAGCAGCGAGAGCAATAGCAGCAAGCGGCAGCAGCGAGAGCAACAGCGGAAAGCGGCAGCGAGAGCAACAGCAGCAAGCGGCGGCGAGAGCAACAGCCGAAAGCAGCAGCAGAGAGCAATAGCAGCAAGCGGCAGCAGCGAGAGCAACAGCAGCAAGCGGCAGGAGCGGCGCTCTGCAACGAATCATCGAAACACCAATCGATCCGCAACACAAATCGATCTGGCCAAAACGATTCGTCGATCTGCAACACCAATCGATCCACAGCACGAATCGATCTGCACCACCAATCGATCCATCACCAATCGATCCAACACCAATCAATCCAACACCAAATCTTCGGCATTGAATCGGTCCTCCTCCTCCACCGGCAAGCGGCAACGAATCAGCGAAACGCTCCTCCTCCACCGGCAAGCGGCAACGAATCAGGGAAACTCTCCTCCTCCTCCTCCACCGGCAAGCGGCAACGAATCAGCGAAACGCTCCTCGTCCTCCACCGGCAAGCGGCAACGAATCAGGGAAACGCTCCTACTCCTCCTCCATTGGCAAGCGGCAACGAATCAGCGAAACGCTCCTCGTCCTCCACCGGCAAGTGGCAACGAATCAGCGAAACGCTCCTCCTCCACTGGCGCTCGGCAGCGAATCACGGAAACGCTCCTCCTCCACCGGCAAGCGGCAACGAATCAGCGAAACGCTCCTCGTCCTCCACCGCCAAGCGGCAACGAATCAGCGAAACGCTCCTCCTCCACCGGCAAGCGGCAACGAATCAGCGAAACGCTCCTCGTCCTCCACCGGCAAGCGGCAACGAATCAGGGAAACGCTCCTCCTCCTCCTCCAACGGCAAGCGGCAACGAATCAGCGAAACGCTCCTCATCCTCCACCGGCAAGCGGCAACGAATCAGCGAAACGCTCCTCCTCCACTGGCGCTCGGCAGCGAATCACATTTTCCTCCACCGGCGCTCGGCAGCGAATCACGGAAACGCTCCTCCTCCACCGGCGCTCGGCAGCGAATCACAGGAAACGCTCCTCCTCCACCGGCGCTCAGGCAGCGAATCACGGAAACGCTCCTCCTCCACCGGCAAGCGGCAACGAATTAGCGAAACGCTCCTCCTCCACCGGCAAGCGGCAACGAATCAGCGTAACGCTCCTCCTCCACCGGCAAGCGGCAACGAATCGTTGGCATCGAATCGCTCCTCCTCCTCCACCGGCGATCCACCAACCTCGCTCCTCCTCCTCCTCCACCGGCAAGCAGCAACGAATCGTTGGCATCGAAACGCTCCTTCTCGAACTCCCACTCCATCGGCAAATCGATTCGTCCTCGTCATCCTCCAACGGCAATTCGTCTTGGCAACAATGAAACCAACCACAACGAATGGAAAGCAATTGTCAGCACGAGGAAGTAGGCAAAAAGCAAATAGGAAACATGAGAGAAGACATAAACAGAGAAAGTCTTCAAATTTTCTGACCATTGCAGCACCAGTGTCGAAGAGCCATGAGACTTATAAACAATTGTCGCAGATAAAACCGGAGAGGAAGAGGGTAAATAAGCCCATTGACAAACCTGTCAAGACAATAGCGCTGAAAAACAAATACCAATCAACTGTGGTGGCAGGTAAATACATGGAAACCAATTGGTGTGGTGGCAAAATAGGGGGAAAGAAGAAGTATGAACCCGAACTGGCATTGTCTATTGACAATTCCGAGACGTTGGATAGTACGAAAGACAAGCATATTCTTGCAGTTGACGATTATAAACCATCGTTGCGAATTTTTGCCAAAGTTTCAAGAGGTTTAGCAGAACGACACCTGGCTTCCAAGAATAATATCAACTTGTTGAGAGAATTCGCTCCGGCTATTGTTGGAGCAAAACCCACCGTTGGAAGAGGAGTGAAGCGGGGAAGTATCAATGATGATTATGCTATCATTGGAATTCGACCAGAAAGATTGGATTCAAATAATGGTGAGTATGTTTTCAAAAGTCATGTCGATCCAAGCATGAAACTAGAGCTAGAAGAGAAAACAGTTGAAATTGTGAAGCATATGCATCATAGTTTAATTGACGTGGAACCATTTGTTGCAAAGGAAATGGATGTGTTGTCTCAGATTCTGTCTCGTACAAAGCTAAATGCAATTAGGGCAGCAGGCCTTAGCATTTTCAATCGGTTGCAACTACCATTCTAGATGCCATGTGGACGATGACATGTACTACACTCGTTTGACAGTCATTGCTCCGGCGGAAGTGTCTGCTGACGAGGTGATTTATTATTTTGTCTTCCCCACATATGGAGTGAAAGTTCCATTGAGGTCGGGAGATACTCTATTGTTCAATCCATTAGTATTACATAGCTGTTCGAATCCAAAATTCGAAGGGTGTTATATTATGAGCGCCTATGTATCTCGCAAAACTGTGCTTAGAGCTAACCCTCTATAGTAATATTAAACAATAGTTTAAAGTTAGCCGGTACATTCACCCTTGCTACTCAATCGGAACTGCTGTCCGAGCTTTCGCTCTCTGAACTGGATAGAGAATCACTGGATTCGTTATCATTCAATGCCATCTCAAACGGTTCCAACTGGATGTCGTCCTGTAGTGTGCATGCGTTGTACAAAGATTTGTAAGACGGTGGTGTAGCAGCATTTTTGCTTTCAAAAAAATTTAGCCATGAGATCCGATTCGATATCACTAGCCAATCGCAATTGGTTATGGAGCCATCAAGGCCTTGCTCTGGAACAACTGCCAGCTCGGAATGGATAGTGTCGACATGAAATAGGTACAGTGAATTCATCAGGCGACCACGTTGGACAAATTCAGAAGCTGTTTTCTTTGGCTCATCTTGAAACTGACGAGCCACAGCATACATTCCGTTTGTATCAATTGGATAGCCACCAATACTACTGAATGGCTGCTTCAAATTCTGTACAGTTAAAAAGCATAGCAGATGGCACGGTATGAGCTTGGGATTGTTATTTAAATCAAAGTCCAATTTCATCAAACACCAATCCATCCATACGGAGTTGAGCAGAGAACTGTCCGAATCTATATGAAGGATGCGAGCGAAATATAAAATTAGAACCACAAGCAACATCGAAACGATTGTGCTCTGTAACTCCACAAATGTGCGAAGGATTCTCCAATAAAGGTAGCACAGAATCACAAACAAAGTCGAGTATGTCAGAAGGAAAAAATGGTTTGGTTTTGTTCGTAGAACGAAGCCACTTCATTGTTGATTCCCCATTTTCGGTTCTCATTATATGAAAATGAGAACCGCCACCATCAGGTCGTTCAATTGGAGGAGGATCAGGCGGATGCAAGTTGAAGTGATATGTTGCCTGGCTTAGCATCATTTTCTCGGACTTTCGCTTTGCCGTTTGACCGATTAGTGATGCAGCATTACCTTGCGTGTTCTTGGAAGGAGCTTTAATCTCAGTTTTATGGTGAGACTCATTCGGAGCACTATCCCAGCCTGCGGGGCTCCCCCATAAAGAGATATAATCTGGTAGGTGAAAGTACAGGTGATTCTTGATTAGTTTTGTTCCCATCCCTTTCCTGTGACATGTTGAGTTTATACAATTAATAAAGTGAACAATTGTTTTTGGGAGATTCTTTAAGGAACCATATTTCATTCGACCGTGTTTAAGAAATTCTTCCATTGATAGAATTAGCTGAATTACCTCTATCTGTTTCTTTACAAAACAATGGTCACCAATAATGTCAGATCCATGTTTGGAAACCATAGCGATCAGAAGAGAAATAAGCATTCCAGAGAAATCATGCCCTTCTTTCTTCGTAGTTGATAATAGCTGAGTCCCAAATTTGGTGCGAGGAAAATCTCTATCAGACTGCCGTGATAACAAACCACCGTACCGTTGTGCTAAATGGCCAATACTGTTAGCAACAGCCACACCGTGCTTCAAATTGGGGGCATAAACACATAGGAACACTTCCGCGGAGCAACAATTCAATTGACTCGATGGCCCGTTTGGCAGTACAAAGCTGGTGCATGTGCAAACATTCACCGGGAGTTGCAAAATGAATGTTGTTCTGATTAGTACCAAAGCATAAATCATGAAATACATTCCTGATGTTATGATGAGAGTTGTTTTTGAAGTTCTTATTGATATCGTTTAGATCTGTGCCGGGAAAACAATGGAAATCAACAGGTGACCACTTCTTTGTTGCAGGTTGAACAGAAGGAATGTTTATGTTCGGAGAATAACAGTTGCAGTGACGGCACATCCGCATGACACCCTTATTGAAGGAGCCGTATTTTCCACACAATTTATCGTGAAGTTCTGTGCCACCAATAACATAGGCAATGGCAAATTTCATTTTTACCCTCCACTGTTGATTTGCGTACGGAAGATAATTCCATTCGATACCACCGTCTTCGTTACACGCGGCTTTGAAGGAACGAAATGCTACTTCCAAACCATTGTGAAGATTCTGAATTTTTTCCTTTGAAGTGGCAGGACGAGAGTGTCTGGTTGACTCCCATTCGGGGTCGGGATGGAAGTAAATAGTTGTCCATGCTTCAGGTCGAGAACGAGTCTCCACATTAAAAATACCAAGTGTCATGTTCAATGGTGTTAACGTAAGCCGTCCGTGCGCATCCAAAGAGATGCCGTCCATGTAAAATATAATAGGAACAAGAATTTCTTGCGAATTGGGATTGCAAATTTCTTTCCAAGAAGATTTCCACCACGAGCCGTGATGCAATTCTGAGATTACAGAATTAGGATTCAACTCAGGATTATTGTCGGGAGATAGAGGGGTGGAATAGTTGGGAAATGAGAGGTTTTCTTCTATCATTAGCTGCTGGTCAGAAAGAAGAGAATAAATGGCATCCTTAAAAGAACGGACATACACCTGAGTGGGCTTATTATCAGGTAACCAATTCAGTATATGAGGATGAAATTTCATATCGGAGAGACCAAGATTGGATTGGAGATTGTCAAAAATTGCTTGCCGAGATCTAATTTTGGCATCGCAAAAATCAAAACCCGGTCTCATTTGACTTTTCTTTGCCCACTGGAAAATGGATTTGAATGTGTTCAGTGGCAATTTATGTCTGGCCATTAAATTCATGAGTTCCAATTCAGCAAGAAGATGAGGGGGCGGCGGTAGTTTTGTGTGGCTTTGAAATGCATCCTCTCTTTCGTTCAAATTAATGCTTTCATGAAAAGATGGTGGTGGAGGGGCTGGCTGAGCAGTAGCGACGTTAACATCAGAACCATTAGTGTGATCTTCTTCGTTGTCTCCACAATCAATGTTGTTGGTAGAATTGTTGTCGTTATTTTCATTTACGTCATTGTCATTGTCATCCTCGTCATCGGAATTGTCGATATCATTATTCAGCGGGAATGCATCTTCATCTTGAACAGCAGAAACAGCCATGTAAGATTCAATGGCGTTCCGATCCATTGGCAGTAAAAAGACATCATGTACAATCTGTTGGTTTAGAACAGAATGAAGACCCGTCGCTGACTGACTTGTGACAGTGTGTTGCTGGGAGAGATGGGAAGGGGGAACAGATGGACCGTTTTGTGTCATAGTCATCCCAAAATCAGACGGAGAATGTTGAACAGACGGCAAGGTAGGCTGCACTTTGATAGAGGTGGAGAGGTTATAGATCTTTCGTTTAATTAGACCCTGACTATGGTAAAAATGACGGCACTCATCAAGACAATAAAGATGTCTTCTTAGGCCAACAGAGGCGTATTTCAAAGTACCCTGCTTGTTTGCCGTGGATTTATATCCTAAAAACTTGGAATTTTTGCCATTCAGCGCGCAACAACGGCAGTAGAATAGAAGAGGGGTTTTCATAACAGGAGGCATGATGTTGCGGAGTTGTTTGAAGGAAAATATCAGTAGAATGGGTCGAAACGAAGGAGATCACAAAGATGAATCGTTGAAAGGAAAAAATTACATGTGTTACTTTGTGTGTGATGTGTTTTCTTGTACGGTAGATTTCCTTACTACCATACTTCGATTGCAAAAATGGTCCGTAAAGTAATTACTACTTAGTGATGATTGCAACATTCCTCGTACAATATGTTTAGTAGTGAACAGTACGTACAATCAACTCATTGAGAGGGTTAATGCACAGCGCCGGACGTGTCAATCAGTTCTTCCAAAAATTCGTTGGCAGGCGCGTCAGTTATTCCATAAGGTGCACGGAAATGTGAATCGTAATGGAAATTGTGGACAATTGCGTTGTTGATTATCGAAATGGAATTCGTGGACAATTGTGTTGTTGATTACCATCGTGTTGATACCGACTTTCATGTAACCGTAAAACCAACTAGTACGCTATTTTGCATGAGTTATTACTAGTAGATACTAGTACATTATTTTCACTAGTACTTAATCGAAATGGAAATCGTGGACAATTGCGTTGTTGATTATCGAAATGGAAATCGTGGACAATTGTTTTGTTGATTACAATCGAGTTGATTCCAACTTTCATGTACCGGTAAAACCAACTAGTACGCTATTTTGCATGAGTTATTACTAGTAGATACTAGTAATACATTATTTTCACTAGTACTTCATCATTATAATTGATTATTTCATTATCTTTCCGACGAGGAAAACAAATACCAACGTGTTAGGTGTTACTACTACCTAATCTTCGAATAGATAATCTACTCTACTGATACTACTAATACTAATCATCCAATCGACAGTCGAACCAACCATGGAGGGAATTTACAAACTACAAAAGGTGGTTCAGGAACACCCAGCCAATCTCGAACAAGAACACTGGAAAATGATTGTTTATCACAAGAAAGAGATTGCTCGACACCAAAAAATGATTTGTAAGATTCGTGCAGGAAAAAGCAATAATCAAAATGTTAAAATTGAAAGCGTCGATCCTACTAGCAATCATCAAGTCGTTCCGAATGTAACCAGCAGCATCTATCCACCAAACGGGTTATTTGAGAGCGAACAAGATTTGAGTGGCGATTCCGATGGTGTAGCTTCTGAAAATACAGCGGATCTTCCTGCCGTTAAACAGGAACAAAACCCTTGAGTGCAATAGCCCGCCTGGGGTGGATTCGACTTGGAGTTGACATGGAGTTGGAGTTGGGATTTGAGTTGGAGTTGGAGGATTTGGGTCGGAGCCCATTATACCGGTATGGTGGAAACATGTTGAGAA
>CM074786.1:17230367-17484963 GCA_037355745.1 Pseudo-nitzschia multiseries
TATTTGTGGCCTGGATGGATTTCCAGCCTATGATAGGTGCAACTGCCACTGAAGTCTCCTGGATAGGGGACCCAACGGCCAAATCTGACACACACAATTGCCTCACCCGCGAGGTCTAGATGAGCATGTCTCAAGACCAGCAACAAAGAGTCTGAGCACTAAAACAAGCAAAGAATGCTAATGGAGGGGGCAATCAACAATACAAAGTGGCAGCAACAGCTGCAACTCCTCCCACTAACACCAGACCAGCCGGCAACCAGTTTGGCTGTCACAACCATATTGGAAATGGGAATGGGAATTGATTCACCGGCCGGGGCCTTAAAATTGAATCACGGGTAAGCCGGATGATCGTTCATCTGAAAGGTTATGACTACATGCTTTGTGGACGCAGACAATGCCGGCTGCAAGGCTACCAGAAGATCTCATACGGTAATCATCATCTTTGTGAACAAGGCAGCACCTATTTTATGGTTCTCTAGGAGACAAACTAGTACCGTTGAAACGTCAACATTCGGTTTGGCAATAGTGGCTCTCAAGATTGCAATTAAAATGGTAGAAGGTCTACAATATAAGCTCAGAATGATGGGCATACCTATAGAAGGACTAACCAATATGTATTGTGACAATGACTTGGTTGTTAAGAACCTCACACATCCAGAAAGCCCTTCTTGTAAGAAGAAGTACAACAGTATTGCTTATCACAAGGCACGTGAATGTATTGCAGGAAAGATTATCCATATTGGCAAAGAACCCGGCAAAACTAATATCGCAGACTTACTCACCAAGCTTATGGGCAGAGTAAAACTGTTTTCCTTATGTAAGAGATGCATGCGGAGGTACAAATGAGAGGACCGGCACTTAAGGTATCTTCTACAAGTACTTACAACACTAGTACAAAGACACGGGGACTCTAGAAAAGCGCCGGTGCAACTAATGTACGGATGATGTATGAGCCCTTTAGACATATGGACAAACACACGAACGACTAACAATAAAGAGAACAGTTAGCTTGGGCCGGCTTGCTGAATGGCTAACGATAAAGGTGTATTAATAGTGCATCGATGGAGGTGCAATCCGAATAATCAGCATACATGATGACACTCACAAATTAAAATATGACTTCTTGGAATCACTAAATAATAATAATACCTAGTAGTAGTTACACGCGAAATGTGTTAGTGAAGTAGGCTCACGAGAGCAAAACTACAATTATGCACAGCATTGAGTGATTCCCAGCAATAATAAAGTAATAAAAGACCAAAGTAATAAAAATATATTCACAAGTGAATAGATGAATAGATTTTTTGGTTCACCCAACCGACGAATATTTTTATTAACTGACGGATTTGGAACTTGGAATCTCTAAATAAGAAACAGTAACTGTCTGTTTAATCGATGATCACCAAAAAAGCATGCAAGCGTGTCCGGCAAAAGAGGTGCGAAGAGGTGCACACATGATTGATTCGTGATGATTTTTTGATTTTAGTGATTCCCTTTGAGTTTATTCTGTTTTTATTCAGTTAATAAAGTTTTGCAAGTCGATGCAGTCTCGACTGCTAAATTCTATTCAATAGTTAATAGATCTATTAACTATGTGAATAGATTTATTACTTTGGTCGCAAACTTTTATTACTTTATTATTGCTGGGAATCACTCATTGAGTGATTCCCACCAATGATTTGACCAAAGTAATAAAAAAATATTCGCGAGTGAATAGATTGAATAGATTTTTGGCGCACCCAACGGATGAATAGATTTTATTAGCTATTACTCGGAGCAAATTTGGAATTCGGAATCTCTAAATAAGAAACAGTAACTGTCTGTTCAATCACTAACCGCGCCACCTACCGGCCTATTTTGGCCGGCAGGCCGGCAGTTGAAATTTTCAGAATTTTCTATGTACTGTATCAATTGGCTTTGCTGATACGAATTTCTACTAGTAGCTATCGCGAAGAATTACTAGTAGCTATCCTCGCTAAAACACTCACATTGTTCTCCAGCAAGAAACACTCCTTCGCGAAACAAACACTCTTTCGCGAAACGCAACAATCGACAATCACCATGGCCCTGGAGTTACTAGAATACTATGAGGATAACTACTTAACCCCCGATTACAACAATCCACTGCTTGGGGAGGAAGATAAGAGAAGAAGGGACCGTAGAACCCCGAGGATAGCAATTAAGAGATACAGCCAATCTGCTTTCATGTATCTCTATTGATCGGGCAATGATCAAGCCCTTCTCAACTGCTGTGGAGTTGATCATGTAGTATTCCACGAGCTCCTAGATATATTCGAACCATTCTTCAATTCATACACTATTGATAAGAGCACCGGATCGATTCGGAAGTTCAAGGAATACAACAAACAGAATTATATTCGTCGTAGAGAGTTTGATGCAACCGGATGTCTTGCTCTTATCTTATTCTGGTTCCGAACCAGAGGATCAGCAGCAAGAGCAGTTGCTATAGCCTTTGGAATAACAGCCTCTCCTATGTACAGATGGCTGAAGTTTGGACAAAAGCTCCTTCTTTTTGCATTACAAGAACATCCTGCTGCCAAGGTTTGCTTGCCAAACAAAGAAGAGATTCAACAATACGTCGATGCTATTGCTGCAAAGTATCCTGTGTTAGCACCTCACAGAGTGTGGGGTGCCTGTGATGGCCTGAAACTGCATCTCCAGCAGTCTGGCGACTGGACCAAACAGAACCAATACTACAATGGTTGGACTGGTGGTACATATGTGAATAGTGTCTTCCTTTTCTGCCCTGATGGAAGGATCCGGGCTTGTGTCTTGAACTGTCCTGGTTCTTGGCATGATAGTACTCAGGCCGAGTACGGGTTGTATCAAAAGATGGAGCGGATGTATGAGCTGTATAACGCAAAGCTTGTTGTTGATTCCGCCTTTAAGTTATTTACAAAAGACTACCTTCTTAGAAGTAGTCAATATGACCCTCTGACAGCTCCTGTAGAAATACCTGAGGGTACGCCTACGGAAGAGGCCAGAGAAATAAATAGTCGGGCCGTTCGTAAGGCTATTGCAGTGAACAGAGATGCGACTAGTGTTAGACAGATGTCTGAATGGGGAATGAGACAGATCCAAGGTGGGTTCCCTAGACTCAAAGATAACATGTTGCTGGAAGAAACGGGAGACAGGAGGATCATTCTGAAGCTTGTCGTGTTGTTGTACAACTTCCAGACATCTAAGATTGGAATCAACACCATACTCAACACCTATATGAGCCAGACTGAAGGCTTCTTCTCCTATGGATTGGTACCAACTGAAACCGCAAACAACGCATTTTAGAGTCGTCGAATCAGAATCGATCAATTGAATCGATTCAATGAATCGGTTCAACGAATCGACCTAGTTACAAATTAGATAATAATCAATAGTAGTTACAAATTAGCAGAGTTGATCACTTATTACTTGGCGTCCGATCGATTTGATCGATCGATTGATCAATTACGAGCAGTTGATTACGAGCAGTCGACAGTACCTCCAAATAATTTTGCTCCAGCGCACCTCTAGTGGTTTTCGATCCCTCTTTTAAGGTGTTGCAACAGAGTTTTTATATTCTCTTCGTAGCCTAAGTTTCTGTCTGGAGCAATGTTGGTGTTGTTGTTGAGTTTCTTAACTAATAATCGATTCTTTTATTTTAACTAACTAACTAACTGATTGATCGATTCGATTCCTAACTAACTAATCGATGTCAACGAATCGTCGTCCTTCACTAATTGGTTCCTAACAAGTCGTCGTCACTGCTGCTGTCACTGATGTCGTCGTCACTGCTGTAGTCAGGATGCTGCTGGAGACTGTTTACTTTTCTTTTGAGCTTCCCATTAGTAACTTGGGGAGTAGTAAGAATCTGTGGAGTAATACTAGGACGACGACCACCAACGGCACTGGCGCTGACACTACTAGTACTAGGAGTAGATGTTGTGCCAGCAACGGCGGTGCCAGCGACGCCGCCACTGCCACTACCACCAATTGCAAGGACTGCCTGCATCAACACCTTCCTCTCTTCATCTGCCGTTCTCTGATATTGTTGCTGCTGTTCCTGATATCGTTGCTGCTGTTCCTGATACCGTTGCTGTTGCTCCAATGCCTGCTGCTGAAGCTTCAATACTTGAGCAATTGTATTCATCACCTTCAAATCTCCTTTGCGATTGTTGTAATGTCTCTTCCTGCTAGTGCTCATGGTACTAACTTCTTCGGGCTGTGTAACTTCTTGAGTTTCGGGTTGTGTTGGTTGAGTTGGTTGACCAAGTAGAAGTGGTACCGGTTGGGTTGAAGCATCAGGAGGAGGAGGAGGGGGGGGGGGGGGGGGGGGGCGAGGAGGAGTAAAGTCTTCTGCTTCAATATCATACATATCTTCTCCATCAATGACGCATGCCTTGTCACCTATCAGTCTGAAGAGTTCCTTTGCCTCCTTGATATCCCATCTCATGTTTGGATTGCCTGTTGGCGCCTTCTTCCGGTGCAATCGATTGAATTTGTTGCGAATGGATTCAGTATCCCTTCCAGGAAATGTTTCAGCATGTATGTCTGCAACATCATCCCAGTCTTCTCTACCACATGGTAGGATAGCTCTAATGGCAGCAAACATGTTCTCCAACTCGGCCTTCATGTAGTTGCCGCTGCCGGCTTTCCTCCCTCCAGTCGAGGGCATCGTGTTGATTGTTACGATCGATGGTATTCCTGTTGCTGTTTCTGTTTCTGTTTCTGTTTCTTTTTTTTTATGTCCCGAGAAGCCGAATTGAATCAGAATCGATTCATCGTCTAATTCGTCTAGTAATGATCTACCACAGACGACAAGAGCAGCAGCAGACATCGGTGGTGCCGCCGGCATGTCTAGTAGTAATGCTGTGCTGGAGAGACAAGTGTTACTGTTGTTGCTGTTTCTTTACGGACTTTCTTTTTTTTCTTTTCTTTTCGGACTGTTTGCAAATTTTCTGCTGGCCAAAATTGGCGATGATCACCAAAAAAGCATGCCGGCAAGGGAGGTGCAAGAGGTGCACATGCGTTGGGTGACTAAAATATTTGATTTTAGTGATTCCGTTCGAGTTTATTCTGTTTTTATTTACTTAATAAAATCTGGCAGTCGTGACAGTCACGACTGCTAAATTCTATTCAATAGTTAATAAATCTATGTAGAAAGTGAATAGATTTATTACTTTGGTCGAAAACTTTTATTACTTTATCATTGGTGGGAATCACTCATTATAGGAGTATTATTTATGAACAATTCAAAATAATTAGAACATTTTTCTTGCACAATTTTCAACCTACCGTACGAGTACCGTACAAGTACTCCAAGAAATTTTGACCCGTTTCCCCCCCGAAGAACCCACCGAACCCCTCTTTAATTATTTTCCTCTCTTTCAACCAATCCACCTTGTTCGGTTAGAGTTCATCCCCTCTTTCACCGCCAGTCAAGAATGAAGCGCAAAACCAAACCAAAACCCACCGAAGAAGGAACGGAATGGAATGGAGCCGCACCAGAAACAACGACCAGTGTGATGGCAATTGTGTGTTGATAGAATCCTACAATAGCGTCACCGCAAAGTTCCCCTCAATGCAGCAATAGCAACAGTAAGAGCAACAGCAACAGCAACAGCAACTACCTACTACCTACTACCTACTACCTACTACCGGAGTACATCATACTACAATAACAACAATCGAACAGAACAGAACAAAACAAAACGAAACGAAATCGAAATCGAAATCGAAATCGGACCATGCCCAAACACCAACGCGAAAGCCGCAAGAGCCGGCGATCGACTCCGTACGAGGAGGGCGAAGAACGAGAATCCTCTCGACATGGCAGAAGCAGAAGCAGCAACAACAACAACAAGAGCAGCAGCAGCAGCAGCAGTCACCATTCGAACAAACGCCGCTCCAAGCCTTCATCGGCGTCTGCTTCGGCATCGTCGTCCATCCACACGCCCTGCGCCACGTTTGACGACATGAATCTCAAGCCCGATTTGCTCAAGGGAGTCTACGCGTACGGGTTCGAGAAACCGTCGGCGATCCAGCAGCGGGCCATCAAGCCGATCGTTCTGGGGCGGGACGTCATTGCCCAGTCGCAGTCGGGAACGGGAAAGACGGCCGTCTTTTCCATCGCGGCGCTCCAGATGCTGGACCAGGCCTCCCGGGACGTCCAGGTATTGGTGCTGAGTCCGACGCGGGAACTGGCGGAGCAGAGCCAGCGCGTCATGCAGTCGTTGGGGGATTTCATGAACGTGCGTAATTTGTTGTGAATTGTACAGTATTGTGTATTGTGTATTGGATTGTGTATTATTGGATTGCAGAAAGGATCGCACGGTAGCTGTCTTTCGCAACAGGAGCAAAAACTGCAGCCACCGAGACAACTAGTGTGGGAACCACGAAAACATCATCATGGATCACACGTTGTGCAGTACACGTATTCAGACCCTTCCAAATGCTTGGTGACCGGCTCATTGGGTAGCCCAGAGCCATTAGGTCTACCCGTTGTAACACCCGTTGGTCGACAGCACGTCCTTCCTTCCTTCCTTCCTTCCTTCCTTGCTTGCTTGCTTGTTGCAACCAGAAACTTTCTCCCCCCACCAGTGCAACAACTCTCACCACCCATTGCCATTTGTTGTTTCTTCTCTTCGCTTCCTTTTCGTGTTTGTGTTTGTGTTTGTTTTGGTTTACACACACAATTGCACACACACACACCCACACACACACACAAACAAACAGGTCCACTGTCACGCCTGCATCGGCGGCAAGTCCCTCGGAATCGACCTCAAGGAACTCGAAAAGGGCGGGGTCCAGGTCGTCTCGGGAACCCCCGGACGGGTCTACGACCTCATCAAGCGCAACGCCCTCAATATGTCCCGCCTCAAGGCGATGATTCTCGACGAGGCCGACGAGATGCTCTCCCGAGGATTCAAGGAACAAATCTACGACATCTACCGCTTCTTGCCCCCCTCCTGCCAGGTCGTCCTCATGAGCGCGACGCTGCCCTCGACGGTCCTGGAAATGACCCGCAAGTTCATGAACGATCCCATCAAGATTCTGGTCAAGCGGGACGAACTCACCCTCGAGGGAATCCAGCAATTCTTTGTCGCCGTCGAGAAGGAGGAATGGAAATTCGACACCCTCTGCGACCTGTACGACACCATGACGGTCACCCAGTCGGTCATTTTTTGCAACACCCGCCAGAAGGTCGACTGGCTCGCCGACAAGATGAAGGAATCCAATTTTACCGTCTCGGCCATGCACGGGGACATGGACCAGACCCAGCGGGACACCGTCATGAACGAGTTCCGGTCCGGATCGTCCCGGGTGTTGATCGCGACCGATCTGTGGGGTCGGGGGATCGACGTCCAGCAGGTCTCGCTGGTGGTCTGCTACGACCTGCCGACCAATCGGGAGCTCTACATCCACCGGATCGGCCGTTCTGGGCGCTTTGGCCGGAAGGGCATTGCCATTAATTTCGTCAAGGAGGACGACGTCCGGACACTGAAAGACATTGAGCAGTTTTACAGCACGCAGATCGACGAAATGCCCGCCAACGTCGGGGATCTGCTGTAGTAGTTGTTGTTGTTGTTTGGTTCGTTGTTGGTTCGTTGCAGCATATTGCAGTGTAGTGCGGTGTAGCAGGAGGCACGGCATGGCACGGGCCGTCTTTCTCTTTATTATTTGTCGCTCCTTCCCCGGGATGAAACAGACTTTGCGGAATCCACACGAACTTCACGTAATTACATTCCCTAAGCTAACGGACCAGTGTTGTACAATACAATAGAGTGTGTCACTAGATCATCATGAGCTATCTTTCCCAATTGCTTTAGGCCATACAATACGACGCCTTGAGTTCTTGATCCGGGCATACACATATGCGTTGGCTTCCTTCTTCCTTGTGAGATTATATGCCTGTAACTCAACATACTCAGCATTCTCGAGGGAGGAAAAGAAGTACATATTGGAGATGTCTCCCAGCATGCAGTACTTGGCCCCCGTTGTGGACGCCACACTGTTCCAATGCGTCTGAATGGTCTTCGTGCTGAGAACGGTGTCGTGTGGTACCGGTAAGGGATCAAAACACATCGGTATTTGGTACTTCTTCATTACCAACCGAATCAAGCAGGGGGGCTTCAAAGTGGAGTACTGCCCAACAGGTGGGATGATTGCGGACTATTCTTTTACAGCAAAACCATTACAAGGAAAACAATTCCAAAAGTTTTGCAATCTCATATTGGGGATCAAGGAAGTGAAGAAGACCTCGAAGAATACAAACGAATGTATCATGAGACACTGAAGCTGTATGGTCTTAATGATGAAGTCAAACATCAACACCACAGGAGTGTGTTGAGTATTAAGGTTAGAGCTTTAACCATTACCGAAATACTTCTACGGAATACTAAAAATGGCCATTACCGGGATACTAAAAGTGAGGAAACGCACCAATAGCTACACAAGAACAAAACAAATTAGGACCATCTAAACATAACTTGGAAAATTACAACTAGTGGAAGTTTATTTGTTACTTTTCATCCTAGTCCTCATTGTCTCAACTTGGAGTGATCGGATCCGGTATCATTATGTGCTAGCTCTTTGCGGAGATTATAGGTATCAACAACCATACCGTCCGGTTCTTACTTTTTTCTGCATGCTGGTGTGGTACGAGTATGGTGTGGTACCTGGTACCGATCTACTATCGCCAAGCTATCGTAGGTCAGAGGCATCAGTATACAGTATATCTCAAATAATGGGAGATTGAAATCTGGGTATGCGTTGAAGGCATCACTGGCTACTGCCGTAGTATAGCTTTCATCATTATTTAATTCTTCCAAGGATTTTTGCTGAGCTAACCCCAAGTGTGAAAGCCGAAGCTTTCCGATGGGATCGACCACAATTTTCGAATTTTGTTGGGGGTTTCTGTTTCCTCTACTGTAGTTCTACCTCGGAAAGTGAATACAGGTACGTTCGTTCGTTAAAATTCATTATCACAAAAAAAATTAGTACTGTAGTTTACAACGCCTGCAGTGGTGGTGATAACCAGCGGAAACCTAGCACAAGCGTCGGCTCTCTCTGCTGTTCCACCAACCAACCAACTGCGGCACACCTATGAAGTATGGATGCCGAAAGGCAACAGTTGGTAACAACACTGGCTCCATGTTATTTGTGTGTGTGTGTGTGTGTGTTGGTTTGTTTGTTTGTGGTTAGCACTCGGGAAAGTCCGCAACCTTTTGCGGCGACGAAAGCGAGTACGAGGTGGATGTTCTTATTCCTATCAACTTGTTTCGGTACGCGGCGGCACCAATGTCTTCCGAATCTCCAAAGGATTCCCAGTCTCCGGTGTTGGACAGGTCAAAGAGTCCCACGTCGTCAAAGTCGTCGAACGATATTTCCTTCATATTTTCCCTCGTCTTTTCGGCGAGATCATGTATGTCACGGTCGTCGGAAAAGCTTACCGGACGGGGCATGTCCATGTTCATGTATATTGCCGGGGACGGCAACTCTGCAAACCCAAAACCGGACGACGTCGTGTCGAAGGATCGGTCAAAAGCGTCGTGCATCTGCATCTTGAAAGAAGTCCGAACATCTGCATCTACATCTACATCTGCAGGTTCAGCAGGAGCGGGAGGCGACGCGAGGGACATGGCGATGGTCTCCAGTTCCTTCAGGCTAGCCGCGCTGGGAGGCCTTCGTATCGTAGTCATCGTCGACTTCATCCCTGCGGTGGTACTAGCTTGCAGGTTCGACGCCTTGGGGGTAACGGGAACCGGTGTCGATGACCGCACCGGGGTGGCGGCGCTCATCATCGAGTCGTTTGCGTTTGCGTTTGCGATCTTGGATCCAAAGTCCACCCAGCTGTCTCCGTTCCTCCCGGCGTCGTCGTTGCGAGTGGTCTCGATCTCGGTATCGATCTCGTCGGATTGGATTCGTTTCGTGAAAAACTCTTCGAAAGCGGCAAACTCCATCAGCTCGGGGGAGCTCTGTGCTTTCTCTTCCACAACGGGGACGGGTGTTTGCATGCCAATAATTTCGACGACGGGGTATCCTTTCTTAACGGTTTGCGGGGCACTGGCACTGGCACTGTCATTGAAACTGGCATTGGCATTGATACTGACATCACCCTTGTCGTCAATGCTGTTGTTATTGATGTTGCCTCCCTTCTTTTTCTTTTTAAACAACCGCAATCCCTTGAGAGCGAACTTGGATTTTTTCTTGTCGGATGCAGTGGTGTTGGCGTTGGTGTTGGATTCCGAAACCACCCTCGCTTCCCCTGCATCAGGGGAAGGTGCCGACGGTGGTTTCGCCGTAGCAGTAGGAGGAAGGGCAGTGGTGTCTGCCGCTGATGCTGGTGCTGATGCTGCCGCGACCAAGGGAACCGTGACTTGTCGATCCGCCGCGCCGTTCCGAATTCTCTGGGGCAGGGCTCGATCCAAGGCGACCGAGGCGGTAGGTGGAGTACTAACTGCATCAGTATTAGTATTAGTATTAGTACTCGTCGTCGTCGTCGTCGTCGTCGGAGCGTCTTCCGGAGGAGTCTCCCGCGACGGAGAGGCTGCGGGAGACGCCGGCAACGCCGACACAAACGCCGTGGTAGTACCGACGTCTTCCCGGAGGGCAAAGGCCGCCTCTTCCAGGGCAATGGCAAAGGGTCGGGAGGTCCAGTCGTGGTCGTCATCAGTATCGTTGTTGCTGTTGTTCACATCGTCGTCATCGTGTTCTCCTTCTTCTTCTTCTCGTTCTTGTTGCAGGAGAGACTTGTCGGTCTTGTCGAAATCGTTCTCCGTGTCGTTGTCGATCGACTTGGAGCTGCATTCCTCCAACACGCGGACCAGAGAATCTTGTTCGTCGTCGTCGTGCTCATAAACAGCAGAAGCATGGGCCGCAAACGCAGAAGCAGACGCAGAAGCGGACAGAGTGGACTCCTCTTGCTCGTAGACCTCGACCTCTCGGTCAGCGGCCACGAGGTGGAGTGCCTCGAGAGGAGAATGGGTGTTGTTGTAGTTGGCTTCCGATGATGGCAGAACATTGTCAATGATGGTGGTGGTGCTGTGGACAGCTCCTTGCTGTGGTTGCTGCTGTGGTTGCTGCTGCTGCTGCTGCTGCTGCTGTGGTGCCTCCTCCTTGACATTGCGATCGGAGGTTTCGGAGGTCATCGAGGCCGTCTCAAAGACGTTGATCTCGAAGCGGGTTGAAAAGGCAGACTCTGCAGCAGCGCTTCCGTCGTCACCGGAGTCCGAGTCTCCGGTGGTGTCCTGATTGTTTTCGCCGTCGTTGTTGCCGACCAGCAACGAGGTCAGTGGTTGCTGTTGCTGTTGCTGTTGCTGTTGCTGTTGCTGGCTCTCCTGCTGCAATTGCAATTGCAATTGCTGCTGTTGCCTCTTGGATCGTTTCTCGGGACTTTCCTCTCGAATGACCTCGAGTGGCTCGGACGTATTGCTGAGCGTGTAGGAAAGATTTCGGGACTGGATCGAGGACTGCATCGATGTGAGGGTCGTCGCGTCGGCGTCGATATCGTTGTCAATGTCGTGATCGATGTCGCGATCGTTATAGTTCTCGGTTTCCGTTTCAGTTTCCACGGTCTGGTCGTAGGTGCCGAGGGTCTGGTCGTAGGTGCCGAGGGTGTACCCGTCCGTGTCAACGGTCCCCCGTGACTCGCTGACGTCGTAGGAGGAGGCCGTTCCGAGGAATCCCTGCAACGAGGTGACCATCTCGTCGACCTTGGATGTGGCCACGGTCAACAGATTGGCCCCGACCCCGAACACGGTGTTGTCCCCGTCGAGCTCGAGGAGATCGATCGGTTCGAAATCCGGTTCGGCGGCGGCCGCGTACAGGTCTTCCGAATAGACACTGCCGGCGCCGTTGTTGTTCTTGGCGTTTGCGTTTGCGTTGTTGCCGGGCAAGGGTTTCTTGGCGTTGGGTTTCGTCTTGGTGGCGTTTGCATTGTTCCCGTTCGCATTGCTATACCTCTTTTGCTTGGAGAGAAGTCCGGACACGATGGACGAGCTGGCCTCCACCGAGTGGCCGTCTTCCGTGGATGCGTACGTCGATTTGGATTTGTACTGCTTGGAGGGACCGAGGAGGAGCCCAGCCCCCACCTGTTTGTAGAGCGGCAGCGGCGGAAGCGGCGGCGTCATCGTGGACGACCCGAGGGACGACGGATCCGACGGTCTGCGGCGGTGCCCCCTCCCGATCCGTGTGGAAAAGTCCGCCAGTTCTCCCTCCGTCTCGTAGGAAAAGGCCGAGGACAATCCCGACAACACCGAGGCGCTCATGTTGGATCCGCTCCGGACGTGCTTCGGCGTCGTGTGGATGTGGTAGCAGCTGCTGGACTTGCCCGTGTTGGTCGACTTGCCCGTGTTGGTCGACTTGCCCGTGTTGGTGGTTTCCACCGTCTCGTCGTCCTCGTCGTCCTCGTCGTCATCGTGGTCGTCATCGTCCTCCTCCTCCTCGTCGACCGTCTTGACGCTCTTGGCACCGCGGGGGACCGAGCACCCAAAGGTGCTGAGCAACGCGTCCTGCAAATCGTGGATGATGCTTTCCGATTCGTCCGACGAATATCCGTCGTGGTCGTGCTGTCCCCCGGCGTAGCCCAGCATCTTGTCAAAGGCGTGGCTGACAGCCTGTCCCATCATGCTGCTCGGATGATTCGGATTCGGGGTTCGGTCCGAGGCCGTGTCGTCTCCGTGTGTCGCAAGGGTTGCCCGCCGAAGGCCACTGCTGCTGGTGTGTTTGCTGCCGCGCTTGCTGCGGCTCGAGGTTCTGTTCTTGGTGTGCGTGTGCGTGTGCGTGTGCGTGTTTTGGTTTTGGATGGCCCGTTTCTTCTTCTTGTGGCGGGGGGGACGCTGCTGGTGCTGCGACTTGTAGAAATTCGGAATCGAGATCGGGTGCGCACTCGGACTGGCACCGGCACTCGCACTACCACTCAACGGCGGCGGATAATCGTACACCAGGGGCATCGGCACGTCGACTTCCTCGGATTCCGCTCCGGTTTCGAATCCCGTTTCTGCCTCCGTGCTGCCGACCACGAGCGTATCGTTGGTGTGGGGGCGGTGATAGACCCGGGCCCGCTGCTCCGCCGGCATCGGCTTCTTGGTGGGAGCCGGGGGAGGAACTCCATCCGACGCCCGGTAAATGCCCTTGTCCCGGGGAGTCGAGGGGGGATCGTCCTTGTTCTTCTCGTTGCTGTTGCTGTGGCTGTTGCTGTTGCCGTTGTTGTTGCCGTTGCTGTCTTCGGACGACTGTGGCGCGGTCTGCACGGTCTGCGCTGCTTCTTCGTCACTCACCGGCGTCGAAGGAATCGCGGCAATGATCTTGTTGAGAGCGCTGTCGTTTCCCTCTGTGTTGATGGAAAAGAGATCGTCCTGATCTTCTTCCTGGAAAGAAGAATCGGCACCACCAGCACCAGCACCAGCACCACTAGCATTCGCATTCGTAGTGGGAGGGTCGGGTTTCGGTGAAACCACCGCCGGTGCTGGTGCCTCGCTGCCCTCGTTCACAGGGGCCATGGGCGAGGTTTTGTTTGCGTCTGCGTCTGCGTCTCGGACTTTGTCTTCGTTGCTGTTGTCTTTGTCCTTTGCGTTGACTTCGTCGTCGTTGGTCGACCCCTTTTGTGGAGTTTCTGCTACCACGCAATCCTCGACACCAAACTGCTTGGCGTTGGAAGCGGCAACGGGAGCGGACTCGGGTGAGACAACCACCGCCCTGGGAGTAGTCGTTGCAGGAGTCTTCGCGGGCGTCTCCTCGGAAGGAGTCGGCTGCTGTCGCCGTTGCTGCTGTTGCCGTGGAGTAATCGGAGTAGGAGTCTTCGTTGGCGTCTCCTCGGAAGGAGTCGGCTGCTCTTGCTGCTGCTGCTGCTCTTGCTGCTGCTCTTGCTGCTGCTGCTCTTGCTGCTGCTGCTGCTGCTGCTGCTTCTGTGGAGTAATCGGAGAAGTCTTCACCGTCGCCGTCGCCGTGGTCTTCGTCGGCGTCGGCGTCGGAGTCTTGGTGGTGGAAGGATAGGAATAAGAGCCGCGAGTGTTCACGGCCGACCTCCTCCGGAACACCGGCAAGACAACGGGAGTGGCGGGAACGGGCGATGTTGCTACTGCTGTTGCTGCTGTTGCTGCTGCGTTCCGTTTCGTTTGGGTGGCGTGCAGTGCCCTCCGTCTGGAGATCGGCAACACCACGGGAGTGGCCGGGGGAGTAGGGGTCGCCGTTGTCTTTCGCTTCTGTACCTTCTGAATTGGCTTCGTCTTTTCTGTTGTCTTTTCCGTTTGCTTCTCGGTTTGCTTCGTGACCTCCGTATCGTCGACCTTCTTTTCCTCGGAGTCTACTCTGGGATACACCACGACGGGAGCTTTCGCTTTCGTTGTCGTTGTCGTTGTTGTCGTTGTTGTTGTTGGAGACAATGGCTTTGCTTCGGACGCTACAACCGCTTCTTGGGACGTTGTCTTTGTGTCGGTGGGAGATTCCTCCCGCTGCCGTTGCTGTTGCTGCTGCTGCTGCCTTGCGACACCGTAATTCTTGGGAAAGACGACGGGAGTTTTCGCTTTCGTTGTTGTTGTTGTTGTTGTTGTTGTTGTTGGAGACAATGGCTCTGCTTCCGACGCAACAACAGCTGGCTGTGTCGTTGCCTCGGTGTCTTGCGCTTCACGAGCTCCTAGCTGCCGTTGCTGTTGCTGTTGTAGCCTTGCGACACCGTAATTCTTGGGAAACACGACGGGAGACTTTTTGGGGGGAGTCTGCGATGGAGAAGGAGAGACGACGACGGAAGACTTTCTAAGGGGAAACGGTGATGGAGGAGGATGTGCCAATGGTTCGGACTTCTTCTCGGGTAGTAGCGCAGTGGTTCGTTGCTGTTGCTGCTGCTGCTGCTGCTGCTGCTGTCGCTGTTGTTGTTGCTGTTGCTGTTCCTTTTGCTGCTGTTGTTCCTTTTCCCTTTGTTGCTGTTCCTTTTCCTTTTCCTTTTGTTGCTGTTCCTTTTCCTTTCGTTTCTGCTGCTGTTGTTCCGTTAGCCTCTGGGCCCCGGGGGGGTTGAATCCGGAGCGGTGAAACCGTCTGCTGCTGCTGGAATACGGAAACCTCCCGGAGCGACGAATCGCGCTGGGCTTCGGAGCTACCACGACATCGTCGTCTTCGGCTTCTGGTGCTGCCGCTGGTAGTGGTCGCAGTGGTTGTTCAAGCTCTGCCATCCTGGCGGTTGCAATTCCAATTCCGGGCAGCACTTGGCCAAGATATTGTATGTATTCGAGAGTTTCTTGTCTTCGTCGGCTTCGTACTGTAATCGAGTTGTGTTGTGTGTACTCGAGAAGCACCGATCAGGATGTGGATGTCGATGTCGATGTCGATGTCGATGTCGATGTGGACGGTGTATTCTCTCTTCCAATACCGGTACAATGGGGGTAACCTTACTACAATGCAACGCAGCGCAATACCGTACGGTACAATGCAATGACACGTTCGTTCTCCTCAACACGATGTTAACTACCGGTGCTTCTTATTTAAATGGGATTGCTAGTTTAATAGATCATTGTCTTCCATTCACTCGGATCGGTTTGCCTATGATGTGAGGGCCCAATACGATTGGTGCGGGCTGGCGTCCGAGCGGGGTAATCGTATCTACAACAAGATGCGAGTTTGATGAGATGATTACACAGTTTTTTCTCGATTTTTTGAAAACGAAATGTGTTGCGAGATTGGATCAATATTGACGCGAAAGTGGAGTTGCCGCCAATAAAATATCGTACGCGTCCAACGTAGATAGGTACGTACCGGTACGACTATAGTCGATTTGGTAATTACGAGCCACTCCTTACCGGACGGGTACTATAACGTACTTATCGCAAAGGCGCGCGCAACTTGCACTAGGTATTACTACCGTATTGTTCCTACCGTAGCGCATGATTGCTTCGTACCGTATTACTTCTCCGACACGAAAAACGCGGACCGAACCGACGAACAGCCGCACACATTAGTTAGGTTTACGGGAGCCCCGGCGATCTCGCCTAAGCAAAATCGGCAGGACGCATGGACGGGCGCGAAAAATGGCGGCAGCGGACCGCCAAATTTTGGCACACGGCAAACCCGGAACGGACTCCATTTGCCCCATTCCGCGCCGGACCCAAAATTTGGGGACACCACCAGCTACGGTACTCGTACTCATACTCGTAATACTTCTGGCGCTGATACGGTACTCGTACGATTAATACTCGCACGTACGGTACGGTACGGTACGATACGAAAATTACGGTACCAGTAGTACGGTACAAGTGACAGTACGAGAACCACTTGCGAGTCCGGACCCGGGATACGAATGCAAGTACGTACGTACTTACGCTTTGGACTATGATGCTACAGGGTTGTGCAGCTGGTACCAGGCGTCATAATTGTAACATTATTTATCATGGTACTGCCATCGTAGTGCGGTACGGTAAAAGTAATTCTACGATAGAAGCAGCTGATATTGTGGCTCGGGTCACGGTCATGGTTCAGTTCGGCTTAAGTTTTTGCTCGCGTTCTGTTCTTCCTCGCCACCGCGTGGAATTTCTGGAATTACGAGTCGAACGAGTCCAGTCGGTTGCCTTTCTGCATTATCAATTGGCTCGACGAGTGCCGTTACTACTAGTAGTAATTACGCTACACACAGGCAGTGACAACAGAAAAGAGCGCTATATCCTGACCTTCTTTCTCAATCCATCATCACCAGACGCAACCCATATCATTCACACCAAATGAATTGGAACGGACATGACTTTTGCATCCCTTTCAAACATCTGTGTGTTTTTAAATGACATGGCTGCAGCACCCAATGGTGGGACAAATGATCATTGGTGGTGTGGTGCTGCTGCTGGTGCTGCCCTCGGCCGCTGGGGCCACCCAAAAGAAGAACAAGAAATAGTACTACTAGTACTAATGGTGGGAGACCGCACCCTCCTTGTTGAAATGCTTTGAGAAGAATTAAGAACCAACACATCATGCTCTGAAAAACAAACAAACACCCAAGCAATACCAAGAAGTCACTTGTGTGATGAATCATTGTTGGTCAAAGAGGACTTCTTAATCATCCGGTTCTTTGAAGACTCAAACAAAGAACCCAATCTTGCAACCTCAACAAGCAGAAACTTCTTACTTGGATCATGCATGCAAATGGAGATTGTTTTGGTTTGAGAGATGGAAAAGAGGACGTGTAGGAGCTGCTACCAGCATCCACAAAAAGATGCCTGCTATAGTAGTAGTACTATTGGTTCTGTTTAGAGAGGGGTTGGGAAGCAACACTCTGATTGTGCTGCGCAGTACAGCAAACTAGTACAGCAGTACATACAAAGTTGAATACAAACAAATTGAGCACCACTTTGATGGCGGATACAAGGATGCAGTATGCTCCAAGCCATACTTCCTTGGGTTTTGGAACAGCACATGATGCAAGGATATCAAGATTAATGCCACGTGATCTACTACAATTGTCTCTGGTGTGTTGAATTTGAAACCACACCCAACCCAGGCACTAGCATAGCAGTATGCCTAACGAAGGGAGCAACAAAGTCCAAGAGAGTAAATTTTCAGCAAACACACAAACAAACTGATAGTGTTGACGTTGATACAGTGCAACAAGAGGCACACAAGGCAATTGCCAATACCAACAAGAAGAAGGACTTGTATGATCCCTTCCTTGTGGAACCAGACACTGCTTTAGAAGCCAATCAAAATGTTCTTGCAGCCCAAACAAGGGTCTACTACTACCCATGTTCAACAAGCAGCAACAATGAGATCAGATTAAAGGTAGCAACAACAAAATCAAGGAAGCGCATGCCATTTTTGTCAATAACAATGTTGCACATTCCTCTTGGCAATACTACTACTAGTGCATGGGGGCTGGTCCTCTTTGCCAAAGTGCACAGCTTCCAACCGTATGGAGGACATAACAGAGGCACCAGGGAAAACATACTACATGACACCATGAACAGCAGCAATTTTTGGGTTGGTGGATGTTTGGTGGAATAGAAAGGAACAATGTTATTTCCATTCTTTTGATGAATTTGAGGCAGAAAAGGTGATTCAAGGAGTCTGAGGCTGGAGGGGAACTCATCATTTTGATGGACAAGTGTGGTGGACAGAACGAAGCAACCAAGTACCTAGAGTTGGTGACATGTCAGACAAAGCTGAATAATATTTGGACCGAGAAGATGAATTTTGTTTTTAATTTGGCAGATCATATGAAGAACACTGCAGATTGTTGGTTCAATGCTATGAAAAGTGACTACCATTGCCAGAACATCTCAATCTTTGACCAGCTGTGGTGTAGAAAATCACCTGGTACTACAAATGAGAACAGGGTTGTTGTGATTCATCCTGTACCGTACAGGATGGAGACTTTTGTTGCTCAAAAAGTTCCAAAATGTGGTGTATAATGAGGGACTAAAAGTGGGGACTACAGTACCACAGCAGGGGCAAATTTTCACTGCTACATCACAAGCTCCCACAATGATTGCTATTCAAAGAGACGGGCTAGGAACAACGTGTTGTTGCTTTTGAGCAATATGATCTAACAATGAGATCTGTACTATGGTTGGATTGTTGATTGATTATTTGGGAAGAACTTTCAGATTTCTTCTTCTTCTTGCCGGAGAGTCTAGTACCCCCTACAGGAATAAAGGGGATAAAACGAGGTAGCAGAAAAACAGACTTCCAAGCATTTTGGGCTGTGCTCTCTTCTGGGCCCCAGAGGGATTGCATTCAACTCGTAAACTAGTATGAGGAGGAGGCTCAAGAAATAAACCACAATAAGATTCTCTTCACAAAAAAGAAAGCTAAGATACAAAATAATGTTCAAGCAATTCCACTGTTTAGACCAAAGAATGTTCTTGCAAACACGAGAAGAAGAAGTGCCCATGCTTCTTCATCTCATCATGAATCAACAACAACAAAAAATATTGTTGTACTGTCCACATCATAAAGTTCGTAATAGTAGTGCATCATGCCAAGAATTTAAATCCGCAATTAGAGGAAACAACAATAATAATGCTTTTGTAAGTGACTGACTGATCGACTGACTGTGTTGGAATGAATCAAGTAAGCCGATTTATGGAGACAAATCTTGTTAAGTGGGATTCACTTTGACAAATAGAGTGGTTCTAAGTAAAATCTCACTTCAGGATGGTGTCAGAAGACTAGAATCTGATTAACAACAGACACATGTATAGGATGTTATACCGGAATGGAAACAATCAAACTAAGCCAATGGAGATCAATCACAGGAGGGTGTCAAGGCAACGTCACTACATAAAGAACAATGAAGTCAAGAATAGTACATAAATTACATGAAGATTTGTAGATTGACATGAGATAATGCATGAAAGGGTTGAGTGAATATCTATCAAATGGAGCAGTCAGAGGACTCATATTTTCCTAAACGGTACTAATTAATAGAGACCACTGTTAACACCAATTGATATTTTCAACCTATTCTAACATTCTTTGAAGAATGCTTGAATCGTAAGCGTTGAAAGTAAGCAAATAAAGATCTGATCAATCTAAAATAACGACAAAGAAGAGACCAAGAAAACTAACACAATGTCTAGCCTGAAGGACATTAAACTCTACATCCCCAAGTACAAAGCCACAACGAGCTACCCACAATGGTGGTTGATGGTGCAAGCCTACGCAGTCCAGAAGGACTTTGACAAGGCTTTGAGTGAGGTCAAAGACCCTGCACTCCCAGAAGTGGAATGGAAGGACGCCAAGGACAGTAAAGAAGTTAAACAGCTCTTCACTCCAAGAGTGAAGAGGAAGCTGTTACCAGGAACAAGATGGCTATCGCGACCCTAACAATGGCCTTTCAAGACTACGAAGACTATGTGGCATGGATAGAGTAGTCCAGGACAGACAAATGGCCTAGTGGTCAGTCACACCAAGTTGTCAAAGAGATGAAGGATGAGTTTGCCCCTGGCGATGTGACTGGGAAAGTAGATCAGAAGAATGATCTCTGGAAGATCTCCATGAAGAAGAAGGAGAACCAAAAGACCCTGTTCACCCAGATAACAGCAATTGATATCAAATATCGAGGAAGAGTGATAGCTCTAACCAAAGAAGATAAGGTATTGACAATTGTACAGAGAGCACTGAATGAGTACCAAGATACAATATTGAGAGTCAGGTTCAAGGCCCAAAGAGACCATGGAGGAGACTCCACCAAGAAGGAACTATGATGCAACATGTTTGAGCTATGGAACTCCAAACAACCCAAGGACAGCAGAGAGGATGAAGTTGCAATGTATGCCGGAGAGTTATCTGGATTAGATGATGAGGTTCAAAAGCCCAAGTCCAAGGGACACAAGAAGTCCAAGAAGAAGGGCAAGGGCAAGGACATATGGTGCTACGGATATGGCAAGAAGGGCCATATGAAGAGAGACTGTGATGAAACAAATAAGAAAACAAAGTGTCACCATTGCGGGAAGACTGGACACAAAGAGAAGGCCTGCAGGGAGAAGAATCCTAAAAGTAAATTGAAATGGCTACAGAAGAAAGACCGGAAGAAAAGATACAGCGTGTCGACTCAGACAAGAGCATAGCTGCTGGCATAATAGCTTCCTAGCTGCCGAAGACATGGTAGTAAGTCCCAGGAACCTGCAGGAAACCCATTGTCAACACTATTTGGAGAGAAGGAACAAGAATAAAGTAATGAATATGCTTTTCAAATCCAATCAGAATGGAAATTATGAAGATAATTATCCAAACAAGTTTCAGAAGAAAGAAGGAACAAGAGGTTACCTCAAAACTGAAGAACACAGGTGGCTAGCCGTTCCATCCATTGTGGAAGTGGAAAAGTCATGCTATCCGCAAGAACACCAAAGGAATGAGTGGAGGGATCCCATAAGTGTTTTGAATCGGGTTTGCCTCCAGCTGCTTCAGAACATCTTTGGAGGGTGACAAGATTTGTGTATGTGTCATATCTGTAGTTGCTGATAGCTTCTTTGGAAGATAATTCACAAGCCTGTCTGAACTGGGCGTCAGTTGCTAGTGAATATGCTGATGAAGTAGCGCAATTTGCGTAGGGGGATTCAAGATCAACGTCAGGCATTAGCAATGGATGAGGTAGCACTGACCATCAATGATTGCCCAATGGATGACGATACTTTGGGCAGCACTATGTTTGTGACGACAAATAATAGTGAGGTTGCCATTCTTTTGCTTGGAGGAGTGATTAGTGTCAGCGAATGATTTGTGAATAGACTGGGCACTGAACTGTTCTCTAATACGTGATGAAGTACCATACAGATCATTTTCACTGAGTAGGGTGGTAGCTAGCGAGGGAGAGTAGTTAAAGAAAACCCTGATATACCCTGTGTGGTTGGGAGCCGGTATGTGGACGTAGCCTGAACCTTCTGGTATGCAGCTGGATTCTTCCCCTCCTATTGCTGCTGTCAATCTGACGGAACACTTTCTCAGCTTGGTGTAGGGTTTGTAATTGTGGAGAACGTGTAGAAGGTTTGTACATGAAACTTTAGCGCCAGTATCAAGTTGAGCTTGTTTGCCCTCTTGAAAATAGAATGCAGCTGCAAGTGGGTCTGGAGGAACAAGTTTCTGGACGTAGTTGTCATCAGTTGTGATGGGGTTGGATTTGAAATTTGGTGGATTGTGGTGGTAGGGTTGTCACGATCAAAGTTGGGATCCTCATTGGCTACGAATGGGGTACCGGAAAATCCATTGAGGAATCAATCCATGGGAAAATGAAAGACATAAGCTCAAACCAGAAATGGGCAACGCTGTCTCCCTGAAAACAAAACAGAAAAAGGGAAGATGAAACTCTAAGCTACCAACAATTTCCAAATGAGGAATTCCAAATTATCCCAACGGATGAATCCAGTGGGACAAAATCTGGGATAGAAGATTGCGTACTTATGTCTGCAACCGTTGCAGAGCCCAACGCCAAGAAAAGACAGGAAGCAATGGAATGCGTCCTGCTGGCTAATGGGACAAAATCTTTATATATGAGTCAACTTTGGGTAGTAGATACAGGAGCAACCGCAAACAGGATTAATCACACCAAAGGAACTACTCCATCAAAAGGATTGATAGCAAAGCTAAAGCTACTCAGCCCACAAGTTGCTGCAAATGGAACAAGACTACAAGTTACTAAACTCTTGGATAAGGCTGGAGTCCAATGTGATAAAGATGGCCATTGAAAGAATAAAATCAAGTTCACTGACTGTTGGTATGGTACGTGCAAGTTTAATCTGTGTGCCGCAACCAAGACGATAAGTCAAGGATGGGAGATGACTGGTAACATGACCGGTATTTACTCCAGAAAGGGGATCAAGAACTACACTTCAATATTCCAATGCAAACCAAAGGCAATGGCACTCTCTGGGCAATGTACCTGGAGAGTGAGGACGCAGACGCGCAAACGCTAGAGACTGCCCTCGAAACCCCAAGCAAGATGTCAGCGACAAAGGCTCATGCATTCTGTGCCCGCAACAACATCTCAAGGACCAAGCAAATTGCCAAACATTTGGTTTGGGAGCTGACTTGAACCCCCTTCCAAAAGTGTGAGGCCTGCACAAAGGGAAAAGCCAGGCAGAAGAACTTGGGGGAAGGAGAGAAGAATCCACCAAGTGCAATAGGAGAGCTATGGTATATCAACAAAATGAGATTGAAGAAACCAAAGAAACGGAAGGGAACTGTCTATTTCCCAACCAACAACTGTCTGGTGGTGGCTGTGGAACACATCTCCTGAGCAGCAATGCTGGGATGATACAGCAAGAAGAATGGATTCATCAAGGAATTCTGTTCAAAGTTCAACAGCATGAAACAAACTGGAAAGGAACTTAAGAGGATCCGTTGCGATGATGCTGGGGAAAACACCAAGTTCCAAAAGGCTATGAATGGTGCCAGTTGGCAATTTGGAGTTCAATTTGAGTTCACGGCCAAGAACCCACAGAGGAATGCAAGAGTGGAAACACGGATATTCAATCTGTGTAGCACTATAAGAGCAGCTTTGGAAGCTGCTGGAGTACCAAATCAGCTCGGATACATGCTATTTGCTGCCTTCCTGAAATGGTATCACCAAGTAGACATGTTGAACGTGGAAGAGATAGAGGGAGCAAAGAAGACAAGATATGAGTGGATGGTCAACAAGAATCCGGAATTGATAAAGAACATGCAAGTCACGGGAATGGCCGATGTAGTAAAGACTCACCAAACTGGCACACCGAAGATCACGCCCAGAGGAAAGACATGTCTATTTGTCAACTACTCAGAAGACCATGCCGGAGACTGCTACACCATGTTTGATCCCAAGGCAAGAACCTCTCACAAGTCAAGAGATGTCCTATGGCTGGACAGAATGTACTAGAAGGAAAGAAAGGCAGAGTTTCCCAGATAACAATTGTTGTCGGTCAAAAATACACGTACCCTACTTCCGTACGTTCTACAGGAATTATATCCATTCTACACTTGAAAAGTTACTTATACTCCTTCAGAGATAAAAATGACTTCAAGTATCCAGACATTTAGGTCATATCATGTGCTCTCTGTCTTATGACGCATTACACATGATCGACGACCGGTTTAGACATCCCTACATACAACACTAACACAGGGATACCGGTTGAATACAGTAAAATACACAGTAACAGAGCAATCTCGCGATATGCTCACATCTCTTTAAATTTTAACATCATATACCTTTGGTCGATTTTTAGAGTAACAACAGGTTATAGAGCCCTCTATCTCCGCCCGATCAGCACCTCAACTGACGGTTAACACCAGAGGCAATTGTGTGCTTAGCTCCCTGTGCGGCACATTCTAGACCTCCACTCCAGGTTTCGTTTCTTGCGGCGCCTCCCTTGAGGGCCGCACCCTGGACTGTACCTCGTCCTTCTGTTCCCCGCTTGTGGATCAGGGGGTGTACTCGCTAACACAAGCCTTGTAACCCACAACCAGCTCTCTGGACTACAGTTACAATTACAAACTAAAGACCACCGCCGTCTTTAATGAAAGCCCAGCATTGCACCGGACACGCCGATTGCAATCACGACCGCCGCACCTCCGCTCGGTCATTTTGTTGGTTCCGCAGATTCTTCCTGCATCCTCGACCTACACCAAATCCATACTCCGATTACTTTTTCGGATCAATAACCACCTCGGATCTACACGAGATTGTTGTGAGCCTGCTGTTGAGCGACTCCCTTCCCATCTCCCTCAGATCTTATCCGGATTGTTTGAGAGCCTGCTGTTGAGCGACTCCCTTCCAATTGTGTATTATCTCCTCCGATTCCCCATCGGTTCTTCCTTCGGATCTTCTTGACGGTCTTTCGGTCCTTTCTTCACACCTCCGACAGCCACCGTTCATATCTCTTCGATCCCCGTCTTCTCCCTTCTACGGAACATTCCTTTGGTCTTTTCCGCCCCTCCGCGGAACATCCCAACGGTCTTCCGATATCCCATTTACCTCCACGGCCTACAACACCGACATTAAATCGATACTTCGATTTACTTCGATTGTTTCTCTTCCTTTTGGTTTCTCCGGCCGATACGACCATTTTCCCAGCGAACATTCCGACGGTCTTTTTGGCACCTCCAAGGACCGATCCGACGTTTGTTCCTTCAATTCCTTCGGTCCACCACGCCTTTTCGACATCTCGATAATTCAATATTTTATCGCCCTCCGATTGCTTCTCTGCCAATCGGTTACCTCGTTACCAGCCCTTTCTCCAGCGCCGGGCTCCCTGTAATTTCTTTTGACGCCAATACATCCATATTTCCCTTCTCAACATCAAGGAGAATATACCACCGGCGTCGATACAACCTCACCAATCGTTTCCCTGACGGACGTCTTTCTGTAATACATATCCAAGGCCGACGTCGAACCATTGACTGGCAAATACGAATTACATCTCGATACATCTCGATACATTGAGAACCAATCAACACCGACGTTTGTTCCTCCTTCGGAACATTCCTTCGGTCATCCCTTCGACAAGGCTGCACCTTTGCTCAGTCATTTTGTCCGATTCTAACGGTCTTCTCGGTTAATTCCGACAATCCCTCGATCTTTCAATCTTTTGATCGTTTTTTTCTTCCTCCGGAAAATTCCAACTATTTTCCTCCATGAGGCTACAACTCACCGAATGGAACTATGTCAACGCCATACAGTTCTCGTTCATAGACGCTGACGAGATTGCCACCCAAAACTACCTGAATGCGGCGTACGCCAAAAAATTGACTGATCTCACCAGCCTCATATCCTACAAATACGGCACCGCGACCCTTAGACCAGGCGCAATTCCCAACATCAAATCCCTCGTTGCTGAATCCATCACAAACGATCTCCCTGAATCAAAGGTATCTGCTAAATACAAAGAACACATTCAACTGCTTCTTGACAAGACTAACATTTGGTACGTGGACAACCACGGCATGAGACAACTGGTTCAAGATGATCAAGTACTGGCTATCGCGGCACGCACGGCGCGATACAACTATGATGGGAATAAGGATCCTACCATCCGGTTGGAGCTCAGCATCCAACATTGGGGATTCCGCAAAGGATGGTACCCATACGAATTTACCAAGGTTTATGACAAAAACGGTGGAGCAGCAGCATTTGAGACATCTCAGTCTCTGGAGCCAATGCCTACGGCTATGTCATACGACGACCGCGTGGCAAATATCCTCAAATTCTCCAGGAGAATCATCTCCTGTGAAAATGAATTTTGCCTTGACCTACCAGATCTCTATTTTGAATACATTGCGTTTAAACAAATTTATCGCATGGCCTTTCCTCCTAGTTACACATGGACATGGAAATACTCCCCCAACAGTGACTCTGTCTCCTTCCACCGAGTCCGATCCAACTCCATCTCCTTCCGACGCTCCACTTCCTCTTCAAGTTGTCGGGTACGATGTCAGCAGGACAAGTCCCATATAACTCCAATCCCATGTCAGGACACGTCCCATGTGACTGAGTCATATGTAGCACCATCTGTATCGCCATCTGTATTGACGCGATTTGGTCACCATCATGTCCCACCTTCCGTACCAACTAACTTCGGATGGACCTTCAATCCTCAGAATGAAATCGTAACATTCCGGCGCTTGCCAAAATCAGCTCCCTCACCCTTACCTCAGCCCCCGATGTATAATCGGGGACTACCCTCTGAGACACTCACCGAGGACACTGATCTTCCAAACGCCGCTCCTGCATACATACGATCATTACAATCTCCATGCCATAATCAAATTCCCTCCAGACCAAATCATCCGCCCGTCCTTCGACTCTCCAAACGACATCGGGATGCCCTCAAGGTCAAGCTGTATCATCTATATGCCAACATCTTGTCGATGAATTGGTTTTACGACACTTTTGACTGAACATTGCAACCGACCGCAACTTTCCCCTCCAAAGGCAGTTGCTTTACTCCACCAAACTCCCTCCCTTGTCGTGTACAAATGACAAATCCGTTTCCTCCCATCATCTGTGGATTTGTCTCCTCCATACTGGCTGATACCACCATCTCTGGATCGATCAGTCAACCGTCTTCGTTTCGATCTCCAACAGCCAACGCGCTCAGTCAACCGTCTTCGATTCGATCTACAAAGGCTATGTCACGTGGGTATCCACGACCACTCACATTCTACAATTTGACGTGATAATCCGATCACTGGACTTCAGTGGATTTGTATGGATCTGAATCTACGATTTGATCTACAATTTGATATACGATTTGATATACGATCCATCTAAGATCAATCTACAATCAATCTACGCCGCAACGATCCTATAATACGCCGCAACGATCCTATAATCCACCATATTGGCTTTGATATGGTTCCTTCCTTCCTTCCTTCCTTCCTTCCTTCCTCCCAAGTCAGAAGCATCCCAATTTGATACTACGATCCCTGCCATTCGATCGATCGAACGATCAATCGATCGTCATTCATCCCCAATCATCCGTCTCCGTTCTGGATGTATCTACAATCCAGCACTGCTTTTCAAGATCTACAATTCGATCTACGATTCGATCGACGATTCGATCTACGATTTGATCTATGATTCAATCTATGGTCACAGTTGATGTCTCGTCTTTGATCATTGATCCTACGATCAGATCCATCATCAGCATTGTATGCATCTAACTCCTACAAATCCATATGTCAGATCCGGTTATACCGTCGCGGTGTGCCTCACCACACGCCGCTGCGGTGCTCTCACGTTATACCGCTCCATTTCCACTATGTACTACAGTTGGAACCTCTTGTCTTCAGTCCTCACATTTAGTCTTGATTCTAAGCAACGCTGTTTAAGAATCTACGATCACTCGATTTCTACGATTTGGTACACGATCAATCTAATTCGATTCACGTTTTGATTACGATTGATACCCCTTCTATGTTTCCTTCCGATCTCCGTCCCTATGATCAACCAAATTTTACAACTAATCGCAGATGACCTGAAAAACACAAGGCATTGTGACGGATCTTGCACGCACTTCTTCCTCCATCCGTCAAGGGACGCTACCCCGGTTATATGGATCCTTTGGATCTCCGTTCCTACGCACCGTCCTACGGCCAAACAAGCCTCCGCTTACCGCATCGCTCAGGAATTCAGATTTGCATGTTTCTTTGCGGCCTTCGGTCCCTGCTTTGTTCGGCCTCTTCTCGTGTTCCTCCGGCGATTCTTCAATCGTCCGCTAATTCCTCGCCCCTCCAGCACATTTTTCGCCCGTCGCTATGCACCCTACAACTGGCGCCGTGCTCCGGCTTCTTTGTATTATCTACCACCATGGAATTCGCCCTACGGTCTTTTACCTCGGTTCATTCCAACGATACCGACTGCCTGTCTCCTCCAATCCGGCCGATACCATCTTGTGACAATCAGCTCTAAATTAGGGGGTGTACCCTGCCTCTTTCTTTTACAATCCTGGGACACTACTTGAGCGATTCTGTGCCATCCATATCGTTGAATGCTCAGCATCTCCGCATCACTCCGTTTCTACCACCATGGAGTACGCCCTACGGTTTTGTATCCTTCACAACCATGACCCATGGCGTTTGCCTCCATACGTGTTGCATCAAGGGGTGTGCATCTGAATCAAGGGGTGTGCATTGGATACCTTATCATCGCGCGCACAAGATCCAGATCCCGCTCAAACACATCAACGAACCGGCAGGAAATCCAACACTCTTTCACCACGTGTTGCATCACGGGGTGTGTTGCCGGTTAACGCGAGCGAACCCTAAGACCGACCCCTAAATGAGAGTCCAAGTATCCCGACCGCCGGTATGATAGTATCCCGACCGCCGGTGTGATTCAACGCTCAATTCACATGCAATGAGATCTCATACAGAAGGAATCTACTAGTCAGCAATCCTTGACTTGATATTCTTCTTGCATTCCTTCCGACCAATCCTTGGCATCTACGACTCCCTTTGTTTCTAGAACCATGGACTTTGCTATATTTTTTTATCATTCACAGCCATGGAATTCTATTGAACCATAGCATTCAATTCCATAAGTGTTGAATCGAGGGGTGTGCATCTGTCTCCAGGGGTGTGCATTGGATCATTGCATGACGCTTAATTGGAACGTGTTTAACGTCCAGCGTTTTCACCTTAAGCCTCCACCACTTTACTTATGCTCCCCACCCGCGACAAGAATCCCACTGAAACCAATATCCATGAACCGACAAATAATTCAACACTCCCTCACTCCGTGTTGAATCAAGGGGTGTGTCCCCGGTTCATGTAACCCCACCACAAGCGACTTCACCATTCGCGAATTCACCATTCACCATCCGATCCACGGATCGAGCGATACGTTTGATTCCGCACCTACTACTACTTGCCGTCGGTCCGTATTTCTGCCCCAATCTCATCTTCCAAGAACTCGCCATCACTTTGAATACTAAATCGATTCTCTTCATCATCCTACGGCTTGGAGCAGCAATCAACCAGCAATCAACCCTCAACGTTTGACTTTATCCTCGATGTAATCAATCTTTCCACCACGTCTCCCGTTCGAATTCCATACTTCTCTTGTCACCATTGATCTCCCCTCCGTTGAGATCCTCAATGATCAACAACTCCTTCCCCTAACGATTCTCGTGACTAAGTATCTTGCCGGTTCCGACGAATTCACGGAACTTACTTAAGACACAGAAATGATGCAAAGCTTAATTAACATGCGAGCTAGATGAGATCTAACACAAAAGGAATCTACTAGTCGGCTTTGGACCCCGTTCTCCAATCCCTGACTTTATATTCTCCTTGCATTCCTTCAGATCACTCCCCTTATACGATCGATCGATTCCTACGGTTCGTTTTCTACGGTAGATCTAACCTCCGATTGAATTCTTTCCTACTTCTCCATCAAACTCTACGATCATATCTCTACGACAATCCTATCCTACACCTACAGCATGGAGCAATCCCTTATCAATCGATTCTCAACAATTTGACTCATATTGACTCCTACGATCTCTCAATCGTATTCAACACTCAATTCCATTCCCACGATATTGATTCCTCCTCTCGAACGACTCTTTATCCCATCCGTGATATCCAATCCGCTTTATCCAAGCACATCTCTTCTTCCCTCCGATTTTGGATTTCACTATATCCATTCCCGCGATCTCCGATTGAATTCTTTCCTCCGCTCCCGTTCTACGATCAATCGATTTCCACGATTCGTTTTGTACGACTCAATCCCTTGATCGGCGTTTGATATTTGATTCTGGAATCGATAGATCTTCTTCCTACCAAGTCAGAAATGAACCCCTCCGATTCCATTTGTTTCTACAACACGTCTCTTTGCGATTCTACGATAAGCCAATCTCATCTTTGCAAATATGACTCCCATCGGTTAAGATCCGCAATCGATCCTTCCTCTCCAGTTCAATCGATTTGCCTCATCCCTAACCGGCTTTAGTCGTTTCGGCGATTACATTGCACTATGGTCAATCCCTGTGCCACCGACCATCGTCTTCGACACTCAATTGACATACAAGAGTTCAACCCATCCATATCCATCACTTCCCAATCTACGGTTCTCTCCGTTGACATTCAATCTCTACACGTATCTACAATCCTTCGCTGACGAGTTTGATAATCCCTCTCGTTTCATCCCTACAAAGATCCTATTCTATGGCTTGAAGCGCTTGATCCTCAACAACTTGATCTGTCTCGTCCCTAATCAATCGTCCCCTTTGTCGACACTCAATTCTATTCGACGTCTCCAATTCCGATTCAATTCTCATCGATTAAGGTCGATCCCTCTCTCGACTGGTGATCTTTTTTTTTACTCCACATTTGAATCAATTATGATTGGTAACTCTTCCACGATCAATCAACTCTCCCCGCAGACGATCTCAAACTCCAATCTAATCAGCACTACGATTTATGATCCATTCTTCTTGTTTGTTATCCCATCCGCGATACCCCACAAGCATTCCTCGTCATTCCTCTTCTCTCCAATTTTGGATTCCACCATGATCGATTATTTCGACTCTCTACACTTGGCATCAATACAATCACTCATGGATCTCCCCTCCGTCGAGATCTTCAATTGAGCCTTCTGTTCCAGTTCCATTGATACAGTTGAATCCTATTCTACGACTATCTACGAACAATATTCCATGCGTCGATTCAGATTCCCCAATCTCCTTTCCAGGATACGCATCAATATTCTGTCTTGTCTCCAACTTGATTCGATTTGTACTATGGTCGATCCCTCCGCCGACTGTCGATCCCTTCTCCTCTTTGAGCTAATCCTCACGTTCGATCAATACACAATCAATCATGGCTCTCCCCTCCGTTGAGATCCTTAATTGAATCTTCTGCTCCAGCTCAATCGATCCGCCTCATCCCTATCTGACTCATATGATTCGTCTCGACAATTGAATTGAAACTTGGCTCTACATTCGACTTACACTACTATGGTTGATCCCTCGGCCGCCGATCATCGTACTCGACACTCAATCGATACTCAAGCTACGATCGAATTACGATTGTCAATCAATCGTCTTTGATGCTGCTCACTCGCCTTCTACGAGTGGATTCTCCAATCATATCGATTCCTACTGTCTCATACGACTTGATGATTCCTTAGCCATCCAATCGATTGTTTCCAACCTGGTTCTACTACCAACATCGCCACGTCGCTGTACTCTTCCATTCTCTACGCACGATTCTATCCTACAGCCTGGAGCGACCTATCCTACGATTTGATCTACGATCAAACGATTTGCGTCTTCCTCTGTCTCGATCCATCTATCCTACTACGTTGGATTCGATCTCCTCTTCAAGGATACGAATCAATGTTCCATTTTCTCTCCAACCATTCGATCATATTGATTCCTACAATCTCTCGATCGCATTCCGATCTTACGATTCCTCATCGGTTTCGCGACCACTACATCATACTCAAGCACCTCTCCTTCCCCATTGATTTACGATTGGTTCGATTCTACAATTACAGTCATCCGATTCGATATCCAAGCCCATACTTAAGTTTTTAGAGTTCTACAAGATGGAGAACCGACTTGTAATTCAACACTCCTTCACTAAGTGTTGAATCAAGGGGTGTGTTGTCGGTCAAAAATACACGTACCCTACTTCCGTACGTTCTACAGGAATTATATCCATTCTACACTTGAAAAGTTACTTATACTCCTTCAGAGATAAAAATGACTTCAAGTATCCAGACATTTAGGTCATATCATGTGCTCTCTGTCTTATGACGCATTACACATGATCGACGACCGGTTTAGACATCCCTACATACAACACTAACACAGGGATACCGGTTGAATACAGTAAAATACACAGTAACAGAGCAATCTCGCGATATGCTCACATCTCTTTAAATTTTAACATCATATACCTTTGGTCGATTTTTAGAGTAACAACAACAATCGAGAGTTGTATGCGCTTCAATGACCTACTGGTCTCAGAAGACCAAGAAGAAGACGGGGAAGAAGACACAGAGGAAGAATCTGTGGCTTCAAGATCCGCAAGTGAAGAAGAGTTAGTTCCTCCGGAAGAATCAATCCCCCCAGAAGAGTCTGAGGGAGAAATATCTGATGAAGAAGACGAGGAAGAAGAAGAAGAAGAAGAACCATTTGCAACATCAAGAAGCAGAAGAGTACTGACGTCAGCAAGGGTCGCAGATGGAACCAAGAATCAAAACTATGGCCTATCCTTGTTCATTGACAAGGAACCGGTTGCAGTAGCATCCAAGATAGAAGACAACTACTTGGAGGAGACAACCAAGCTGGGCGCTATGGAATGTGATCTGTTGAACACTGAAATGCTTGAGGAAGCAATTGATGCAGAAAGCTTGATACTACATGCAATGTATAAGAAAGGAAGGGTGTATCAGAGACTTGAAGAAGGATACGGGTACACGAACCATGAAGAGGATTATCGACTTGTCGCAGCAGTTATGCAGGCCAAAGACTCAGAGATGTATCTCGTTGGCGCATCAGACCACAACTATGGAAACACCAGGGAGCTTCAGACCATGAACTATGCAGAAGCAATGGCGACTGTGGACAAGAAGGAATGGGAGAAGGCTGTCAAGATAGAGCACAACAAGATGGTCAAGTACCATGTTTTCAAGGTGATAGACAAGAAGGATCTGCCAGCGCAGACAAAGCTGTTTGATAGTACGTGGGCTATGAAGAAGAAGGCCAGTGGAGTATATTGAGCAAGGAACGCCATCAGGGGATTCATGCAAGTTGATGGAAAACACTTTGATGGACAAGACAAGTCCTCTCCGGTGGTGACCGAGGTTGCAATCAAAGTGGTGTTTGTTTTGGCAATTATGGGCGGGTGGTATCAGCATCTTGTGGATGTGGAAGAAGGAGCATTCCTAAATGGGGAACTCAACTCTGACCACAAACTCTATATGAAGGTTCTGGATGCCTACAAGAAGTAGTATCCAAGCTGGGTAGTTCTACAGCTGATGAAAACAAAATACGGAACAGTGCAAGCAGCATTACAATACTATCAAGAGTGTGTAAAGGCTCTGGCGTTTATGAATTTCAAAAGGAACAAGGCTGAGCCATGTGTCTTCTTCAAATGGGAAGAAGGGTACTTGGTAGTAGTGTTCCTAGTACTATGGGTTGACAACTGTTGTGTGTCAGGACTCAATAAGTTAGTGAAGAAGTCAATCAGAGAGTTCACGGGACTGTTTGATTGCAAGGATGAAGGGGAACTAAAGGAGTGTGTTGGTTGTAAGGTCAAATGGACCAGCAAGTGGATAAGACTTACTCAACTGGTAAAGATTCAAAGATTCCAAGATGAGTTCGACGCGGCCGGCGACGGAGGTCCTCACAAGAGAGCTCCAAAGACGCCAGCAGAGCCGGGAAGTGTATTGGAATTTGATAGAGAAACAGAGGAATCCCTGGAGCCGGCAAAGCAATTCAAATTCAGATCTGGCGTTGGAATCCCTTTGCACATGATGCAGTGGAGCCGTCCGGATGTATTGAATGCGGTGAGGGAACTATCAAGGTACATGCAGCAGTCCTCAGAGAGGAGGGACTATAGAGTGTTGTGCCGAGTACTGCGGAACTACGTCATCAGTACTAAAGAGATTGGATATATGCTAAAACCAGATGAACCAGGAAGCTGGGATGGTAAAGGAGACAGGCTATTTGTGATCTCTAGGAAATCTGACTCAGAGTAGTATGCAAAGCACTCAAGCAGAAGAAGAAGTGTAAATTCTGGAATTACGTATCGAGAAGGTGCACCAGTCAAGTAATTCAGCAAGATGATGCCAATAGTGGCATTATCCACAACCGAGGCTAAATTGTATTCAGCAGTGCCGAGCATACAGGATATGCTGATGTTTGTACACCAGATACCGATCCAAATGAAACTGCGGGTGAAGCTACCAATGATCTCGTGGTGCAACAACCACCAAAAGGCTGTTGATATTGCAACTAACTGGTTGGTGGGAGGAAGAACCAGGAATATTGGAGTCAAGATGCACTACATCCGGGAACTCAAGGAAAGGGGTTTCATCAACAATGTAAGATGGGTTGTTGCAGGAGACAACAACACGGCAGATGTCCATACCAAGAATGTCTCCAAGAAGTTGTTTGACAAGTAGTAGTACAGCGCAGAGCTTGTTGGCTAAGGGAACTTGCAAAGAGGGAAGTGTGTTGGAATGAATCGAGTGAGTCGATTTATGGAGACAAATCTTGTTAAGTGGGATTCACTTTGACAAATAGAGCGGTTCTAAGTAAAATCTCACTTCAGGATGGTGTCAGAGGGCTAGAATCTGATTAACAACAGACGCACGTATAGGATGTTATACCGGAATGGAAACAATCAAACTAAGCCAATGGAGATCAATCACAGGAGGGTGTCAAGGGCAACATCACTACATAAAGAACAATGAAGTCAAGAATATATAAATTACATGAAGATTTGTAGATTGACACGAGATAATGCATGAAAGGGTTGAGTGAATATCTATCGAATGGAGCAGTCAGAGGACTCATATTTTCCTAAACGGTACTAATTAATAGAGACCACTGTTAACACCAATTGATATTTTCAACCTATTCTGACAGATTTCAACCATTGCGTAATTACCGTTCCTGTCATCGTAATCGTTTGTGTAGTTCCAAGCATTTCGATCTCGATCTCGATCTCGATGGATGCATCTAGATTCTTTGAGAATGGGGCAGATTATAGATCGGAGGAAATTCGTGTTACAAATGAATTTTTAACTATGGAACCGACTGACTACTATTATTCCCCGCACCACATCATCATGGTTGATCTCGTTCCGGTCCAATCCGTGCTACGAAGTAATTCTAAAAAAAAATTGTTCGCAAGTTGGTACGTACTGTACGAGTGCTTGCTTTGCTTCGCCGCGCTTTGCTTTCTTTTCTTTTCTTTTCTTTTCTTTTCTGATCAGAGTCCCAGCCGAATGAGTTTCGCCACCTCGGGATGGCCGCGTTTCTCGGCCCATTCGTCCGCCGTTCGGCCCCGGAATCCGGGGGGAGCAATGCCCTGCGTGTAGTGCTGCGTCCCGACCACGCTCCGATCGCACCGCCTCCGCAGGAGGTACCGGACCAGCCACCGATCCCCGGACCAGGCGGCGTTGAGGAGGGGGGTGAAATTCCCGCGGTCCGCCGTTTCGATGTTGGCGCCCTTGGTGTCCACCAGCCACCGGACCACCTTGTGCCGGCCGTGGATGACCGCGAGGTTGAGTATGGAATTTCGCTCGCAGACGACACCGCTGGCGTAGTTGAGGTCGAAGCCGAAATCCTGTTCCGCTGTTTCGACGATCTTCTCGATCTTTTGCAGGTCGTCTCTCTTGAACAGGGCCGCCGAGCACTTGACGAGGAGGTCATCCCATCGTTTCTGGTGCAGCTCGTGTTCCTTTCGCAGCCTCGTCAGGTACAGCACGTGCCACGGTTTCCTGGGACGCCGGGGGAGCACCCAGTGGCCCGGGCAGAGCTGCTGCCAGACCCGGTGTCGATCCCGGAGCGATTTCGAGGTGCCCCTGGAGACGGACAGGAGCTTTCCGTGCTCCCTGGCATCGAGGTAGGAAAGGCAGTGGGCCACCACGTCGTCGGGAATGCCCTTCGCGGCGTCGAAAAACCGCTCGATCTCGATCGGGGGCCGCGCTTCTTTCCGGCGCTTCAGCTCTTCCCGTTCTTTTTCTTTCCGATCCAGAATCTCGTCCATGACGGCCATTTCTTGGTCCTCCTCGGAGAATAGCTGCGCCTTGCGCTTGTTGCTCCCGACCGGTTTGCTTCGGGCGTGGCTTTCCTCGCTCGGATTGTGCTGCCGGCCCGCCGAGGAGGATGGTGCAGAGAGGCACTCGGCGGAATCCGTCGTCGTCGTCGTCGTCGTAGTAGTTCCATTCGGAGATGGGTTTGCCGATGCCGGAGGGAGGGTGTGTGACCCGTCGCCACTCGCCACCGTTGCTGTCAATGTTGTTGTTGTTGTTGTTGTTGTTGTTGTTGCTGTTGTTTCTGTAGTTGTTGCTTCGGCTTTGTTCCGTTCCTGCTCCTGCTCCGCGCGAATGCGCGACCGCCGTTCTCGTTTTCGTTTCCTCCGCAGCAGTCTCCATTGATACCGACGCACCCTCAGCCATTCCTGGAACTCGTCTGCCGTGCAGGTACCGGATGGATTTGTGTTTGTGTTTGCGTTTGCGTTGATCGATTCCGGTTCCGGGCAAGGATGTTTCGGATGGGTGGGACGGGTATGGGTATGGGTATGGATATCGATATCGATACAACCATGTAGCCTGGGTTTGATCCTGCTGCCGCCGCCCCGGGACGTGTGAGTGGTTGTCGTCAAGGTCGAGGACAATGACGATAGAGGAGGGAGGTTGCAGCACGGCAGGTGGACGACTTTTTCAAAGCATTCCTTTTCGATCCGCTTCCGCTTTCGTTTGTTCCAGCTGTAGGATCGGTTCCACTGGGTGGACCGTTGCTTCAACCAGTCCTCAAAGGACGAAAATCCTTGCGGGGTCCAAAAGTCGACGGGTACCGCCGAAGCGTGGCGATCGTTCGCACCGCCCGACTGGTCGTCCGGCTTTTGTGATTGCGATGGTTGCGATGGTTGTTGTTGTTGTTGTTTTGGCAGCATTTTTTGTTTTGACGTTTTTCGGTGCTTCTTTCCCTCGTCGGCGTGCCGGAAGACCGTGTACCGACGTCTCCAGGTCGCCTTGCGCCGCGAGAGCCAATCGTGGAAGGTGGGTGCGGGTTCGGAATGTTCGCTTTTGCCATCGTTGTCGTTATTGTTATTGCCATCATTATCTCCGACGGGTGTAGTTATAGTAGCAGTAGCAGTAGCAGTAGCAGCAAACAGGGGCGGCAGAAATTGACTCGCGCGGGTTCCGTCTTGTTGCCGGTACAACCAGAATTCGAGATTCGATTTGTTGTCGCGATAGGGGATATTGGTCCGGGTCTGGGTCGTGTCGTCGCAACCGTCTTGTTGTTGTTGTTGTTGTTGTTGTTGTTGAAACCACGGATTCCGATGGAGGACGACCTCGTGTTCGTCGCGGACCATCGCGGGGGCTGGTGCACTGTTTGTTCCGGCGGTGGTGTGCCCCGGCAGCGACGACGACGACGACGACAACGACGACTTTGGTGGTGGCATCCATGCTGGCCGCGGGACCAAGACATTGTTCCACGCCTGGTTCGCTTCTGAGGATATCCACATGGCATTGTTGTTGTGGTTCTGATTGTCGTGGTGGTGGTTGTGGTAGTTCATTCCGTTGACCACCGCGCAGGCCGCGGTGCTAACGACGCTGCTGTGTCGCAGGACCACCACCGTAGCGCACCGGATCGGTGTCAGATAGGAAGCGATTGCCGCGGTGACGGGAGGAGTAGGAGTAGGAGTAGGAATAGCAGGGAGATTCAAAGCATCGGCAACAGAATTCGGAGGAGCAGGAGGAGGAGCCTCCGAGGCGATGTTGGGTGACACCGGACGGCCATTGATGGCGAGTACCAGGTCCCCCGGAAACAATCTCCCGCCGCTTCCCTTGTTTTTGTTGCTTTTGTTTTTGTTCTTGTTCTTGTTCGACGACAACAACGAATCTTCCGGTTCCATCGCTAGCGCGTGCACGAGCTTGGCGAGGTCGTCGTCGTCGTTGTTGTTGTTGTTGTTGTCTGCTCGTTCTCGTCCTCGTTCTCGTCCTCGTCCTCGTTCTCCACCCGCTGCTCCCGAATCACCACCCAAGAGGAGGGAACCGGTTCGGACGGCTTCCAGCAGCCGGTCAAACAGTTCCGGGGAAAAGTTTTTGTGGTTGAGCGAGCGAGACCCGACGGTTTCGACGTTCCAACCCATCGTGGCGGATACCGATGGGACCTTGACCAGCAGCACGCGGTCGTTGGTTTCTTCGAAGAACGAGCCGTTGGCATTGGCGTTGGCGGTGTTAGTGGCAGACAACGACGACGACGACGACGACGACGGCAATGGCAATGGCAATGACGACGATGACGACGACGAGGGATTCTTTGCCGAGACGAATCCGAGGCCCCACGGTTCGTGTATACATCGCCGCTTGAGAGTCACGGAGACAAACGTGAATCCTTCTCTTTTGTTTTGGTATATTTGTTGTTGCCATTCTCTGTTTTTCTGTTCCCTCAAAGCACGCTTGCACTTTGCTGCTTGTTGTTTTTGTTGCCTTTGTTGTTGTCTTTGTCGTTGTATACTCTGCTGGTGCTGGAACTGCTGGTGCTGGTGCTGCTGAATCCAGTAGAGTTGCTGCTGCTGTTGTTGTTGTTGTTGTTGTTGCCCAGGAGGTTGTTGCATAAGCTGTTGCTGCTGCTGCTGCTGCTGCTGTTGTTGTTGTCGTTGTTGTTGTTTCAGAACCTTCTTGTAAGCCTTCAGCTGCTTTTCGATGAAGTTGGACACCGCATACATCGAGTTGGGTTGGTAATACAGATTCGCCAGTTCCTGGGAATACAGAAACGAAGGATCAAAGCGTGTCTGTGTCTGTGTCTGCTGTTGTTGCTGCTGCAACGGAGGGAGGGGAAGTTGGAGTTGGAGTTGTTGGTGTTGGTTTTGCCCGGACTGTTGCTGTTGCTGTTGCGACAACTGCTGCGACAACTGTTGCGACAACTGCTGCGACGTGGATCTCGATCTCGCCGGTCGAGACGGAGGAAGCGGAAAGGGCGTGCCCATGATAATACTATGAATATACACCAATTCCGATGTTGCACGGGCGAGCGCAGGCGAGAGCGAGAGCAAGAGCGAGAGCGACAACGATGTTATCTATCGGTGGAAATATCCCGCGGGAAACACAGCCAATCTCGTCGGCAAACGAAAGCCAATGCAACAACGTCGGTACAATTTGGGCCTCGTTTGTGTATGCAGTGTGATTTTCTGGGAACAGTCTCCTCTCCTTCGTCGATTGCTTGTTTGTTTGTTTGTCTGTTTGTCTGTTTGTTTGTTTCTCCGATTCTTTTTTAACTCCCTCCTTTGTTTAGTGCATGATGGAATCCGGTTTTGATTCGATTTGATTCGATTTGATTTGATTCGATTCGATTTGATTTGATTTGATTCGATTCGATTCGATTCGGTTGGTTCCTCCGAGTGTTTCTGGTAAAGAAGATCTGCTTGTGATGATTATTACTCCGGAATAGTAAGTACGAGTACCGTACTTCGTATTACTTCTATTATTTAAGCTTTACTTGTTGATTGGTGATCTTCAATCTGATGAAAGAAAATTTGAATAACTGTCGGGTGGAGTTTGTTCAAACACAAACAACTACACTGGTTCGTACGGTACGTTCGTACTCGTGTTTGTATCGTACAATTCGCTGTTGTTATTATTATTGTTGTTGTTGTTGTGGGCACTATTTTAGTGCGACGTGCTGGGGCCATTGCCCGGCTTGTGGATTTTCTTTCTACGGTACGGTACTCGTACCGTACCGTACCGTACCGTAAGATCTTACCACCTTACCTTTTTCTACCGGTACATGTAAGAAGATACCGGGAGGAATCCCACACAAAAAATAATAATAATGGGAGATTATTATTAGTACCGGTATGTCAGAACAGTGGCTGTCCGGCACCCCTCTTACCGAAATGCACGTGAATTGGTGTTACAAACCAAATTATCATGGTGTGGCAGCAGCCTTGAGAGACAGCAGATTCTGTTTCCTTATGACACATGGAGGTGTTCTCCGTGACGAGTCCTTATTCAAATCCGAGGTATCCAACCTGTGTGACCTTATCAAATACGATGAAGGCACACCCCCCTGCCAGATCCTTATTATGCAAATAATAACAGGCAAAACGAACGGTCAGAAAACTTTATATGAATGCGTTATTGTTATCGAGACATCAAAATGTTAACATGTGTTTGATTGGTGCGTTGGGCTTCTATTTGATGGCACGATTCCATTCAACAGCTGAGCTTGCTCGCTACTACAGCTTTGCAACAAATGCCACTTGGTTCAACGTCAAATTACTCACGGATTGTAATAACACAGGGAACTATCAACAGTCCATCACCAATCAAGCCTACACCAGTACAATGAAACAAGCTTGCAACACATTGGGGATCACTTCAAAGCATTTTGTTCACTTTGGCCGTGGTAGTACAGGTGCAGTTGCATGTGAAATGCAAGAGGTTGATCCCCAATACATCAAAATGATTGGCAATTGGAACCTTGACGTCAGAGAGTGAGAGGACCAATATTCTTCCAAACTCCCTTTGAAGGCTATGAGGGCCTTGGCTGGGCATTTGCAAGATAAAGGGTTTTTTCTTGCCCAGAAGTACTATCAATCCACCTCTGGAGCTTCGTTGTCAAGTCTTCCCCTTCCTTGACATGGCAATAAACACCATCCATAACATCCCAGAGCCGACTGCTCAAGCTTTCTTTGAGCTCCTCCTCAATTTACAATGCATGGTACTGCAGGACGCCGGCATCTTGATGCACCAAGGTAGGAAAAACCGGCTCTTCTCCTTGCCTGTCTTCCAAACCGAGCTGTTCAAGACTTATCAAGCAACACTCATTGACAAGAAGGTCATCGCCAAAACAGGAATGGGAGCTGCTACTACCTCAATTGAAAGGAGTATTGATGTTGCCCTTCCGGGGGTTTGGGACCAGCTGCACAACATTCATTTGGAAGTCCACAATGTTTGGAAGGATGTTGGCAGGGTTACTAAGGCTTCAGTTACTACCAGCTTCAGACAAGAACAAGGCGTTGTCAACACCCAAGTTCACCACTTCCTGCATCACATGCATTCATTTCAACTGGCGCCAACACCAACACAGACAACCCCAGCAACAGAAGCAACAATCGACCCGCCGGATACTCCAACAACAAGGTTGTTCTGTAACCACAAGACGGTTTCCTTGAGGATGTGGAATGAGTGGATTTGACTTGGGGACTTTGCTGACATTTGACTTCCCTGCTGGGGGTATTGAAGACCTTGAAAAGAGTGCTGGCAGTCGATGGAGAAAGCACTAGTACTACAACTTCGCCGACCAGAAGCATTTCTCCCACCTCAAGTGCATTGTTGATGATGTGAAGAGTAGAGTTGTTGCCAGCAAATCCTTAGAGACAGTACTGGAAGAAGGCGACAACTTCATGAAGGCAAAGAAGACCCTTTCAATAATCTACACCCACCATGATCTTTGAAAGGCCAAGTTCTTTAGACTTGTCAGTCCCACCACCAACAACCAATCAACACCATGGGGAGCACCAGCAGCAGCACCACCCCCGCCAACACCAAACACGTTGTTGTGAAGCGTTTGAGGGCCAATTCGATTGGAGAGGAGAGGAGAGTCGATTGTTGATTGGAGAGGCAGGAGAGCAGCGAGTTGATTGTTGATTGGAGAAAAAGCAAGTCGATTGTTGATTGTTGTTGAGACGAATCCCATGGTCGATTCGATTTAAAGATTGTTTTGCTTAGCATCAGTCTAGGACAAATCCCATGGTCGATTCGATTCCAAGATTATTTGGCAAAAGCCAAAAAAGATGCAGAGTTTAGTTCCAAATTAGAAATTATGAGCTCTTTGTTGCAAAAGTAGAAATTATGAAGTGGAATAAGTTGTTATCTAGTAATATCATGTTACGTAGTGGAATCATGTGCTTTGTATTTTCAAAATTTGAAATTAGAGTTTCCTTTCGCAAATCACTCCAACCAATCGTATCAACAGACAATCATGGAAATGGATCCCATTTAGCTGAGTATCGAAGAACGTGTCGTGTTTGTTGTCGGCGAAAGATACGGACTGTTGTCGGCATCAAATTCAAACGAAACGACGACCGAGGTGCTGCGGAATACGAGATTCCTCATGAACGAAAGTGACTTAGAATCAAACGCATCCTCCACTACTCAAAATCCCTAAATGGTAAAAACGATATCACTTAGGACTACAAACAAAAGAGGATAATCGGTTAGAAACAAGACATATCCAAAGACCTGACCAATAAGTGAACACTTGGAATTCTTAAGTATATTCGAAGGAATATACTTGATATCCTGTGAGGAAATTACTTATTGCAATCAAGAAAAGCAGTACCGATTCTGAATGGGCCTCATTTATCTACCTACTCTACGAACAAGCATACGCCCAATCGAACGAAACACTTAACATCGAATGACCGATACAGTAAGACCGACACGACGCTAATACAGCAACAGCACCAGTATTGGTACGATGAAGACCAAATAACCGGGGAAGATCTCTAAGATGTAAAATACGGCAGAGAGCCCCGATACAGTAAAAATACACAGTAAAAGTAAGAGCCTCTCTCTGAGCTCACATCTCTTTAAATTTAAAATATTCGTTATACCTACCCGGTCGATTTTTAGAGTTACAACAGTGTTTAGTTGAATATCAAAAAACAGAAATCAGTTTGAAAAAGTTTTGGGATTTACCTCGTCCGGCGCGTTTAGTCCCAGTGGGTAGGGCTGTCTTACTTTATGTTCGATCTTCAGTTCTTCATATTGATTTGAAAACTTGAGTGGGAATCACTTTGGGTTTGGGTTTGGGTTTGGGTTGGTCATCCGTTGAGTCAGTACAAGTTAGTACAACAAAAGCAGTATAAAATAACTTGGTTATTATATTACTACTTTGTAAAACTGCGCTCGCGCAGGTCTGTGAGACAGTCTGACAACAACTGACCGATTCTGGTAAAAATAATGAGAGATTATTATTAGTATGTCAGAGCAATGTCCGACACCTCTCTTAGCAAAATGCGCGTGATTTAACCGTAACGGTCGAAATCTCTGACACTCTAAGATAACCACTTTACACTAAAACTAACCAATCACATTCAACCAAATTCAACCATGGACGAACCTTCTCTGCGACCAAAAGACCAAGCCGGACGCAATTACTCAGCCAATCAGATTAAAGGTGTCACTTTGCACTTCCCCCAGCCCGAGCAGCAGCAAAATTCAAACGCCAACACAAACACAACAAACACATACACTTCAATCCTGACAAACAAACCAAAAAGTACATAAAGACACAAAAAATGTCAAAAATGTCGAAAACGTGGAAGCAACGAAAACAAGAACAAAACAGCCAAAACACTTGCAATTTCCACAAAATAACACCACCATCCTCAACAAAACACTCCCCTCGGTCTCCAGCAACAAAAATGTCCTACACAAGTGGCCTATTTGCCAGAGCAGCACGACATGTTCAACAGAATGACCTCGATGGTGTCCCAATTAATACCCAACTTGCCTACAGTCGCAAAGGGGCAGAGTTCCTTGAGTTTTGCACTACCATATTTGGCTACCTAGATTACCCACAAACAGTAACTGAAGAGAAGGTGTTTGGCTTCCTTTTCTATCAGTCATATCGATCCCGTAGGAGAAGAGGCCGGAGGCCCAAGAGGGAGGTGGGAACACCACAAATATTTGACCCCACCGACTATGGCGCCGTGATGGCCAAATACAACACCAATAGTAGTTTTAGTAGTAGTAGTAGCAATCGCGAATCGCTGTTGGAGCTGGAGGAGCTAGAACAGCATGATCCTGTAGGCTATGACACTGTGAATCAATACTTGTGTTCCATTCTCAAAATATTGAGGCACCAGAGGAGTCAAAATGCCAACAATCTCAACAATAGGATTGTTCCGTAACCACAAGTCGGCTACGTCGATGTGGAATGAGTGGTTTGGACTTGGGGAATTTGTTGGTGTTGACTTCCCTGAAGGGGGTATTGAAGACCTTGAAAAGATCGGCAGTCGATGGAGACAGCATTACAACTCAGCGGACCAGAAGCATTTCTCCAGACTCAAGTGTATTATCGGTTATGTGAAGAGTAGAGTTGTTGCCGGCGAATCCTTAGAGGCAGTACTGGAAGAAGGTGACACCTTAATGAAGGCAAAGAGGACCCTTTCAACAATCCACACCCATCTTCGAAAGGCCAAGTCCTTTAGACTTGATAGTCCCACTCCCAACAACGGATTGACATGCTGGGGAGCACCAGCAGCAGCACCCCCGCCACCACCACCAAACACGTTGTTGCGAAGTGTTTGAGCCGATTTGATTGGAGAGGAGAGGAGGAGTTGATCGATTGGAGAGGAGGAGGTGATCGATCAATAGGAGAGGAGGAGTCAGAGAGGAGAGGAGGAGGAGCCAATTCGGTTGGAGAGGAGTCGATTTGATTGGAGAGGAGAGGAGGAGCTGATTCGATTGGAGAGGAGGAGCCGATTCGATTGGAGAGGAGGAGAGGAGAGGAGAGTCGATTGTTGATTGGAGAGGAGGAGAGGAGAGTCGGTTGTTGATTGGAGAGAAGAGCCAAGTCGATTGTTGATTGGAGAGCTGAGCCGAGTCAATTGTTGTTGATTGGAGAGAAGAGCCGAGTCGATTGTTGATTGGAGAGAAGAGCGAGTCGATTGTTGATTCTGGAGACAAATCCCATGGTCGATCCGATTCCAAGATTGTTTTGCGTAGCATCAGTTTAGGATGAATCCCATGGCCGATTCGATTCCAAGATTATTTGGCTTAGCCAAGTTTAGCAGAGCCAAAAAAGATGCAGAGTTTAGTTCCAAATTTGAAATTATGAGCTCTTTGTTGCAAAAGTAGAAATTATGAAGTGGAATAACTTGTTATCTAGTATATCATGTGTTACGTAGTGGAATCACGTGCTTTCTATTTTTGTTTTGCAAATCACTCCAACCAATCGTATCAACAGACGATCATGGAAATGGATCCCATTTAGTTGAGTATCGAAGAATGCGTCGTGTTTAGTTGAATATCAAAAAACAGAAATCAATTCGAAAAAGTTATGGGATTTACCTCGGCCGGCGCGTTTAGTCGCAGCAGGTAGGGCTGTCTTAATTTATGTTTGATCTTCAGTTCTTCATATCAGGAGTGGGAATCAATTCGGGTTCGGGTTTGACTTTGATCATCTGTGGAGCTAGTACAAGCTAGTACAAAACCTACGCTGACTGAAAAAATAATAACTAGGGTTATTATTTATTTTTAGTATAAAATAACTGTGTTATTATATACGAAGTACTACTTTCGAAAACCGCGCGCGAGCAGGTCTGTGAGACAGTCTGACAACAACTGACCGATTCTGGTAAAAATAATGAGAGATTATTATTAGTATGTCAGAGCAATGTCCGACACCTCTCTTAGCAAAACGCGCGTGATTTAACCATAACGGTCGAAATCTCTGACACTCTAAGATAACCACTTTACACTAAAACTAACCAATCACATTCAACCAAATTCGACCATGGACGAACCTTCTCTGCGACCAAAAGACCAAGCCAGACGCAATTACTCAGCCAATCAGATTAAAGGTGTCACTTTGCACTTCCCCCAGCCCGAGCAGCAGCAAAATGCAAACGCCAACACAAACACAACAAACACATACACTTCAATCCTGACAAACAAACCAAAAAGTACATAAAGACACAAAAAACGTCGAAAACGTCGAAAACGTCGAAAACGTGGAAGCAACAAAAACAAGAACAAAACAGCCAAAACACTTGCAATTTCCACAAAATAACACCACCATCCTCAACAAAACACTCCCCTCGGTCTCCAGCAACAAAAATGTCCTACACAAGTGGCCTTTTTGCCAGAGCAGCACGACATGTTCAACAGAATGACCTCGATGGTGTCCCAGTTAATACCCAACTTGCCTACGGTCACAAAGGGGCAGAGTTCCTCGAGTTTTGCACTACCATATTCGGCTACCTAGATTACCCACAAACAGTAACTGAAGAGAAGGTGTTTGGCTTCCTTTTCTATCAGTCATATCGATCCCGTAGGAGAAGAGGCCGGAGGCCCAAGAGGGAGGTGGGAACACCACAAATATTTGACCCCACCGACTATGGCGCCGTGATGGCCAAATACAACACCAATAGTAGTAGTAGTAGTAGCAATCGCGAATCGCTGTTGGAGCTGGAGGAGCTAGAACAGCATGATCCTGTAGGCTATGACACTGTGAATCAATACTTGTGTTCCATTCTCAAAATATTGAGGCACCAGAGGAGTCAAAATGCCAACAATCTTACAAAGGAACACATCAGATCTGAAAGAGTCACCCAACTGCTGTGAGTTGTTCAAGTTCGAAAGAAGAAGATCGCAAGAATGAGATTCGATGAGAAGATAGATCATGCCCTTTCACCATACATGAATGTGCAAAACATCGAGCGAATAGAGGATTTCTTGTTCTTTAAGAATTGTTACAAACCAAATTATCATGTGGCATCCTTGAGAGACAGATTCTGTTTTCTTATGACACATGGAGGGGTTCTCTGCGGCGAGTCCTTATTCAAATCCGAGCTGTCCGATCTGTGTGATCTTATCAAATATGATGAAGGCACACACGCCTGCCAGATCCTAATTATGCAAATAATAACAGGCAAAACCAACGGTCAGAAAACTTTATATGGACGCGTTATGAGACATCAAAACGTTAACATGTGCCCGATTGGTGCGTTGGGCTTCTATTTGATGGCACGATTCCATTCAACGCACGAGCTTGCTCACTATGACTTTGCAAGTAATGCCAATTGGTTCGACGTCAAATTACTCACAGATTGTACTAATAACTCTGACAATCAAGACTCAATCACGGACCAAGCGTTTGCCAATACAATGAAAGACGCGTGCAAGGCCTTGGGTATTGCTTCGAAGCACTTTGTTCACTTTGGACGAGGAACCGGTGCCGTTCCATGTGAGGTGCAAGAGGTTGATCCCCAATACATCAAAATGATTGGCAATTGGAATGTTGATGTCAGAGAGGACCGATACTCTTCCAAACTCCCTTTGAAGGCTATGAGGGCATTGGCTGGGCATTCACAAGATAAAGGGGGGTTCTTCTTGCCAAGAAGTACTATCGATCCACCTCCGGAGCTTCGTTGACAAGTCTTCCCCTTCCTTGACAAGGCAATAAGCACCATTGATAATGTCCCAAAACCGACTGCTCAAGCTTTCTTTGAGCTCCTCCTCAATTTACAATGTGTGGTACTGCAGGACGCGGCCATCTTGATACACCAAGGTAGGAAAAACCGGCTCTTCTCCTTGCCTGCCTTCCAAACCAAACTGTTCAAGACTTATCAAGCAACACTCATTGACAAGGTCATTGCCGAAGCAACAATGGGCGCCGCTACTACCTCAATTGAAAGGAGCCTCGATGTTGCCCTTCCGGGGGTTCGCGACCGGCTGCACAACATTCATTCGGAAGTCCACAATGTTTGGAAGGATGTTGGGAGGGTTAAGGCTTCAGTTACTGGCTTCAGACAAGAACAAGGTGCTGTCAACACCCAAGTTCACCACTTCCTGCAGCACATGCATGCATATCAAATGGCGCCAACACCAACAACCCCAACAGAACCAACAATCGAGGACCCGCCGGATACTCGTCCAACAATAGGATTGTTCCGTAACCACAAGTCGGTTACGTCGATGTGGAATGAGTGGTTTGGACTTGGGGAATTTGTTGGTGTTGACTTCCCTGAAGGGGGTATTGAAGACCTTGAAAAGATCGGCAGTCGATGGAGACAGCATTACAACTCAGCGGACCAGAAGCATTTCTCCAGACTCAAGTGTATTATCGGTTATGTGAAGAGTAGAGTTGTTGCCGGCGAATCCTTAGAGGCAGTACTGGAAGAAGGTGACACCTTAATGAAGGCAAAGAGGACCCTTTCAACAATCCACACCCATCTTCGAAAGGCCAAGTCCTTTAGACTTGATAGTCCCACCCCCAACAACGGATTGACATGCTGGGGAGCACCAGCAGCAGCACCCCCGCCACCACCACCAAACACGTTGTTGCGAAGTGTTTGAGCCGATTTGATTGGAGAGGAGAGGAGGAGTCGATCGATTGGAGAGGAGGAGTCGATCGATTGGAGAGGAGGAGGTGATCGATCGATAGGAGAGGAGGAGTCGGAGAGGAGAGGAGGAGGAGCCGATTTGGTTGGAGAGGAGGAGAGGAGAGTCGATTGTTGATTGGAGAGGAGGAGAGGAGAGTCGGTTGTTGATTGGAGAGAAGAGCCAAGTCGATTGTTGATTGGAGAGCTGAGCCGAGTCAATTGTTGTTGATTGGAGAGAAGAGCCGAGTCGATTGTTGATTGGAGAGAAGAGCGAGTCGTTTGTTGATTCTGGAGACAAATCCCATGGTCGATCCGATTCCAAGATTGTTTTGCTTAGCATCAGTTTAGGATGAATCCCATGGTCGATTCGATTCCAAGATTATTTGGCTTAGCCAAGTTTAGCAGAGCCAAAAAAGATGCAGAGTTTAGTTCCAAATTTGAAATTATGAGCTCTTTGTTGCAAAAGTAGAAATTATGAAGTGGAATAACTTGTTATCTAGTAATATCACGTGTTACGTAGTGGAATCACGTGCTTTGTATTTTCAAAATTTGAAATTAGAGTTTCCTTTCGCAAATCACTCCAACCAATCGTATCAACAGACGATCATGGAAATGGATCCCATTTAGTTGAGTATCGAAGAATGCGTCGTGTTTAGTTGAATATCAAAAAACAGAAATCAATTCGAAAAAGTTATGGGATTTACCTCGGCCGGCGCGTTTAGTCGCAGCAGGTAGGGCTGTCTTAATTTATGTTTGATCTTCAGTTCTTCATATCAGGAGTGGGAATCAATTCGGGTTCGGGTTTGACTTTGATCATCTGTGGAGCTAGTACAAGCTAGTACAAAACCTACGCTGACTGAAAAAATAATAACTAGGGTTATTATTTATTTTTAGTATAAAATAACTGTGTTATTATATACTACTTTCGAAAACCGCGCGCGCGCAGGTCTGTCAGACAGTCTGACAACTGATCGATTCTGGTAAAAATAATGAATGTGTTCTTTGCCGCTTAGAAAATAATGAAAGAATGAATCAATATCATGCAGCCTTTTTTGATGAGGATGATGACTAAAAAAAATGACTTTCAATGCTGGGCGCTGATTGATCGAATCGAATTGATCATTGATTCGATTCATTCGATCCGATGATATACGAGTACCACCAACACGTATCGTACTCACCTCGTTCCGTACGTACGAGACAAGTACAAGTACGAGTACGATACGAACTCCTACGTGTGTAAATTTTGTTCTTGATGATTCATTTATTCTTCATGAAACAAAGAATCGATGATTAATTATCATTACATCTCTGAATACACACTATCCTCATATTGCACATATTCAATATCACAAGGGTGAAAATGCACACCATCGGAAGACCAACGAGCCAAGCTTTGAAGGGAAACACAAAAAATAAGAATACGAATAAGAAGAAGAACAACAATACGTGGAATTCTTTGTCGGGATTTGTCCTTCAATATTGTCCCAGCAGACTCCACAACATCAACAACAACAACAACATCCACAAACGGAACCAATTGTTGTTCGGGTGGTACGCGTGCTGCATTGCATTGACGGTGGTGTTTGGAATGGGAAACCACGTTTCCACACTGCAAAAGACAGCAACGGCAACAGCAACAGGAACAGCAACGGCAACAGCAACAGGAACAGCAACAACGAACACCGCCATCTCGACGATGATACGCAAAGCTTCGAAGAATAGTAATAAAATCCCAATGACTCGCCACAACAACAACAACAACAACAACAACAACGGTTCCGGCACGGCATCCCGGGCCGAGATGGAGAACAGACTTCGTGGGGCACTCTGGGGGTACGTTTGTTTGTGTGTTGTGTTGCTTGTTGTGTTGTGTTGTGTTGCTTGTTGTGTCTTGTTTGTTTGTGTGTACTGTGTGTATTGTGTGTATTGTGAGTGTATGTGTATGTGTATTGCGCGTGTTTATTGCGTGCGATGAAATGAACTGCAATACTGTACCGATTTCGTTGCCGATGCCGATGCCGATGCTAACAGCTCTGTTCCACATCATACAATCCACATCCGTAACGCTTTTCGACCAATACATGTCGTGCCATGTCACGTCACGTCACGTCACGTCACGTCGCGTCCTACAGATTCTTCGCCGGTGACGCCCTGGCGAGTCCCACCCACTGGTTTTACGGAGGCAGGCGACAGGTGGTGAGCGAGTACGGGCACCTCATTACCGATTACACCAAGCCCAACCAGCACCTCGCCGGAAGCATCCTCAACAAATCGGATCCCAACGGGGGAGGCCGCAGCAAAAACAACAACAACAAAATCAACAACAACGGACCGCAAACCATCGTCGGCGACGTCATCAACCACGGGAAACTCCCGCTGTGGGCCCCGGGGCAATCCAACCACTACCACGCCACGCTCCGGGCGGGTGAAAACACGCTGGAGGCTTCCATCGCCCGCGTCCTCCTGCGATCCATCACCGCCAACCGCGGCAGCTTCCGCGCCGACCACTTCCGGGACGCCTACGTCGCCTTCATGACGACCCCCGGGAGCCACAACGACGCCTACGCCAGCACCTGCCACCGCATGTTCTTTGCGAACCTTGTCTTTCGGGGGCTGCCCCCGAAGGAATGCCCCGACAACGACAGGCACAACGTCGACACGATCGACGGATTGGTCCTGCCGACGATCGTGGCGCTGGCCGGGAGCGTCGGGGGAAATAACCACAACGACAACAACGATGTTGATGTTGATGTTGATCTCGATAGCGTGGCGCGGTCCGCGGCGGAATGCGCTTCCGTCACGCGCCGATCGTCCGTTCTGGAAGAAACGGCGGCGTCCTGGAGCCGCGTGGTGGTGAGCGCGGTCCGTTCCCCGACAACAGCTTCTTCCAACGACGACGACGACGACGAGAACGACAATAACAACGACAACGGGGACGGTGACAAATTTCGGTCGGAGCTGAACCGGTTTGCCCGCGCCACTATCCAACGACGTCCCGATCCTTCCGTCAACGACGACTCGACCATGTCCGCCTGTTACCTGGGATCGTCCCTCCCGGGGGTCGTCGATTTTGTGGCCAAGTACGCTCCAGATGGCAACGACAACGACAACGACAACAACGGTGGCGATCGCGTCTGGCAGGGATTGCTGGCCAACGCCAACGTCGGTGGCGAAAACGTCCACAAGGGGTCGGTGCTGGGAGCCATCCTGGGTGCTCGGGGGGGCTTTGACCGGCTGCCCACCCGCCTCGTGGCCGGATTGGTTCCGAGGGAGGACCTAGAAAAAGACATCGACGACTTTGTCCGGGCCGTGCTGTCCCGGGAGGAGTAGGTAGATAGGTACGTAGATAGGTACGTAGATAGGTACGTAGTCAATACTACTTCTACGACGGAACGATGCGGGAAGGACGGGGGCATTGCATTGCGTACGGTACGGTACGGTACAAGTACCGCAGGGTAGCAACGCGAACGACGACGACGCCATCGCAAGGGGTGGTGGAAGTGGATGGATTTCGAGAGCCCCGATCGGCCGCTGCGCTGCAATCGCAGCAGGCAATCGAATTGCTTTGTGCTTCTTGGAGACCGTCCGTCCAACACGGAAACGGAAACATTGCAATTTTTTTCGTGCATCGGCACGCACCACACACACGCACGCACGCACGCACGCACGGACCGCAATCTAGAAAGAAACACGGTCCACTCACTGGCTGTGTCCGAACCACGAGAAGTATATATATATATATATATACAGAGACACAGGAAATCGCAGAGGGGGAAAGAGAGATATGATGGCACGGCAGGACGCGGCATGCTCTCGTTCGTTGACTTAGCAGCAGAAAACCGTGCCATGATTTTGCTGGGGTTTCCATGGAGCTGTAATCTACCGTAACGCAACGCAACGTGACGTAACATACGGTACATACACAATACCTATCGAATCGAGTCCACCAAGCGAAATCGAATCTATGACACCCATCTCGGCATGGCATAACGGAACCAATTTCTAGTTGCGTTTCCAAATAATAATAATAATAATATAAGCGACCATTATTCTTAAACAATTATTGGTGCACCGAAGGTTCCACCGTACCGTACTGTTCCGACACGAAACAAAAAACCGAGTTGGTCAATCAAGACGCGCAGCTGCTGTAACTGAGCGTGCTGGTTTCCTCGGTGCTCCGGTCCAGAATGCGGACGAGCTCGTCGAGTTCCTCCTCGTCGCTGCCATCGTTGTTGGCGTTGCCATCCTCCGCTTTGTACGGAGGCGGCGACCAGACCATCAGTCCGTCAAAAAGTTCCGAGAGGCTGCTCTGGCTGCTCACCTCGTCACCACTGCCACGGCCACGGCCACTGCCACTGCCACGGCCACTGGTGGTGACAGCGCGGACCGGGACGGGCCGGTGCAGCTCGAGCAACACGCTGCTCTCGAGCGACAGGGCCTCGCGATCGTCCTCCCCAAAGTCGCGAAACCGGGGCGCCGCGCTGTCATCGTCGTCGTCGTCCTCCTCGCTGCTTCCCAGGCTGGTCGTTACGGTTGCCGTGGTGAGTTCCCCGTTGAGTTCCGCGTCGGTATAGTGGTACGTAGTCACGGCGGCACCCGCGGCAGCGGAAGCAACAGCACCGCCGAGGTTCTTCTTTCCGGTCCACTTGCCCTTGCCCTTGCACTTGCCCTTGCGCTTGCGGCCGACGTCGGACGCCGCGAGATCCCGCAGGCTCTTGGCGGCGGTTACCGCCAGCGTCGACTCGGTTTCGGGATCGTCCTCCCAGCACGGAAACATGCAATCGAAGCCGTCGCCGAGCTCCTCCAGCGGGATTGGCTCGCACTCCGGCAACACGGCGTGGGCGGAGCGTCGCTTCGCGGCCGGTCGATGGCGGTAGTAGTAGCGGTAGCGGTTGTAGCGAGGGGACAACGACAACGACGACGAACCAGAACCTCCCCGGGGGTGCACCTCGAGGCTGCAATCGTCGTCCGTCGTGCTGCCGCCGCCGCCGCCGTTGGCCCCGAGTTCTCGCACCGGAGAAGAACGGCTCATGGCGAGGGACTGCGACCACAAGCTGCTCGTGTCCGTGTCGTCGTCGTCGTCGTCCAGCGATCCGAAATCCCGGGGCCGGTGGTACTTGCTGCCGGACGCGCCGTGGGGATCGATGCAGTCCAGCATGCGGTCGAAGACCAGCAGGATGCCCGAGGGAGCGTCCGACACCACCAGGTCGTGGTTGGAGTAAGAGTTGGACGCCGACACCGACGCTAGCGTCAATGGTTGTTGGGGCCGGGAACTATTCTTGAATGCTTCACCGTGGAGGACGCGGACGCGGGGATCCACCGCGATTGGGTCGTCCTTCGCCACCTCGTTATTGTTGTTTTCGTCGTCGTCGTCGTCGTCGCTGCTCGAAACAACCCCGGCACGGGCACCGTGATCGTCCGCAACCACCACAGCAAAGTGATCGTGCTGGTTCATCACGAGACGGCGAAAGTGCTCGATCGTGTATTCCTGGCTCTCGTCGTTGGCGTTGGCCCATGGGTTGTTGTCGTTGTTGTTGTTGTTGTCGTTGGCCCATGGGTCGTTGTCGTTGTCGTTGTCGTTGTCGGTGATCTCCGGAAAGCTTGCGTCGAACAACCCCTCCGAAGACGACGACAACGACGAGTTCGAAAACGTGGTGTATTCCACAAAGGGATTGGGAGGTTGCGAAAGGGAACGGGAACGGGAACGGGAAGAATTGCTCCGCTTGCGCTCGGTAGCAGTGTGATTCCAATTCGAATTGGCATTCGCATTCGCATTCGCATTAGCCTGGCTTTCGTCGTCGGGGACGACGAAATCGATATCGGTCTCGTCAAAGACCGCAGAAAATTCGTGGGTGATGATGGGATGGTGATGGTGATGGTTATTGTGATTGTGATTGTGATTGGTATTGTTGTTATTGGCATTGGCGATGGGTTGCACAAAGAGGTGGCGAATCGGAACTAGCATGGCCACCTCGTTTGCCTCCTGTTTCATCTGCTGCAGATCGTTCCACGGCATCACGGTGGTGGTGTTGCCATGGGAATACAACGGAGTGAGGTTGGGTGGAACGACGACGTGGTTTTTCCTGGCATCCGTATCCGTATCCGTGTCCGTGTCCGTGTCGTTGTTGACCTCAATGTCCCTGCCACGGTGATCCTTGCGAGACCGGATGCCGTTGGGTGATATCATTGTTGTTGTTGCTGTTGCTGTTGTTTTTGTTGTTGGTATTGGTTTGTGTGAATAACAATAGCCGTCCGTGGCCATCTAAATCGCGGCGATACGAATGCGAATGGGAATGGGAATGGGAATGCTCCTGGGTCCGTGCAGATCGATGATTAGTGTTAGATGGTATGGATACAGGAATTGTTGGTATGTTGTTGTTGATGTTGTTGTTGATGTTGTTGTTGATGTTGTAATGAGGCGCCTTGGTTTGTGATGATGAAACGCAAGATACTTGTGATGCTCATGGCTGGCGATACACAAAAAAGAATAATGATGGACCGGTCGAAGTCTGGAATTCCATTTGAATTGTGCAGCACCTACCTCTGTGATGTGATGAATGAATTCTGGAGTACGCACCTGTGCGCTGCTAGGAAGGGACGCGTTTCTAACTACCCGAGGAACGGCAAGCTGCCGTGCCGTGCTGTGTCGTGCCGTGCTGTGCCGTGCTGCGCCGCCCTGAATCGAAGGCCATCGAATGAGTGAGCAGAGTAGCGAGGGGGAGCTGGGAGTCGAGTCGAGTCGAGTCGAGTCTAGATACCAATTATTTCGTCTCGCTCTCTCGTCCAATTTTGGATTCCTAGCTACCTACCTACTAGAGGTGGTGGTGGATCTGGACTGTTCCTTGCCGAAAAATCCGAGGAAAGAGTCGACGAACCGATCGATGGGTTACGTGTTGTTACATCACATGACATGACATGACATGCATTCGTTGTGAAACCGATTTGAATGGTTCCGAAAAAAGAAAGGGATGAACACCGCGGGTGAGTCGATCGGTCGAGTTCGAGTTCGAGTTGGAGTGCGCATCGCATCGCATCGTGTCGATTGTTGTTGTTGTTGTTGTTGTTGTCGGCGTAGATGTCGGAATGGAATGGGAGTTGTGGGTAGACTCAATAACTCGGTCCCATTTATTGGCACCAGAGCAAGTTTCTTCCGACAATCCAACTGCATGAATGACACGGAAAGCAGTACCGGTACAGTCCTATGGTTGATTTTGTTGGTTAGTTGGTCGGTTTCTCATCGTAGCAGTGGGTGACGACTCACTCGGTCACTCCGATTGGAAGGTTGAACTGTATGCGGTACGAGTTCTTGTACTCGTATGCGACCATCGGAGTCGAAAAAATGATAGAAATACGGAGTACGTACTCGTACTCCTCGTACTCGCACTCGCACTTCGTAATACGGAGTACGAAGTAATAATAATGAGAGATTATCAGAAGATGTGGCACGGAATGAGATGTACGGTACGTAACTACCGGTATTAGAAATAAAAATCATAACACCGATTATGCTGTACGGTATGTGTGCTGTGTTGCTCCTCGTGAAAGTCGCAAAAGAACAGCAGGTTGTGTACCGTACACGGGTGTCTTCTGTTCATTAAAATACGATATAAGTACGAGTACCGATGCGATACCGATACACTCAACGGGTCTGCCTGCCGGAAAGGAAAGTTCCTCTTTCCAACGCAACCACGGCGAATCTTGTATATATTCTCCATTCTCCATTACCTCATTGTCTTTTGGATGACTTTCATTATTAGTATCATATTCTGTGATACCGTAGATGCGTCTCACAAAAGTCCATACTGGAATATTGTCATGAAAAAAAAAAAATGTCTTGACATAAAAAAACACTTCGTACGAATGAATCGGATACCTTTAGGGGTTTAGCGGCCATTGTGACCCCAGTCGTGCCTCGAATGCCCGTTCACTAATGTGCCTGCACGTGTCGGGAACAATAGAAAATGAACGGATGTGCCTAAGTACGTACGGTACAATCCGCATGCGATGAATCTTACTCTAATTACACTAAGTTTGGGGAACTAGTTGAAAATCGCCGCCCTAAGTAATACACTATGAACGGCTAGTTTCTTCAAACAGCCGGCACTAGATTGATCGTTGCCGCCAACATCAATTGTACCGGTACGACTGCAACGGTTATTTTTGTTGTATGTTGGTCCCGCATGCCACTATTTCGGTAACTGCCTCTCATGAATCGCTCACTCACTTTTGAGCTGATCTAGTAAGCTTGAACAGAGCAAGTGGAAAACAACGAGTGGGACGTCGAAAATCGTCGATACAGAGGGGCACAGAGTGAAAGCTCATAAAACACAAAACACACGAACAAACACACGAACAAACACACAAACAAACACAGCATGTCCTCCTCCTCGTCGTCGTCGTCGTGGTCTGTGACGTATATTCCAGACGGCGCGTCTCACACGGTTAGCGCAGCAAAGCCGCTGCATTTGCTCTATCCCAATCAATTCTATAAAATCTGTCCGGAGAGCTTTTTCTCTGCTAGCGATAACGATGGAAGCGATGGTGGCGATGGGAATGGAAGCAGCACTTCCAACAGCAACGATCCAGTCTGCGGAGACGGATCCTCCTTTTGTTTCTATTTCTCAAAACCCTCCCAGAAATACGCCAACAATAACAAGCTCCTCATCGAGCTGATGGGAGGAGGCGCCTGCTGGGATGCGCGCTCGTGCGAGAAACAACAGGAAAGGCTCTACATCAACGGCGACCTCCTGGACGACGCACTCGGCCGGTCCTGCCAGGAGGTCCAGTACGGGATGCAACAGAACGACCAGAAGACGAACATGCTCTGCAGCGTCCAATTCGGGGACAAGGTCAACTTTCGCCGGTACAACACCATCATCGTTCCTTATTGCACCCAGGACGTCCATCTGGGATCCAACACTATTGTCTATGACAACAACAACAACAACAACAACAACAACGATGGCAACAACGATGACGATGGCAATAGCCGGACGGTCCACCACGCGGGCGCCCGGAACCTCCGCTTCGTTGTCGACTGGATCGTTTCGAACTTTCCCGGCCTCCGCCACGCGGCCGTAACGGGATGCTCCGCGGGGGGAACGGCCGTCCCGGTGGTCCAGGCGCTCCTCCACCGCCACTACAACCACTTCGGGAACCGGGGGACGCAGGTGGCGGCCATTTCCGATTCTCCCGTCTACCTGACGCCGTCCTACTTTTTGGAGCACGGGCTGGGCAACTGGGATCCCCAATCGATTCTGTCCAGCATCGGTGTCCCGTACGCCAAGTACAAGACCTCGGAGGAGTATCCGACCACAATGTGGGATTACATACTGCGCAAGGGAAACAACAAGAACCGGTGGGGATTCGTCTCGCACACGGAGGATCCGGTCAGTCTGACGTATTACCAATACATGAGCGGGTACAACAACCACAATTATTATTACTACTACGGCGATGACAACAACGATGACAACAGCAACAGCAACAACAACATTGACGACTACGAGAGCCAGTGGTACAGCGAACTGACCAAATCCGTCAAGTACATCGAACGGCGACACTCCAACGTCAAATCGTTCTGGATGGAGTCAGAGGGACACTGCTCCTTTGGTCTGTACTACGCCCTCCAGGAGGAAACCTTTGGAGACTTTGCCTCCTCGGTCTTCCGGGAGGATCCACTCTCACTGTCGCCCACTCCTGCCGTCCGGTCCTTTTGTCTCGCGGCCATCTCCGGATCATGTCTGGTGGCGTATCTGGTCTTTCAAAGGATCCGGCGCCAGTCAACCTTGCAGCCACCGAGCGACAACGGCGACGGCAATACGAAAGACGACGACAGCGACGAATACTCCGTGTTACACGGCGAAGCGATCTGGAGCAGGATGGAAAACTTTGTCTTGGGACAACCGGTACAGGACAGCAGCAACAGTTGCAACAACAACAACAACAGCAGCTGTGACGGCGAGACGTACGAATCAGACAAGAGCAATGCAATTGCAAAGGCGAATGCTGCGAAGAAATACCGACTGCTGCTGCTGCTGATGCGACTCAAACCGCTCAAGAAACGATTCCTGTCACTCCTGGTGGCCATGGAAGACTACCCCGTCACCGCGGGATACTCCTTGTGCATCACGGTCTATCTAACAGCCATGCTGGCAAACGAGGGCTTTGCGCATCCCATCAACAACCCGTCGCTCGGTCCGAGTGCCCTGGGACTCTCCGTCTTTGGGATCAACAACCCGTCGCTGATTGTCTACCAGCACCAGTGGTTCCGTCTCTTTGCCAGCAACTTCCTGGTCAGCGGTCTGCTGACCTTTGGACTGGCCATCTTTTACTTGTATTTTCGGATCGGCCGGCTCGAGCAGCGCATGATTCACGACTTCAAGAGCCCGTGGCTCTTTGTGACGGTCATCATCCTTCTGGCAACGATTCTCAACGCCGTGTACTGTCTGGTCCCGCCCCGGCGGGGGGCCAGCACCGCCGCGATTCCGCTCCTCATCGGACTCCAGACCTTCCACCTGACCTTTTACTGGAATTCCTTTGTCCGGCCGTATCTGTCGATCGGGGCCGTCTTGTTTGATTCCCTGGTGGTGGTGACCTTTTTCCCCTTCAACAGCTGGGTAATGATCGTCGCGGCCTTTGTGGCCGGATGGATCATGGCCAAGATGGCACGGATCTTTGACATCTGGCTTCCCGGACCGATGGTGAACGTTCTGAAGCAGAGCGGATTCAATCTCCAAACCATGAACATGAACATGAACATGAACATCAACGTGGAACTGGGCAACGGCTGCTGCACCAATCCAACAACCGCCAACACCAACGCTGCTCACGCTACTAGTACTATCGCAACTCCTTTGTCGTCGCCAAAAACAACCGGCGATGCCGGGAACCACCAGACCTCCTTTGGGAAGACCGTGCAAAACCAGTGGCAGACGTCGGCTGCGGCCACGAGCCTGGTGTTCCCGTTGGAGGTGACGGAGGCTGCCGCCGCCGCCACCGCCGCAATAGCTGCTGCTGCTTCGGAGAGCGAGCACAGCACCTTCGATCGAAACACCAGCTGCTTCCGCAGCAGCAGCAACAACAGCAACGACAACGACAACAGCAACGACAACAACAACAATACCAACTACGAAACCATGCACGAGCAACGATCGACGTGTCCCGCTCACAACCGAAGCCGTCGCTGGAAATTCGTCCAGAGGGCCGTCTGCTGCGGATTGCTGGCACTCTTTGTCCTCCTATTGGTTCCGCTCTTTGTGACGCTCGTGGCGAAACCCAACGAGTTATATCAACAACCCTTCTACACCGGATGCCGATCCTTTTACACGGTGGACATTGACGAGCTGGCCGCATCGTCCTTTCTGACCGGCGACGACGACGACGGCAACAACAATGATGGCAATGGCAATGCTAATAATGATCGAAATTTGGTGGTTGCAACAACCATTACAGCGGCCGCCGCAGAAACCTCGAGATCCTTTGTGCGATGGCTCGCCGGTGGTGGTGGTGGAAACAACAACGAAAATGACGGAGGGTACGAGTGTGCAGAGTTTTGCATTCCCCACCTGGTGGTTCCCGTCTTTCAAACCGTGCTGCGCAAAAAGAAGGTCCCGATTTCCCGGGGCAGGTGCACGGACCAGGGATATTCCACGCACGTCATCGACAAGACCTTTTCAGCGTTTTCCTATTCTCTCGATGTGGAATTGTACTCGTACAGCAGCAGTGGCTCCGACGATGACGATGGCAAAAACAAAAACAAAAACAACAACGAGGAATAATAATCATTACTGTATTCGGGCAAACGGGAAGCATGCGGTTCAGAGCCTGTCACATACGGAGTAGATGACAGAGCCTTTCACTGCGTGCGTCCCGATCGGAAAACAACACTGCACTCTACACTCTCCTTCTCTTACTATTCTCGCATTGCATTCCGTAGCCATAAGTTGCGTATGCCAACCTTTCTAGAAAAGCGCCGGTAGCAAACGTACAGACGTACGGACATTTGGAGATACACACTGTTGTCGGCGAAAAATACGGACTTTGTCGGCATCAAATTCGATTCGAAAAGCCGATAACAAAACGACCGAGGTGCGGAAGAAAACAATACGAGATATGAATATTCCATGGCTTAAAATCAAACGCACCTCCACTACCGGTACATGAAAATCCCTAAGTGGTAAAACGATATCACTTAGGACTACAAACAAAAAGGGATAATCGGTTAGAAACAAGAAATATCCAAAGACCTGAACAGTAAGTAAACACTTGGAAACCATAAGTACACTCAAAAGAATGTATATGATATCCCGTGAGGAAATTACTTATTGCAATCAAGAAAATCAGTACCGATTCCGGATGGGCCTCATACCCAGCATATATACCACGAATAAGCATACGCCCCATCGAACAGAATACTTAACCCCAAAATGACCGGTACCATCGAATGACCGATACAGTAAGACCGACACGACGCTAACACAGCAACAGTACTAGAAGAATCGGTACGACGGTAAAGACAACAGTAACAGATAACCGGGGAAGATCTCTACCAAGTAATATACAGCAGAGATCCCCGATACAGTGAAAATACATAGTAAAAATAAGAGCCTCTCTCTGAGCTCACATCTCTTTAAATTTCAATATCCTATACCTTTCGGTCGATTTTTAGAGTGACAACACACACGAATGAGATACACTAACACACGTATGACTAACAGGCAAATAAGCGAGCTGACTCGCCGAATCGCTAAAGGTGCGCTAATAGTGCACCAATAGAGGTTCGATCCAAGAAATCATCTTATATGAAAAACACTCACAAATCTAAATACTAATACTTGAAATCACTGAATACTACTAAAATTACCTAGTGGACTACACGTGTAAACGTGTTAGTGAAGTAGTAAGCTCACGAGAGCAAAACTAGACCTTAGGGTGTTTTACTAGGTCTCTATATGCAGCCCATTTATTAAGGTTATCATCCCAGATAGATCCCCCACAGGCTAACTGTGGCCGGTATGTAGTCGGAGTTTGCTTGGCCTGTTTTGGTACTGGGAAGTATACCGGGTCTCTATGGAACATCGTTCCCATGAGCGCCTCGGGCTTTCCTACGACCGCCTTGGGCTTGGAATTGACCTGATCAGACTTGTGGTATCTCAAGATTTCCCCATGGGTGTAGTCTGCTTTATTGCCATCGGTGAATAGTACACGTAGCTATCACTCACTACGTTGACTACGTTCGTGATAGCCTCAGTAGCCTACCTACTTGTAGGACTGGATGTGCATTGCTTGTACTTCATAGGTGTATTGGTGGGTTAAGCAATGCTAGAGAGGGATCCGGGAATTGCCAGCCTGTTGCTAGTTTGGGCATGCTGGTCTGGTCCCATGGTTGCTTTGCCCACACACACCGGCGCACAGCTTTGGCTGTTAAGCCATTTCTGCCATTGGGCCATGAGCCACAGGGTGGGAGCTGGCTGGAGATGGACATGGAGGGGGCAGCGAGGTTGGGGAGAATCATCATGGATGAGTCAGGAAGATTCCCAGGAGGGGAATCAGAGAGAGCTGCCAGGTGGAGCGGGGACCGCAGCCGGCACCCACTCCTCTGGCAGGAAGGAGTATGTTCCATTGTTGAACATTACAGAGGCAAGATTCTTGAAGATGGGGAGGGACTGCTGATGCAAGCACCTCATCATGCAATGACTGTGGTGCCATCAGGCAAGGAGCTTGATGACATTAGAGTCACATTTTCCTTGCAGCAGGGCCATAGCCCCTCCTGCTCAAAGGGATTGAGCAGAGATTGCTGCAGGGGAGATGCCAGTGGTATGGTAGAGGGTCTGGGCATAGACCTTCATGGAGGCAGTGACAGTTGCCGCGCGGACCAGGGTTAACACCCCATTTTCGAAGTAACTGGCAAGTTTGAGGGTGTTTGGAGGGCGCCGAGATTTGAGGGGGGAGATTGGTATTTAGCTAACTTGTGTTGGTTATTTGTTTTTTGTTACATTAAATTATTTGAAATTGTGAGCAGAGAAATCCACTCTTTCCTAAGATCACTAAATTGGTGCATTGGCCCACTAATACTCCAATGCACACACTAAATCACTAATACCCACATCGACCCACTCATACTTTGATGTGCTGCACGTGCCCTGTACCTCTTATTACCATGGGCTGTAGGAGTTTATCTTGTGCCCTGTACATTCTGGTACATAAGGACCTATTTTTAGTAAGAAAGAGAACCGGAGTCGGTAAGTGGTAAATTCTCATTCCCACTTCCATTCCCTGTTCCATTCCTGTTGGTCAAATTCCTGTAGAAGCAAGATGACTCGTACGATCGGCCGTGTCTCATTCATTCGCGTCTCATTTGTTCATTCACGTCTCATTCATTCAGTTGTTTGAAGGGCTCCAAAATTTGGGGTGGAAAGTGGTGTTTTGCTAACTGTTATTCTTATTACTGTTTTCGTTTATGACATTAAGTTGTTCTAAATTGTGAGCGGATGAATCCACTCTTTCTTAAGATCACTAAATTGGTGCATCAACCCGCTAATACTTCAATGCACACACTAAATCACTAATATTCAGTGTAATTCTCACATGCCCTGTACATTTATTACCGGGGGCTGTAGGCCTCCTCTACCTTGTGCCCCGTATAATCCGGTACATAAGAGGGGCATCTGGAGAAGATACTTTTCGCGCCACATCATCTGGGAACAGATGATCTTTTCTTCACGTAATGATGATGGCCCTTCTCCACATTGGAGAAGATTCTCATTCCCTTCTCCATTCATTCACAGAAACTCCATTCCTGAATTCCACTTGATTTGGTTGAATTCCTGTAGAAGCAAGATGATTTGATCAATCGTTTCAGTCGCGCGCGTATCTTGTTGAATTGCACGCGTCTATCTTACTTGCGCGCCGCCCATTTTTAGTCACGCGCGCGGCCCATTTTAGTCGCACGCGGCCTGTTTTCAATTTACCTCAAACACACTCCCCTGCTTCAAAGGATAATAGACTCAATCAATGATACTGCTCCAGAAAGTCATGTAGGCAACATGGGCTTCCCGGGCTTGGTTGGTGATGCTTGCAAAACTCACATCCTTGTTGTCTTCAGCCTTCATGGAATATTCATCTTTTCCGTAGAACTTGGAACCATGCTTTTCAAACAAGACACCAGACAGATTCTTGGTGAAGATATCACTTGTCATCTCATCGCCTGTCTTCCATATTACCTTGATAATGCCCATTTCCTTCAGCTTGCGAAGGAAATACTGTTTCACTTCAATATGCCTTGCTCTTCCCGATATCAACCAATTGTTGCAGAAATCAACTGCTCCTTTGTTGTCCACATATATCACCATTGGCAGCTTGATTTGCAATCCTAAACACATCATCACTCTCCAAATGTACAGCATGTCTTGCACACATAGCACAGCGGCATACAATTTGGCTTCCATCACTGACAGAGCAATAATCGGCATCATTCTTGATCGTGCAGTCACATTGGTACCATTCAGCCAAGTTGACCAGCTATTGACACTGTGGCGAGATTCATCCTTGGCATACTCTGAGTTGCTGAATCCAATCAGTTCAAAGATAAAGTTCTTGGTGCCATCCCACATTGTGTTTGGGGCTAGTGTAAGGCCTCTCTTGGGTGCTCCTGCGCAGTACTTCATTACTCTCTTCAGTGCCTTCATGTGGGATTTTCTTGCTTCAGTCATGAACCTAGACAGCTCTCAAACAGCTTTTTGGGTTTCAATGCGCGACCATCTCATCATATGCAATAATATGGCTGTTCCGGACCTGTATTTGGTCTGAGCTTCCTTGGTGAGAGTATTGTCGTTTGGCCCGGTACCTTCTTTCTTCAACACTGATCCTGGCTCTGCTGGAGTTGTGGGATTGCCTCGGCATTCATCGAGCTCGAATTCATTGATGAATCTCTTGATCTTGACTGGTTGGGTCATCCGTAGTGTTCTTTTCTTCTTGTCCCGCTCGATGCGACATCCGACATATTCGTCCATCTCTCCAACATCCTTTTTTGCATTCAAAAAGGGACTTGAGTTCTTCCTTGTGTTTCAGGACCTCCTTTTCTTCTCCCATGATGCAAAAATCATCCACCCATAGCAACATCAGAAGTAGCTTGCCATTGATTCACTTGAAAAACAAACATGGATCAGCCTTGCACCTTTCCATCTGCATATTGTGCATTGCACAACAAGCTTCTCTCCAGAACTGTACAGCTGCTTGAATGGTACCATAGAGGGTTTTCTGCAATTGCAGAAGCACATAAGAGGGATAGAATTGCTGATAGCCCTCAGGAATCTTGGTGAATATTTTCTCTCCATTCTGAAATTTGCCATTTAGGAAAGCTCCTTCAACATCCACAATGTAAGCCATGAAATTGGCCATTACCATCAAGATCATTGCAACTTGAATAGAAATGTCATTGACAACCGGAGAAGATTTGTCTTGGCCGTCATAATGTTCACCATCAAGCTGCTTGAATCCTCTCACTGCATTTCTGCATCGTACTGTGTCATCTGGTTTCATCTTGTTGGCCCAGGTAGTATCCATGATTTTGGTGCCAGGAGGAATATTTGCTTCATCAACCTCTCAAAAGACACCATATTTAACCATCTTCTCGTGTTTGGCGTCAAAACCTTCAATGAACTTGTCTTGCATAGGGCCGGCCATAGATTCCTGGTAATTGATTGTTTTCAACTCATTGGTGTTGTCAAAGGCATTCCCAGCTGCGCCAACCAAACTGAGCTCACTGGTGGCACATTTGGGAGAGGGAACAGAGACTGATAGTAGATTGAGTTCTTGCAACTCGGCCATTGCCTTGTGAAAACAAATCTCAGCATCAGTGAGTTGTGCTGCATAACTGGCCATGTCTCCATATCAGATGTCGGGATTGAGATGAGAATTCCTAACTACACGACCATAGCGTGTGGTGGTTACAACGTGGCAATCTGCTTCAACATCGTCTTCAACGGATTTGATGGAATCTTGTTGTTCTTCTGTATCCCCTTTGATGGTATCTTGGTCGCTATCATAATCGGCGCAATCATATTCGATCTTGGTTTCTTCAATATCCTCATCATCATCAGCATCGGTAGTGGCGGCATCGGCATTGGTGGTTTTAGATTCAGGTTGTAAGGGAATCAGTACTGTAGTGGCTACCCCACTTGCATCCTGGAACTGGACCCGATGCTGTGTCGGAGCAGTCCGGGTGGTCTTGGTTCGCAAAATAGAGGGTGGAGCGGTGGTAGGTTCATTAGGGGGGAAATCAAGGGTATCGTCGTCAAGGAAATCAGTTTGATAATCGAGGTCTTCACCAACTGGGGGGTTTTGTTGAAAATACATTCTCCTCAACCAGTAGACATCGCGAGTAGCTGTAAAAGTGTTCTTCAATGGATCATACATAACATAGCAATCGCTGGGGTGGTCATTGGAATATCCAGCAAAGAAGGTCGTGTTGCCTCTGTAGTTAAGCTTGGGACTTGTAGGGCGCTTGACTCAAATGACACCAGCCTCGCTGAAGGTTTGAAGATGGGCATGAAAATCAGGGACCCAGCTAGAAAAATGCTGGATCTTGGGCAAAGTGTTGCCATTAATGGTGACAGCTACCAACCAATCCAATTGCACCCCACAGCGCATTGCCAATGGAAAAATCCTGAAACAATAGTGCCGGGGCACATTTGTGTGAGAACATAGGGCCATTGCTTGACAAACCAACCAATAGATTGCAGTTTCAGCCACACTGTTTTGCTGTGGAGTGTCCACAGAGGTATACTTGAATTCACAAGCAAATTTCCAGTCAGCAGATGCAAGGCGAGCATCAAGATCTTTATTCTCCCCAGCGCTATCACACCTTATGTATTTCAAATGTTGGCCTCCAGAGCGCCACTGATTGAGCAATTTACAGGTGGGCTCAACCATCCCATCCTTACTTGCAAAGAAATTGACAAACTGACATGTAGAGTAATCATCAACAATCATGCAAAAATGGGGCTTGGTAATGAAAGGGGCAGTCAATTTCTTGCCTTTGGCTGCTTTGGGAGGTTTCACTGATGACATATCGAGGAAAAGTCTCTCTCCAGGCTTGGTTGTTTGCTGCTTGGTGCTCACTCTCAGTGGGAATCACTTTTCGCTTTGCTTTGGCTTTGGCACAATCTTCACAGGGTGGCATGGCTCCCCGAGTGATAGTCCATCCAAGTGCTTCTGCTGTTTGGCGAGTCTTGGGTTCATCCATATGACCCAGTAGGCGATGGGCTTTGTCAATTGACATCTCAGTGCCTTCACTGGTGGTGGTAGTGGCGGTGGCAGCACTGACATCTTGGCCGCTTGCTTTGATACGCTGGAAGTAACCAACCCACACACAGCTTGTGTAAGTGGGGATTTGAATGTCAAAATTCACCTTGGTTGAGCCTTTCTGTAGAGACCAGCCTGTTTTATTGCTTCCTGTAGCTATCCAACCATTCTTCAGTGCCAGATTGGCTGAAAACAAATTGAATGCAATACCTGGATTGAAATTCACTCCCTGCAACAGAGTTTGGAACTCTTGATTGCCTCCCTTATCCATCTTTTGACAGGGGATATCGCCAATCTTGCACCCTTTCAATTCATTGCCACTTTGAGTAGCGATTGTGGCGCCGCTGTCTCTCAAATTGGTGGCACATTGCATGCTGTTGGAACTGTGACTGGTTGCCCCAGTGTCAAACACAAATACATTGTCATCATACAACAGATCAAATCCTTCTGGCTGCACCTCCCCTTTGGTGACTCGTTTCTGAGCATGGAGCAACTGCAATGATGTCGTGGATGTTTGCAGGGCTGATAGGCAAAAGTTGTAGTCAATGGTGGCTCCCTGAACATCTTTGAACTTGGATGTCCATCCAGCCGGATGCTTGGAAGCATTCTTCTAATCCTCCCAACAGTTTGTTTCCTTATGCCTGCCTCCACACTTGCCACATTTGGCTGGTGTTCCACCCTTCCGGCCGTTCGATTTCCCTGAACTATTGTTGTTGCTGTTTTTGTTTTTGTTGTCGGCCTTCTTATCAACTCTGGGTTCTCCTGCCTTGCGCCTTTCACACTGATATGCCTTGTGTCCTTTCTCTTGGCACCAATAACAAACTGCATTCTTAGCCCATTTGTCGCGCTTGTCGGTATTGCCAACATTGGTCATTTCAGCTCCAAACAAGCTCATCTCCCTGGCCCTGCCGCCTTTTGCCTGCACACTTCGAGCTGCTTTGTACAGGCTTGTAGCTTTAACATTCAACTTCTCCCACAATTTTATCTCTGAGGTGCCGGCCGCTATCAGGTCATCCATTGTAGATGTGAGTTGCATCAACAGGTAAGGGGGCAATGCTGCCTTGAATGCCACACAGAGCTTGTCCAAAGCTGGGTTCATCGATTTGTACTGGTACTGCCGTTGCAAGTCATATATGCTTGTGATCAATTCCGATGGAGGTGCTCCAGCAGATAGCTTTAGGTTCCTCAAATCCTGATTCAGTTGCTCTTTGTCTTGTGTGCTATCTGCCTTTCGGTACTCCCGCATCAACTCCTCCACAACACGATGTACCCTGCTGCGTGGCCACTGTTTCCAAAGCTTGGCATTGGGTTCAGATGTTCCATCCCTGTCAAGTTTGGACTTTTCCATGACCGCAAGTCCTGTGCTGTTATTGTTAGAAGTGTAAGTGCGTTTGAACGTAAGTTTGCATGACGTAATTTTGCACCTCAAGGGTGCGCGCAGCGCGCGCGCATCTATTGTGTCAGTGACGTCATCACTTGCAGCACCTCAAGGGTGTCAGCAAAGTATCGATTGTACCTCTACTGGTGATAACACAGATAGGTATCAAGTGCCCACACATACAAGATAGCAGTAGTGCTCATAATTATTATTAACCCCAATTTAACTCAGTAACAACAAGCACCTCTGACTTTACATCATGGGCATAGAATAGAGAGAGGATTCTCAATTTCTAATAGTTAATAATAATTATCCGGACGTCAGCGATACACAAACAGCGCAACGGCAACAGAAACAGCGCCGCCGCATCGGAGAACCGGATCTGATTGCAAAGGCAACAATCGCCAACGCCCGTCAAAAACCCCTTGTTGAGAGAGGGATCGTAATCCTCCTACGACTTCTCCTAGAGCAACTACAAGTCAGAAAGGTTTAGTGGCGCATGCAGCTCCAAGGGTGGTGCCTTGATAGCTACTGCAACATCAACACCTTCCTCTCCAATTCCAAGTCAATACCAAGGACAAAGAAAAGGAAGAGCAAAGGACAACAACGAAGCCGACGACGACGACGTTGGTGGATACTTTTTCAGGATTGCAAGTGTCGATGAAGAAAGGTGCACAGAGGAAAGAGAAGCGAAGTTATTGTTCATAGCACGAGCAAAGAACATTCGCGAAGTGCGTACGCGGATGACAGGAGGTTATATAAGTACAACAGAAGTGGGCGCAGATAACATATCTGCAAGGGTGTGTTAGAAGTGTAAGCGCGTTCGAACGTAAGTTCGCATGACGTAATTTCGCACCTCAAGGGCGCGCGCAGCGCGCGCGCAGCTATTGTGTCAGTGACGTCATCGCTTGCAGCACCTCAAGGGTGTCAGCGACGTATCAATTGTACCTCTACTGGTGATAACACAGATAGGTATCAAGCGCCCACACATACAAAATAGCAGTAGTACTCATAATTATTATTAACCCGATTTAACTCAGTAACAACAAGCACCTCTGACTTTACATCATGGGCATAGAATAGAGAGAGGATTCTCGATTTCTAATAAAACCAAAAGAAACTGGTGTATGCGCTGATATCACCAAGGGAACCAGTAGCAATGAAGATTGGTTGTTTATCAGATAGAGTAGGATCGGAAATAACATTGAGGAGTCCGGCGACGTATGTCATACACAGCAACCATAGATGTAGGGGTGTGCCGGTGCGGTCCATGACACGGTTGACGATACGTTTAAACCTTTGATATCTACGTTCAAATTGGTTCTGATGTTGGTGATAAGGCTCACTCTGCCAAAGTCCAATCCATAACATCTTGAGATAATCGACGACACGCTTACTAGATTGGTAGGATCCATGATCATATAAGAGGCGAAGAGGTCTGCCCCATTTTCGAACGAAGTTCTGAAAGCATGATAGGAAATCACCAGTGGTACGCATCTCTTTGACATGAATGATATGGGATTTACGACCAAAGAAGATTTGTGCAAGTTTGGAACCACCATCAATTGCTGGGACATTGGAGTACACGACATCAGACAATACGTCATCATTAAATGGCCAAACGTTCATTGCTGGTTGAGGGGAATGAAAGCGTTTGAAGAGGTTACCATCTGGGCTAACCGCTAAGGAACCATATTGCGTGGAATTGGCAAAGGTAGCTTTGATGTGGTCCGTAGAAACCCAGCAAAAAAAGGGCTTCAGGGATAAGTAGTCATGCTCGTTAGGGTAACGTTCACGAGGTGTGGCTGCGACACGGGGTGTGTCATCAGCAGTACAGGCCGTGGGAAAGGCAAGGATCGTATCAGAAGTTGGGGACGGGATACAACGAGCTAGGCGTTCCTGATGGTCATAGTCTGTTGAAGTAAGCCAGAAAGATCGATCGTTTATGCCGTGGTCATCAATATGAAGAAAAGCTGATCGAGTGCATTGACTGGAATATGAACTGAGAGATGTAACCTTGGACGAACCAGGGGATACAGATATATCCAAGCCTTCAAGACAACGTGGGTTCCCATATTCGTCATACGTAGGATACGGGAGCTGCTGTGGTTGTGGTGGATACTTCTGAAGGAAGGTTTCAGCCTTAGCACTGATGATGGTATCGAGAACGGAAGGGTCCCAGTGTTTATCCGATGTCATGATGACATGTGGGAGTGTGTTGAATTCGTCAATGGTATACTTGCGCATGGCGAGATATGGCAGGCCATGGCGAATGCTGAGAGGTAATGCGTATTCATCAGTTGTGGTGATGACTTGTCCATCGCCTGCTTTGATGGATGTGTCATCGACAGTAGAGAAGTATGCTTCCATCTGACCAGACAACAGGATAGAGGGGTGTCTTCCTGTGTATGCGCATTTGTTAAAAATGAGGATAATGGGACCTCTATTCAAAACAGAATATGCCCCACATGTTGCAATGGGAATATTCTGCACTTGGTGATTGTTGATGCCTGTGACATTGACATACCGAGGTGGGATATCTTTGGAGATGAGACATGCATCATTACCAATGATACAACCATTGGCACCACGGTCAACCATAGCAAATCCGGGGTTGGAGACAGTAGCCTTATGGGCACGATAGGTATATGCGGATACTTGATTGTCATGATGTAAGGTCAAGTCGTCTTTGGGTTTGTACCATTGGTGAAAATTAACCGAGTAGGAAGATTTTCCCACGGGTACAAGAGTATCACCACCCCTTTTGTATCGGATGTCAGGGTTCTCAGAAAGGAATCTGGCAGGGTGAGCAGGTAATACAGATGACTTGAGGGGTTGCTGGTCCTTGGAGGACAAAGTCTGAGACTTGTAGACACCAAGTGATGCGTGGAAGAGGCCTCGCCGATCATTTTCGACAGCCGATGTAGATCCTCTGAAGCATTGGTATGGTTATCACCACTCAAGGTATCATCTTTGAGGAACGTGACAGAATGGTCATGCGTATATGCCTTCTGAGTGATGGGCTTAATGGCATTGGGGTCCGGTTGACTGTCAGGGAGCAATTCAGGTCGCAAGGAAGCGACTACAATTTTCTTGCCTTCGGGGGAGAAATTCAGCCAATTCTTTATATCTTGAGGTGATAATGCCTTCCATATGCCAGTGGGTAACCATGTGGTGGGATCAGGTGAATGTCCAGCCTTGAATACCGCGTAGTCTTGATAGTCACCTTCAAATTCAATAGGGAGAGCATAATTGCTAGAATTGTGCCCTTGATTGGAAGAGAAGTGGTGAACATGTGCACGTACTGTAGACTTTGGAGCAGACATCGCAGACTGAGAGTCGAGACGGGTAGCCTCGAGTAAGAGTGTGATCTTGAGCTTGTGCATAGCAGCGGCTTCGGCTTGTATATTTGTGACGTTACTATTCAGGCCACCAGGGTCATTGACCTTGGCAAACTGTTTGCTCAGTTGAAAGCTTGAATAACAGACTTGACACAATGCTGATTTGACGGTATGGTACTCAAGGGTTTCATTGGGGGAACGAAGTTTATTGAGGTGGTTCAACTCTTTGAACCAGTTTGTGATAAACTTCACCTTGGATTCCTTCCATTTGTTGAAATTCAACTTCAGTAACACTTGCAATTGAGCCGTGTTGTCATACACCTTGGCCTTTGATTCACTGTGTAGGTGCATAAAATCAAAATATGCTTGTCGGCCATTGCGTGTGGTGGAATGGCTGTGGACGCATGATGCTGATAAGTTGCTTTTGAAAACTTCCAAAATAAGAACCCAGAAGAATGCACATTGTTTGACAAAGAGGTCACGCGTGAAACCTTGTAATGCAGCAGGTGGCCAGGTTTCATCAAGAAACGTTTCGGTGTCAATATCGTATGCTTCGAGCTTTGCCTTGAAGCTGGCGAGCCAATGTTCGAACCTTGAGTCATTTGTGAGGGGCGTGAATGACTTTTCATCTCGTGATTTTCGACACCAAGACTTGTACCGCACTTGTTGTGGGGACTTGTTCTTATTTGTTCCTGGAGGAGGAGCTGGAGGATTCAAGATAGATTTGTTTTGAAGACGTAGCGCACGTGTCATACGGAAGGCACTGAAAGTGTTGTATGAATATGATTCTACATCCCTCTAATCCTTTTTGCTCTTGCGTAAATCCTTGGTGAAGTCCGCGAGTGCTTCAATGGTCCATTGGATGGATCAGTGAAGTTGTGTTGGTAGTCCGCTACTTTCATCCATGTAGGTAAGTTTGCGAGCAAAACCATGTTCAAGGAGTGCATTGAGGAAAGTTGACCACTCGTGTAATCCTCCCTCGAAAAGGGCCTCACACAGAAGGCTATCATCTTCCTTTGTGACGCGGAATATGGATACAAGTACCAACTTCATATGGTCGTCAAAGCTAGGAAGACTGATTGCGTCTACATTGGCGCCATCTCCGTTGTTGATCCCACCACCGCCAAGATTGGCTGGCGTGTTTGATCGTAATACGGCCGAGTTGTTGGAGGAATTGCGTGGAGAAAGGGAACGGCTTTGTAGACAATTTGCGATTGGCATATGCCAGCGTAGGGATTGTGTTCACTTTCTTTCTTGTTCTTCATATGCAAGCCACCTTGGAGCTTGCGGCTGTTAATCTATTATTTTCCTTCTGAATCCGGTCTGTTGAGAGTCTGATTCAAAGACTTCTGAAGAACAGCACTGCTGTGTTAGTGTGTTAGTAGACGAACGATTGTACTCTACGCGTGACAATTGTGGTTGGATACTTTTGGCAACGGATAATCGGACTACAGGCAAGACTATGGAAACACCAGATCTCTTCTTACTGTGAACTTGTTCAGATACAGTGAGACAGACCTTAGTAATGTAGATTACAGGTAGTTGATAGCAACTAGTGTGAATTTTGGAGATATAAATCAGTTGAATGTTAAATGTATGAGATAAATTGAAATCTTGCCAAAACGCAAGATATCTCTTTTATTGAGGTGAAATACATCGCAGCTGCTGTTGCGTAGTGATGAGATTATTCGTTGATTATTTCCATACATGCATTGATCATTGGCCGTATATATCCGTATGTAGTATATATATATATATATTTTGTGTGAGAAGCTTCTGGCAAGGGTTTCCTTCTCTTGTTCTCTTAGGAAGATCCTATGATATGTTTATCAATAAAATCAGGAATTGCTCCCGTAGGTCATGTGATACTTTTCAAAATCAAAGTTTGCTCTCTGAGGAACAAGGGCAATATTAGAAAACAGGGATTGCTCACCGCTAATATGCGATGGGAATCGATGCGCCGTGGGAATCGATATGCTGTATGAATCGATTACTTGGTTGATACGGGACTCATTGATTCGTACAAATATAATAACTGCCGTTGTGTAGCTTTGGTACTGGTGGACACAAAAGGAATTTAATACAAACAAAGAAAAAATACATGAGAAAAAAATATTGCGATTCGAAGAGTGGAAGTGCAGATGGATACAGTGAGACAGACCTTAGTTACGTAGATTACAGGTAGTTGATAGCAACTAGTGTGAATTTTGGAGATATAAATCAGTTGAATGTTAAAAGTATGAGATAAATTGAAATCTTGCCAAAACGCAAGATATCTCTTTTATTGAGGTGAAATACATCGCAGCTGCTGTTGCGTAGTGATGAGATTATTCGCTGATTATTTCCATACATGCATTGATCATTGGCCGTATATATCCGTATGTAGTATATATATATATATATTTTGTGTGAGAAGCTTCTGGCAAGGGTTTCCTTCTTTTGTTCTCTTAGGAAGATCCTATGATGTGTTTATCAAAATCAGGAATTGCTCCCGTAGGTCATGTGATACTTTTCAAAATCAAAGTTTGCTCTCTGAGGAACAAGGGCAATATTAGAAAACAGGGATTGCTCACCGCTAATATGCGATGGGAATCGATGCGCCGTGGGAATCGATATGCTGTATGAATTGATTACTTGGTTGATACGGGACTCATTGATTCGTACGAATATAATAACTGCCGTTGTGTAGCTTTGGTACTGGTGGACACGAAAGGAATTTAATAAGATCTCTACGCAAATAAATTACCAGAAATTATCTAGTACGAAAATGGTGTAGAAAGCTACTGTCCTAGATCTCTACGCAAATGTATTACCAGAAATTATCGAGTACAAAAATCGTGTAGAAAGCTAGTGCCGTAGATTTCTATGCAAACAAAGTACTAGAAATAATTTAGTGGGAAAAACGTGTAGGAAAACGCGTAGGTAGATTCAGTACTAAGCAATTATTTTTGAAAATCGTCATTGGCCGGCGCACTTTCTTGAATTAAAAATTTCATGTAGATTCAGTACTAAGAAAAAAATTCAAACGGCGATACTGAAATTTTTTTGAATTTTATGTAGATTTAGTACTAAGAAGACAGCTTTTTTTTTGAACACACAGCACACACACAGTGAAAAGTGTCTCGACAAAAACTCTCTCTCTCTCTCTCTCTCTCTCACACACACACACAGCGAAAAGTGATTTGACAGTGTGATTTTACAGTAATTTTACAGTGTGGTTTTACAGTGTGGTTTTACTACAGTAGGGTTTTACAGTGTGGTTTTACAGTGTGGTTTTACAGTGTGGTTTTACAGTGTGATTTTTTGTTTGTCACAGGCCAAAAAAAAAAACTCTTTCCATTCATAAAACATTTGAAAGACCTCAAAATCCAACCTATCTGAGTAAAGTGTTGTTTCTTGCAACACTTCGTCTGAGAACGTGGGATCCGACCCTCTTCGTCACATGTGACGTGTTAGTAGCACAACAATCCGTTCTCAGATATTTCAGTCCAAAATAACAGCCTTGTACTGCAAAAGAAGTAGTTAGCATTGGACGAAAGGGAAATTGCTGGATAGATATTGTTTGAATTGGCCCCCCAACATCTACGTCTTGAAAGCAATAAACCTGTATCCCTTGCCTATATATCAACAGGAACAAGATACTGTTTTTCGTGACATAGGAGTAAGAAGTCTTCAAGTGTACGGCAGCAGCAAGAACAACAATTCTCAGAACATCGGAACGACGAAACAACAAATCGGATCAGAACAACGGTAAAACGAATCAGAACAATAAGCAACGGTACGAATGAGAGAGATAGACAATGATACTGCCTCCGGCATTGCTGATAATGTATTTCCTCCCTTCTATTTTTCTTCTTATTTTCATAGGACCGGATTGGAACAACGGATTGGAACAACGGATCGGAAAAACAAAACACCGCTGCTGGCTGCTGCTCCAAAATGCTGCTGCTCGCTGCTGGCTTTCTACTGCTCAAAACGTCGCTCCAAAACGCTGCTGGCTGCTGACTTCCTGCTGGCTTCCTGCTGCTCCTCCAAAACGCCGCTCCAAAACGCTGCTCAAAACGCTGCTGCTGGCTTCCTGCCGCTCTAAACCCTGCTTGAAACGCCGCTGCTCACTGCTTGCTGCTGGCTTCCTGCTGCTCAAAACGCTGCTCGAAACGCCGCTCCAAAAGGTTCAATTCGATTGATTGGATGGTAGATATGATGAGGGAATACAATTTACTCTCTCGCTGTTACACTTGGTCTTGGTCTTGCTAGTCACTGTTGCTCTCGCTGTTGTTGCAAATCAATGTTGCTCTTGGTAGTCACTGTTGCTGTTCCTGTTGCTCTCGCTAGTCACTATTGCTGTTGATGTTGCTCTTGGTAGTCGCTGTTGCTGTTGCTGTTGCTGCCGCTAGTCGCTATTGCTGTTGCTGTTGCTGTTGCTCTCGCTAGTCGCTGTTGCTAGCCGCTATAGTCGCTTCAAACGCCGCTGCTTGCTGCTGGCTTCCTGCTGTTTGAAACGCCGGTCGAAACGCTGCTGCTGGCTGCTGGCTTCCTGCTACTCCAAAACGCCACTGCTCGCTGCTTGCTGCTGGCTTCCTGCTGTTTGAAACGCCGGTCAAAACGCCGCTGCTGGCTGCTGGGTTCCTGTTGCTCCAAAACGCCGCTGCTGCTTGGTGTCCTGCTGCTTGAAAGGCCGCTCCAAAACGCCGCTCGAAAGGCTGCTGCTCGCTGCTAGCTGCTGGCTTCCTGCTGCTCCAAAACGCCGCTGCTCGCTGCTGGCTTCCTGCTGCTCAAAAGGCCGCTCCAAAACGCCGCTTGAAACCCCGCTGCTTGCTGCTGGCTGCTGGCTTCCTGCTGCTCCAAAACGCCGCTTCAAACGCCGCTGCTGGCTTCGTGCTGGCTTTGTGCTGGCTTCGTGCTGGCTTCCTGCTGCTCCAAAACGCCGCTCCAAAATGCCGCTGCTGGCTGCTGACTTCCTGCTGCTCCAAAACGGCGCTCCAAAATGCTGCTGCTGGCTGCTGGCTTCCTGCTGCTTGAAACGGCGCTCCAAAACGCCGCTTGATTGTCATTTGAATACCCTTCCCAATCAAAAACAAAGTAGAGTAACGTGCTGGTATTTGAGCTGCGTCCGATAATTGTCACGCGACTCTTTTTTTTTCTTTTCGGGACTCAACCCCTTTTTGTGTGTAATTTTAACACGAGTCCCCCTTGTGATTCACTAGGTCAGTATCATGCCCAATTTTCTAACTCTCAATACCTTGGTCGCGTTTATTTTTTTCCTTGGGTCGTGAATAATTATTATTAATTTTTAATAAAACCTACCCGTACGTTCGCGAATCACACCTACTAAAATTAAATACGTAAGGTCATGACTCACAACCAAGCCCCCCTGTGATTCGGTGGCTTCGTATCATGCTCATTTTTCTAACTCTCAATCCCTGGTTCGCGATTATTTTTTTCCTTGGGTCATGAATAATTATTTTTAATTTTTAATATCACCTACCCGCACGTTCGCAAATCACACCTACAAAAATGAAATATATACGCAAGGTCATGACTCACAACCAGTAAAATTTAACATTAGTGCTTGCGACACACAACCCTTAAAATGTATCTCCATTGCTCGCGACACTCTACCCTTATAATTTAATATTTGTGCTTGCAACACACAACCCTTATAATTTTATATCATCGCTTGCGACTACCTACCACTACAGTTGAATTATTCGGGTCAAGAATTTGTCTAGTAGTATCATATGCAAAATATGTATGATAGGTATGAGTACTCCTTTCCGTACATTTTAATCATTTGTGTCACACAATGTACTATTTATTGCAACGGTATGCAATGTATGTAGAATATGTACCTTTTATTCTAATCACTCTCCCCGAAGATTTACCCGTGTCGTACTAGGTGTGAACCCACCCGCGTTGTCGTCAAATTAGTGAATGGACTGACACAATGAACAGTAATGATTCTGACAACAATGCCTAAACTTCCTCCATTCTGCCAAGCAATTGCATCAATACAGGATCAATATAGTTGTCATCCTCATTTTCCTCTTCAGCAAGACTACTGGCAACAGTGCCACCATCTTTCGATACAGTACTGGTAGGGGGGTTTTCTGACTTGAATCTTTCCAGCAGCATTTTCTCAAAAAAAATTACGTGTTTCCGGATCTTCTCTTAACGATTGTACCTTCTTGCACAATCTAGCGAACACTTGCCTCACTCCGATGTTCTGTTCCGTTTGATCGTTCTGTTTTGTCATTCCGTTTCATCCCTTCGTCCTTCTTATGTCCTGTTGTTGGTTTGTTGTTCCTGAAGAATAAAAATAAGAGAAAGAAAGATCAGAAGCAAATAGAATCTCCAACAAATTGCTGTCATTGCCACTCACTAGTGTTTCTCGTTGTTTTCTTTCATTACCGATTCGTTGTTTCCGTGCTTTTCATTTTTTTAAATACCGTGCCAACCAAGAAGGATGTGTTGCTTTTTGTGTGGTTTTGATTTGGGGTATGTATAGTTTTCCGTGTGTGTACAGTTTTTTGTGTGTGAACTTTTCTGTTGTTCCATTCTGTCATTCTGTTCCATTGTTTCGTTTCATTGTTCTGTTCTGTTTCATTGGTTGTTCTGTTTTAAGTGCCCTCCTTTCCTTCGTTGGTTCATTTGATTGTTGTTCTGTTTCAATAAAAATAAAAATGAAAGAAAGAAAGATCAGAAACAAATAGTATCTCCAACAAATTGCCGTCATTGTCACTCACTGCTGTTGTTCTGTTGTTCCATTATGTCATTCCTTTTCTTAAAATTTGTTCTTCCATTTTGAGTGTCATTCTTTCCCTCGTTGGTTTGTTTGATTGTTGTTCCATTTCAATAAAAATAAAAGAAAGAAAGATCAGAAACAAATAGAATCTCCAACAAATTGCTGTTATTGTCACTGACTAGTGTTTCTTCTTTGTTGTTCGGTTGTTCCGTTGTTCCGTTGTTCCATTGTTCGTGACTGTCGGACAACATTCATTTTCCCTGCTTCAAAAAAAATCTGTGCCAACCAAGAAGCATGTGTTGCGTTTTGTGTGGTGGTTCCGTGTGTATACAGTTTTTCATGTGTGTGGTTTTGTGTGTGTTGTGTGTGCTATGCACCCTGACTTCTTCCATGTGCCGGGCTTGTGCACGGCCTTTATTTTCTATATAAGTAAAGCATGTACGAGTGCACGCCACCCCTCCTGCGCCATAATTTTTTCAAAGAGGAAATTGTGATTACACAAAGGTTATGTATCTAATTCCCCAACCTATTTGTAGAATCTGGTAGCCAGTCAGTGGTTCGAAACTCCCTTGGGTCAGTATGGTACCTATCTACGTACACTTTTTGCACAGTACCCAACTATGTACCTTTTTGCATGCAATATTAGCTACAACTAGTAGTACTGGTAATATCTGCACCATTCTTTTGTCTGAGAATAATAAAAAAACAGCATCTCCATTGAATTAAACAACTTATGAATTATTTTCATTTGACACTCATTAAAGTACGTTTTTGGCGATTGGATTATACAAAGTAGTAAATGTTCTTCCTATTATGGACTTGACCTCATACTTTGCCTGTCATTACCCAATAAGTCATTTTGTGTCCTGGATTTGCACCAATAATATTCTCTTGTGTGCCATTTGGAGAGACAAACCACAACAGTTTCAGCAATCTGTGGAGCAATATTGTTATCAATATGCATCATAGGAGTCATGAAAAAATCATTCATGGCCTGGACCGGATACTTTGTAAGTTATTTCCCAATAAGTCAGTTTGTGCCCCAGATTTGTGACAAAAATACCCTCTTGTGTGCCATTTGGAGACACAAACCACAACATTTTCAGCATAATGTGTGGCAATGTTGTTCCCAATATGCATCAGATGAGTCATGAGAAATATATTCATGCACGGCACCAAAAACTTTGAGAGTCATTACTCAATATTTTTCCTCCAAATCCAGGACCCAAATGCACTCATTAGGTGGTGACACACCTAACATCGCACATAACTCACTTCTATTTCTTTCATGATTCAACTTATCCATAACAGGAACAATATTCATCAACTAATCACCCAAAATATCTGATTTTCTAATTTTTAATTGCAAATTAGTGCGTATTTTTCCTCCAAATTCAGTACCCAAATGCACTGATTAGTTTGTGACACACAAACTATCACAGATAACTCACTTCTGTTGCTTTCATGATTCAACTTATCCATTACAGGAACAATATTCATTGACTAATCACCCAAAATATCTGATTTTCTAATTTCTAATTGCAAATTAATGTGTATTTTTCCTCCAAATCCAGTACCCAAATGCACTCATTAGTTTGTGACACACAAACTATCACAGATAACTCACTTCTGTTTCTTTCATGATTCATCTTCTTATCCATTACAGGAACAATATTCATTGACTAATCACCCAAAATATCTGATTTTCTTATTTCTAATTGCAAATGAGTGTGTATTTTTCCTCCAAATCCAGTACCCAAATGCACTCATTAGTTTGTGACACACAAACTGTCACACAAGACTCACTTCTGTTTCTTTCATGATTCATCTTATCCATTACAGGAACAATATCTATTGACCAATCACCAACAATATCTGATTTTCTAATTTTTAATTGCAAATTAGTGTGTATTTTTCCTCCAATTCTATTACCCAAATGGACTCATTAGGTGGTGACAAACAAACTATCAAGGATAACTCACTTCTGTTTCTTTCATGATTCTACTTATCCATTACAGGAACGATATTCATGGACTAATCACCCAAAATATCTGATTTTCTGATTTCTAATTGCAAATTAGTGTGTATTTTTCCTCCCATTCCAGTACCCAAATGCACTCATTAGGTGGTGACACACCTAACATCACACATAACTCACTTCTGTTTCTTTCATGATTCAACTTATCCATTACAGAAACAATACTATTCATGGATTAATCACCCCAATTATGTGATTTTCTAATTTTTAATTGCAAGTTAGTGTGTATTTTCCCTCCCATTCCAGTACCCAAATGCACTCATTAGTTTGTGACACACAAACTATCACAGATAACTCACTTCTGTTTCTTTCATGATTCATCTTCTTATCCATTACAGGAACAATATTCATTGACTAATCACCCAAAATATCTGATTTTCTTATTTCTAATTGCAAATGAGTGTGTATTTTTCCTCCAAATCCAGTACCCAAATGCACTCATTAGTTTGTGACACACAAACTGTCACACAAGACTCACTTCTGTTTCTTTCATGATTCATCTTATCCATTACAGGAACAATATCTATTGACCAATCACCAACAATATCTGATTTTCTAATTTTTAATTGCAAATTAGTGTGTATTTTTCCTCCAATTCTATTACCCAAATGGACTCATTAGGTGGTGACAAACAAACTATCAAGGATAACTCACTTCTGTTTCTTTCATGATTCTACTTATCCATTACAGGAACGATATTCATGGACTAATCACCCAAAATATCTGATTTTCTGATTTCTAATTGCAAATTAGTGTGTATTTTTCCTCCCATTCCAGTTCCCAAATGCACTCATTAGGTGGTGACACACCTAACATCACACATAACTCACTTCTGTTTCTTTCATGATTCAACTTATCCATTACAGAAACAATACTATTCATGGATTAATCACCCCAATTATGTGATTTTCTAATTTTTAATTGCAAGTTAGTGTGTATTTTCCCTCCCATTCCAGTACCCAAATGCACTCATTAGTTTGTGACACACAAACTATCACAGATAACTCACTTCTGTTTCTTTCATGATTCATCTTATCCATTACAGGAACAATATCTATTGACCAATCACCAAAAATATGTGATTTTCTAATTTCTAATTGCAAATTAGTGTGTATTTTTCGTCCAATTCTATTACCCAAATGGACTCATTAGGTGGTGACACACAAACTTTCAAAGATAACTTACTTCTGTTTCTTTCATGATTCATCTTATCCATCACAGGAACAATATTCATCAACTAATCACCCAAAATATCTGATTTTCTAATTTCTAATTGCAAATTAGTAGTGTGTATTTTTCCTCCCATTCCAGTACCCAAATGCACTCATTAGGTGGTGACACACCTAACATCACACATAACTCACTTCTGTTTCTTTCATGATTCAACTTATCCATTATAGAAACAATATTCATGGACTGATCACCCAAAATATCTCATTTTCTAATTTTTAATTGCAAATTAGTGTGTATTCTTCCTCCAAATCCAGTACCCAAATGCACTCATTAGTTTGTGACACACAAACTATCACAGATAACTCACTTCTGTTTCTTTCATGATTCATCTTATCCATTACAGGAACAATATTCATGGACTAATCACCCAAAATATGTGATTTTCTAATTTTTAATTGCAAATTAGTGTTTATTTTCCCTCCCATTCCAGTACCCAAATGCACTCATTAGTTTGTGACACACAAACTATCACAGATAACTCACTTCTGTTTCTTTCATGATTCTACTTATCCATAATAGGAACAATATTCATGGATTCATCACCCAAAATATCTGATTTTCTAATTTCTTATTGCAAATGAGTGTGTATTTTTCCTCCAAATCTAGTACCCAAATGGACTCATTAGTTTGTGACACACAAACTGTCACACAAAACTCACTTCTGTTTCTTTCATCATTCATCTTATCCATAACAGGAAGAATATTCATTGACTAATCACAAAAAATATCTGATTTTCTTATTTTTAATTGCAAATTACTAGTGTGTATTTTTCCTCCAAATCCAGCACCCAAATGCAGTCATAAGGTGGTGATACACAAACTATCACACATAACTCACTTCTGTTTCTTTCATGATTCTACTTATCCATTACAGGAACAAAATTCATGGATTCATTACCCAAAATATCTGATTTTCTAATTTCTATTTGCAAATGAGTGTGTATTTTTCCTCCAAATCCAGTACCCAAATGCACTCATTAGGTGGTGACACACAAACTATCACAGATAATTCACTTGTGTTTCTTTGTAGAAACCTACTGGCGTAGAATGCTATGCAAATCCATTACCAGAAAGTATATAGTACGATAATTGTGTAGAAAGCTACTGTTGTAGATTGCTACGCAAATACATTACCAGTAATTATCTAGTACGAAAAGCGTGTAGAAAGCTACTTCTGTAGAATGCTACGCAAATTCCTTCCCAGTAAAATCACTGTCACACATGAACCACCGGTACATGAAAGATCTCACTGTATCACAAGTTGAGAACATTAACTAAAAAAGTAAGGGTGACACACAAAGTATCAAAGATAACTCACTTCTGTTTGTTTCATGATTCATCTGTAGATTTCTACGCAAATTCGTTACCAGAAATTATCTAGTACGAAAATGGTGTACGAAGGCTACTGCTGTAGATTTCTACTCAAATTTGTTACCAGAAATTATCTACTACAAAAATTGTGTAGGAATCTACTGCTGTAGATATCTACGCAAAGTCGTTGCCAGAAATTATCTAGTACACAAAATTGTGCAGGAAGGTACTGCTGTAGATATCTACTCAAATTCGTTACCAGAAATTATCTAGTACGAAAATGGTGTAGAAACCTACTCCTGTAGATATCTACGCAAATTTGTTACCAGAAATTATCTAGTACCAAAACAGTGTAGAAAGCTACTGCTGTAGATATCTACTTAAATTCGTTACCAGAAATTATCTAGTACGAAAACGGTGTAGAAACCTACTGCTACTGTAGATATCTACTCAAATTTGTTACCAGAAATTATCTAGTACGAAAACGGTGTAGGAATCTACTGCCGTAGATATCTACACAAATTCAATACCAGAAATTATCTAGAACGAAAACGGTGTAGAAAGCTAATGCTGTAGATATCTACTCAAATTCGTTACCAGAAATTATCTAGTACAAAACGGTGTAGAAAGCTACTGCTGTAGATGTCTACTCAAATTTGTTACCAGAAATTATCTAGTACGAAAATGGTGTAGAAAGCAACTGCTGTAGATGTCTACTCAAATTTGTTACCAGAAATTATCTAGTACGAAAACGGTGTAGAAATCTACTCCTGTAGATATCTACCCAAATTCGTTACCAGAAATTATCTAGTACAAAAACGGTGTAGAAAGCTACTGCTGTAGATGTCTACTCAAATTTGTTACCAGAAATTATCTAGTACGAAAACGGTGTAGGAATCTACTGCCGTAGATATCTACACAAATTCGTTACCAGAAATTATCTAGTACGAAAACGGTGTAGAAAGCTACTGCTGTAGATATCTACTCAAATTCGTTACCAGAAATTATCTAGTACAAAAACGGCGTTGAAAGCTACTGCTGTAGATATCTACAGAAATTCAATACCAGAAATTATCTAGTACGAAAATGGTGTAGAAAGCTACTCTCCCAGCACCGGTACATGAAAGATCTCACTGTATCACAAGTTGAGAACGTTAACTAAAAAAATAAGAGCACTATTCTATATTGTTCTATATTGAAAACGCGCGCGATGCGCGATTTATTTACTTAACCTTCTTATTTTATTAAGAGAATCAAATCATTCTTCATTGTTCTATATTTACTGCATTAGATCTCACAGGTTAAGTATCGATTTTTTTTCTTTTCGAACACACAGCGAAAAGTAATTTTTTGTCGAACACACACACACACACACAGCGAAAAGTAATTTTTTTCGAAAAGTGATTTTACAGTGTGATTTTACAGTGTGATTTTACAGTGTGTGTGTGTGTTTTGTCGCAAGGCAAAAAATACTCTTTCCCTTCATAATCTTACCGAACTTATCTTGAGCAGAGTTGCTTTACCGTACTTGTACGATAAAGCACTCCGTCCGAGAACGCGGGATCCCACTGAACTGATCAGCAATGATCACTAGTAGGCAGGGAATTCAGGCTCAAGATATTTTAATCCAAAACAACTGCCTTGGCTGAAAAAAGACAATCGAGACCAGGACGAGAGAGGAATTTCTTGATAGATATTGTTTGAGGGCCCGCAAACACGTCTTGAAAAGTAACAAATCTGCATCCCTTGTGTATTTATATCAACAGGATCAAGATCCAGTTTTTCGTGACAAAGGAGTGAGAAGGCTGCAAATCTACGGCAGCAGCACCAGCAACAACGGCAATCGTCGGAACGACAGCGAAAGGTTGGCAACGGTGGATTGGATACAAAAAGGATAGGAAATGGTGAACAACGCAAGATACATAGACAATGATGCCTATATCCTACATTGCTGATGATGATGTATTCCTCACTTCTGTTTTCCTTATTATTTTCATAGGTGCGGATTGGAAACAACGAATCAGATCAGAAAGAACGGAGCGGAAACAACGGATCGGAAACATTGGATCGAGGTGCGGTGAATGGTGTGGCAAATCATCGTATTCTTCCCTGTAGGTGCGGCAAATTTTCCCTGTAGGTGTGGCAAATATTGGAAGAACGAATCGGCAGCATCGAATCAATCGGACGCCAACAGTGTAGGTTGGTAGCACGTAGATTATATTATTCTGTTGTTATCATTTACTCTACATCAATAGATACTCACCTCAATTTTTTTCAATTATTGTAGATTGTTATAGATTGGCAACAGCAACAACGGCAACAAATTGATCAGTGGGATTCATCCGGCAACTAATCAACGAATCAGCAAGAGCAACAGCAGATCCAACAGCAATCGATCTGCAACAGCAACAAGAATTGCCGTTCCAGACCACTCAATCTGAAACGCCATTCCAGAAATTTGACCCTGAAACGCCAATACAGACGTTCTGCGGATTTTCAAGCGGCCGGAACCAGGAACAATCGAACCAACAGCAACAGCGGAAGCGATAGCAACAGCGACAAGCGACAGCGATAGCAACAGCGGCAAGCGGGAACGATCGGAGCTCTGCCGCAAAAGTCAGAATTGCCGTTCCAGACAACTCAATCTGAAACGCCGTTCCTGAAACTTGACCCTGAAATGCCAATGCAGATGTTCTGCGGATTTACAAGCAGCCAGAACTGGGAACGATCCAACCAACAGCCACAGCGGCAGTCCTGCGACATTGTGCAATCATTTCGGAGTAGCTATCAATTGAAACGTAGGAGAAATATGTTACAATCGATATGAAGGAGCATTCAATTCTTCACTAATACTAAGTTATTATTGATATTGTACTAGGTAAACAATTAAGTATTGGATGTATCAGAGAGGAGGACCTCACTATCGTCATCATCGTTCATTGTGACATGTTCTTCTAATGGAAGAAGGGAGGGGGAGAAATGGTTTCGATGGGGGTGTTAAATGAACATGATGAAAATGAGCATGATGCTATCGGATCAAGCATGAAAAGGCATGATGGTATGAAAAAAGAAACGTCGTGACATAGAAACAAGGCAGAAACATAGTACTAGTACGAAGTAGCAAACAAACACTTCTGAAAATAATTTTATTTCATCTCAATAAAAGAGATATCTTGCATTTCGGCAAGATTTCACTTTATCTCATACTTTTAACATTCAACTGATTTATATCCCAAAATTCACACTAGTTGCTACCAACTACTTGTAATCTACATACTAAGGTCTGTCTCGCTGCAATCTGAATAAGTCACAGCAAGAAGAGATCTGGCGTTTCCCTAGTCTCGCCTGTAGTCCGATTATCCGTTGCCGAAAGTATCCAAACACAATTGTCACGCGTAGAGTACAATTGTTCGTCTACTAACACACTAACGCAGCGTTGCTGTTCTTCAGAAGTCCTTGAATCAGACTCTCAACGAATCGGATTCAGAAGGAAAATAATAGATTAACAGTCGCAAGCTCCAAGACGGCTTGCACACAAAAAGGAACAGGAACGGAACTGAATACAATCCCTACGCTGGCATATGCCAATCGCACATCGTACACGAAGCAATTCTCGTTCTCAGTCACCGCGCAATTCCTTCGAAGGCTCGGAACCATCACAGATGCCAAACATACCGATGATGCCCGGCAATGCACTCGGGGGCGAAGAGAAGAATGACGCCAAAGTTACCACTACCAACCACTTTCCCAGTTTTGATACTGACATGAAGAAGATACTCGTATCCCTACTCAACGTAACAAGTGAGACTAATAGCAAGTTGTGTTTAGCTCTCAAGGAAGGCGGATTATGCGAGTGGAAGGCGTTCCTCGATGCACTTATCGAACCGGACTTTGCACGCGAGCTTACCTATACTGAGGGAGGACTGCCAACGCATATCCCTCAATCCATCCAAAGGAGCATAGAAGCACTTGCGGATTTCGCTATCGATCTACAAGAAGACGATGTCGTTCTAGAAGAAGACGAGAGAAATTCGAAGGATGGAAAATCATATACATACAGGGAATTCCAGTCATTCCGCGAAGAACTTGCCCAACGCTTGCGTAACGAATCTGCTCTGAACCCCCCGCCTCCTCTGGCGGGAAGTAACAAAAAGTCCCCTCAGCAGGTAAAGTACGAATCATGGTGCCGAAAAGCACGGGATGAAAAGTCCTTTACGCCCCTAACGAATGACTCAAGATTCGAACACTGGCTCGTTGGTTTCAAAGCTAAACTCGAAGCATACGACATCGACACAGAGACATTCCTTGATGAAACTTGGCCTCCAGCTACGCTTCTGGGTTATACCCGTGATCTCTTCATCAAACAGTGTGCCTTCTTCTGGGTACTAATGTTGGAAGTCTTCAAGAGTGACCTTTCTGCATCGTGTGTACACAGTCATTCTAACACTCGTGATGGGCGCAAGGCCTACTTTGATTTCGTAAACCTTCACAGCAAGTCAAAAGCCAAGGTATATGACAATTCGACTCAGCTACAAGCGTTGCTAAAGTTGAATCTCAACAATTGGAAGGAATCCAAAGTGAAATTCATTACACATTGGTTTGATGAATTAAATCACCTCAATAAGCTCCGTCCTCCCAACAAGCCCCTTGAGTACCATACTGTAAAATCAGCATTATGTCAGGCATGCTATTCCAGCTTTCAGCTAAGTGAACAGTTTGCCAAAGTCAAGGATCCAGGTGGGACGAATAGCACCGTGACGGATGCGGTCGCCGAAGCCGCTGCCATCCACGATCTTAAAATCACGCTTTTACTCGAAGCAACTCAACTCGATTCCCAGTCCGCGATGTCTGCTCCTCGGTCGACTGTACGTGCACACGTTCATGATTTTTCCTCTGAACAAAACCAAAACCATGATGACTATGCTCTCCCTATCAAATTTGAAGGAGACTATCAAGATTATGCTGTATTTAAGGCTGGACGTACCCCTGACCCTACCACACAGTTGCCTACAAACATATGGAAGGCCCTGTCACGTCAGGACATGAAGAGTTGGCTTAATTTTTCTCCGGAAGGCAAGAAAATCGTGGTCGCATCGTTACAACACGACTTACTTAACACGGACCAACCTGACCCCAACAGTGTCAAACCCATTACCCGGAAGGCATATCAACATGGACATTTGGTATCATTCCGAGAAGACGATACTTCGACCAAAGATGAGCATGCCAATTCCGCAGCAGACCTACATCCTGCTGTAGAAAATGATCGCAGAGGTGTTTTCCATGCATCCTTAGGTGTATACAAGTCAACGACCTCTTCATCCAAGGACCAGCAACCTCTCAAGTCTTCCGTGTCACCCGCGCATCCCGCTCGATTCCTCTCCGAAAACCCTGACATTCAGTACAAAAAGGACGGTGACACCCAAATACCTGTAGGAACATCGTCATATTCCGCCAATTTTCACCAGTGGTATAATCCTGACGAAGACCTCACCTTTCCTAACGATAGTCCAGTAACGTCGTACACATACCGCATACACAAAACTACGGTTACCAGCCCTGGTTTTGCCATGGTCGATCGCGGCGCAAATGGTTGCATCATCGGCAATGATGCGTGTCTCATCTCCAAGGATATCCCACCACGATATGTCAATGTCACCGGCATTAACAATCACCAGGTGCAGAATATCCCCATTGCTACATGCGGAGCATATTCCATATCGAACAGAGGCCCCGTCATCCTCATTTTCAATGAATGTGCCTATACAGGACGACACCCTTCTATATTATCCTCCGGCCAGATGGAAGCATATTTCTCCACTGTGGACGACACATCCATCAAAGCGGGCGGTGGACAGGTCATCACCACCTCCGATGGATATGCACTGCCTCTGAGCATACGACACGGTTTACCATACCTTGCGATGCGAAAGTACAGGACTATTGAGTTTGACACGCTCCCACATGTTATCATGACATCCGATAAGCATTGGGACCCATCTATTCTTGATACCACCATCAGTGCAAAAGATGAACAATTTCTCCAGAAATATCCTCCTCAGCCACAGCAACTCCCTTATGCCGACTACGACGAATATGGAAACCCACGTTGTCTTGAAGGATTGGATATCTCTGTATCCCCCGACTCCTCCACGGTCACGTCCCTCAGTTTGTATTCCAGCCATTCCACTCGATCTCCCTTCCTTCCTATTGATGATCATAGGACTAACGATCGCTCCTTTTGGCTTACTTCCACCGACTGCATTCATCAAGAACATCTCGCATGCTGCACGTTACCTGAAGCCTCTGGGACAGTCACTGCGTTTCCGACAGATTGCACTGCCAGTGATACTACACGTATTGCGGCTACGCCCCACGAGAGATACCCCAACGAACATGACTACCTATCCCTGAAACCTTTCTTTTGTTGGGTTTCCACCGATCGCATCAAGGCCACGTTTGAAAACTCAACCCAATATGGTTCATTAGCGGTTAGCCCTGATGGAAACATTTTCAAACGTTTTCATTCCCCACAACCGGCCATGAACGTTCGACCCTTCAATGATGATGTCATGTCCGATGCTGTCTATTCGGATGTCCCAGCAATTGATGGTGGCTCCAAGATTGCTCAGATCTTCTTCGGCCGCAAGTCACATATTATACACGTTGAAGAAATGCGTACCACCAGCGATTTTCTATCTTGCTTCCAGAACTTTGTTCGAAAATGGGGCAGGCCAATTCGCCTCCTTTGTGACCACGGTAACTATCAGTCCAGCAAGAAAGTCGTCGATTACCTCAAAATGCTATGGATTGGACTCTGGCAAAGTGAACCTTATCACCAACACCAGAATCAATTCGAATGTCGATACCAAACGTTCAAGCGCATTGTCAATCGCGTCATGGACCGTACAGGCACACCACCACATCTATGGCTACTGTGCATGACATACGTCGCAGGTCTCCTCAATGTTGTTTCTGATCCTACGCTGTCAGATAAACAACCGGTCTTCATTGCTACCGGTACACTTGGCGACATCAGCGCATACACCAGTTTCTTCTGGTTTGAACCTGTTTATTTCAAGACCAACGACTCCCCTTTCGGTACCCAGTCTACCGAACGCCTAGGTCACTTCATTGGTATCGCCGAACATGTTGGCAATGGACTCTGCTTCCGAATCTGGGATCCCGTTACCAACAAGTTACTTGACCGGTCCGGTGTACGCTCTGCTCTTACACCTGAGTCTCGTAACAAACGTGCAGGCCTATTCACTGATGATGGTTTCATCAAATGGCGTAACGCCAAGGATTCCTTGCCCCGTTTATACGCCACTGGCGAAGCTCCAGCATTCAAACATGGGGAGCATACCACTCTGAGTAAACCCATTGACGCGTCTACACAACCAGGCAACTCAATCCCCCCTAGCGTTTCACCCGCTGATTCTGACACTGCTGATGACACCATACCATCTGTATCCAACGAACAACCAGGCATAACACCTCCCGCATCTGGCTCTCAACCTATCCTTCAACCACCCGCCCGCCCCTCGTTACCGAGCTTTCTTTATAAGAAGGTTGATGACAGCCCAAGCTGGTCACCTTCTCCACTCCCTAACAACTATGGGGAGAGTTTTGATGGTCCTCCTACGACACACATCTTCAGCAAGACCTCCGATGGTGTTCTCCTTCCTGAAGATGATTTTGATCCACCGGAATTAGCATACTTTGATGTTAGTGACGTCACAACTCCACATACCAACCCCGCTACTCCTTCAGTAGACCCATCACAGGTAGTTGTTACCGACGAAGAAGGTAACGCACAATTTGACGATGATGGTAAACCCATTACCATTCCTACGGTCCCGATTGCCGATCTACAAGGACGATCCTTCCTTGTACCCAACCCCGATGGCACCCGGAAGCGTCTTACCATCGTCGATGTTGAAGACAGTCTTGAACGCAACAACGACTTCATCAAGTTTAAGTGCAAACACTCCGATGACGAACTTAATGATATCATTGCATACAATGATGTCATGAATTACATCCATTGTGATTCAACACAAGAAGACGGCAAACTTTGGTCATTTCGCCGCATCCTAGGACACCAAGGTCCACTGGATAACAAGCATCCTCAATACAAAGGTTCCAAGTATAACCTTTGGATTGAATGGGAAAATATGGAACGCACATATGAACCCCTAGCCAACATTGCGGCTGATGACCCGGTCACCGTTGCAAAATATGGGAAAGACAACAACTTGCTTGACCTCCCGGGTTGGAAACGCCTCAAGCGAATCACCAACCTAGCGCGACGAACCAAGAAACTTGATCGACTCGTGAACCAAGCCAAACTACGTTCCTTCCGTACCACTCCGCAGTACCAATATGGATTCAAAGTACCTCGTAACCACAGAGAAGCCCTCCGATTTGATCAAGCCAACAGAAACACCAAATGGGAAGATGCCACCACTCTGGAAATGGCACAACTCAATGAATACAATACATTCATTGATAAAGGTGTGTACAAGACAAGCTCCATTCCCCCTGGATTCCAACAGATCAAGGTACACATGATATATGCTGTCAAGCACGACGGTAGGCACAAGGCTCGCCTCGTTGCTAACGGTAATCTCACTGAGGCCCCTATCCACAGTGTTTACGCAGGCGTAGTATCTCTCCGCAGCCTACGTATGTGCCTATTCCTAGCTGAACTCAACGACTTGGAAGCATGGGGCACCGACATAGGTAATGCCTACCTAGAAGCAGTTACCTGCGAGAAAGTATGCATCAAAGCAGGTCCCGAATTCGGATCGCTGGAAGATCACCTGTTGATTATTTACAAAGCCCTATATGGCCTCAGGTCTTCAGGCAAGTGCTTTGGAGACTTACTCGCAGCTTGCCTCATCGAAGTTGGCTTCAAAAGATCCCGCGCAGAACCGGAAATATTCCTCAAGCCTGGAATGAACAAGCATGGTGAACGTGTATATGAACTTATATGCACGTATGTCGATGACCTATGTCTCTGCATGGCAGACCCCAATTCCTTCTTGAAGATATTGCAGTCGTCACCATATAACTTCAAACTGAAGGGATCCGGACCTATGAACTTTCACCTAGGTTGCGGATTTGAGCGCGACGAGCATGGTGTTCTATGTATGAATCCCATTAAGTTCATCGAAAAGATGGAAGCGTCTTACGAACAAATGTTCGGATGCAAACCTAGCACTAGGTTCCAATCACCCATTGCAGAGAACGATCATCCCGAATTGGACTCCTCAGCCTTTCTCGAAGAAACTGGTATACAGAAATACCAAAGTATGATCGGTTCACTCCAATGGATCATCGCTATTGGTCGTTTTGATGTACAAACCGCCGTGATGACACTCTCGAGTTTCAGAGCTCAGCCACGAGATGGGCATCTCGAACGTGCCAAACGTATCTATGGATATATCTCCAAGTTCAGACATTTTAAAATCAGATTCCGCGTGGAACCACCAGATTTTATATTGACTAAACCCGACACCATCGACTGGTCCAACACCGTCTATGGGGAGCATGCTGAAGAGCTACCCGACGACGCTCCTACACTGCTTGGAAAGACAGTAGTGTTGACACATTTCTATGATGCCAACCTCATGCATGATATTCTCAGTGGTAAGGCTGTAACTGGCATTCTTCATTTCGCGAACAAGACTCCCATGATGTGGTTCTGGAAGAAGCAGTCTACTACGGAAACAGCCACCTTTGGAGCTGAATTTGTTGCAGGAAGGACTTGCATCGAACAGATCGTCGATTTACGCCACTCATTCCGATACCTAGGAACACGAGTCCATGCTGTCTCATACTCTTGGGGTGACAACAAAAAGATGATCCAAACGTCAACCTTCCCTTACGCAAGGTTGCACAAGCGTCATAATATTCTGTCGTTTCACTACGTACGAAGCATGATAGCGAGAGGTTTCATTTTAATGATGCACATCCCAGGTAAGGATAACTGTGCAGACATTCTCACCAAGCATTGGGGACACTCAGTTGTGTATCCACTGCTCAGGCCCATCTTCCACTTCTGTGGTAATACCGGCGACCTTCTCCAAGATGATGGAAGCATCATGTAGAGCGTGATGACCCTTCACAAGGAGACATGGGGAGTATTAAATTCCTTTCGTGACCAGAAGTACCAAAGCTACCAGATGGTAGATATCCTATTCGTACAAATCAATGAGTCCCGTATCAATCTAAGTAATCGATTCCCACGGCATATCGATTCCCACGGCGCATCGATTCCCATCGCGCATCAACGGTGAGCAATCCCTGTTTTACAGTATTGCCATTGTTCTTCGGTGAGCAAACTCTGATTTCATAAAATATCACACGAGCTACGGGAGCAATTCCTGACCTTAATGATAAACATATCATGGAGTCTTCCTAACGGAACAAGAGAAGAAAACCGTTGACGTGTGATTCTCACACAATACATATACATGCATACAGATATATATGGTCAACGACCAATACATGTACGGAAATAATCAGCGAGTAATCTCATCACTACGCAACAGCAGTTGCAACGTATTCATCTCAATAAAAGAGATATCTTGCATTTCGGCAAGATTTCACTTTATCTCATACTTTTAACATTCAACTGATTTATATCCCAAAATTCACACTAGTTGCTACCAACTACTTGTAATCTACATACTAAGGTCTGTCTCGCTGCAATCTGAATAAGTCACAGCAAGAAGAGATCTGGCGTTTCCCTAGTCTCGCCTGTAGTCCGATTATCCGTTGCCGAAAGTATCCAAACACAATTGTCACGCGTAGAGTACAATCGTTCGTCTACTAACACACTAACGCAGCGTTGCTGTTCTTCAGAAGTCCTTGAATCAGACTCTCAACGAATCGGATTCAGAAGGAAAATAATACATATCTAAGAAAAAAGTATTTTTGGAAACAAAATAAAAGAAAGAATGGTGGTGAAATCATGTAGGAGGAAGTTAGTGCTGTAGAGTTCTACGAAAATTTGTTAAAACAAGCATGATGCTATCGGAGCGAGCATTAACAGGCACAATGGTATGAAAGAAGACACGACGTGACATACCGTAAAAAACAACGCGGAAACATAGCAAACTAACACTTCTGAAACTAATTTTATTTCATATCTTGGGTTAAGGTTAGAAAGTGTGGTAGTGAAAAATAGATTTTTTAAATCAATTTAGTCAAAATGGAGAGATCAATGGACATTTTGAGTCTTCGGGGAGGATTTTGGTCGCAACCTGAGGGGGGTCGATAATCTTTACCACAAAAATTGTGAATTTAAAAAAATACCCTTGCGCATAACAAACGCAGGGTCGATTTTCTGAAAATAGGGCTTGCGAGGGGTCGCGTGGGGTCGCGTGACAGTTATCAGACGTGGTGTCATTTTGTACTATTTGTATGGTGGTGAGCCTTCATGGTCTGTTCTAGTGAAGGAGAAACAGAAGGGTCGTTGCAGGGTCATCAAAATGGAAGTTAATGACATTCGTGATTTCGATGAATGGAATTCCTGTCAAAAATAAATCATGTCTTCGAGGATTTTTCTGCTGTGTTTGCAGGGTCTTTTCACTTGTTCTTTTTTTGAAGAGATTTCAGTGTACGGAGCACACACATGTTCATTGCCTGTAGACTTGTACATGGTTTTTGTACTGTGTATTTATTGTGGTATTTCGTACACAGTGTGTTACTAAGTGCAGTTAACAGCATGTTTCGAAGATGAGAGAAAATCATTTGTGCGTAAGAAGTTTGATACAAAATATTGTTCATCATGGCAGCTTTATGATATCCCTAACCCTGAAATTGTTATTTAATTGATTATTTTTATTCCACCAAGTTGAGAGTGAGTTTTAGGTGATGATCCAGATAGGGATCAATGAGATATTGTCTGGAAAGGAGAAGCACGCGACACGCGCGGTATTTTAGTAAACACGGGAGCTCAAGAGGCAGGGAATTTTGAAAATAGGGTAGGGAATTTTGAAAATACCGCGCGAGAGCCCGCAGGGGGTAGAGAAAGAGTTCTCGGACGTAGTATGCTCTAACAAACGCTTAGAAAGAGTCCTCTGTTCTGTATTTGTATTGGTTCACTCGGCCTCGCGGACGCCACATGAGGACCTGACCAAACGATTGTTCGTGTCGGCGATGGCTGGTGTTTGCCTTTATCTTTGTGTTAGTTCAGGATCCTATCCCGTTGGTCCCCGTCGAGACAAAATCCTAGTTTCTGGCGCTTCGGTGGCGGGTCCCGGTTGTCCTCCCCCGAATGAAACATTGCCGCTGCGGCGGAAGGATTGGAGCCGGCAGCAGCCGCCGAAGCCGGGGGAGGAGGATCGCCACACGGTTTGGAATGGGTGGTTGTAGTTTGTGTTTGTGTTTGTGTTTGGGGAGGCAAGGTCCGTTTTCCACGCTTCAGCTCTCGAAAGGTGCAGGCAATCTTGGAATGGACTGTCGTGCGGTCCTCAGTGACGAGCCAGGCGTTCTTCGATGCGGTCCATTCTAAAAAGCGTCCCCCCCGTCGCTCGATCTCGTGAAGGATGCCCCGGGTGATCTCGCATTTTCCGACGCGGGAGGCCAGCTCGTGCTTGCCCGAAGCGTCATCGACCAGGCCGCGAAAATACGTGTTCCCCGGGTTATTGGTGTAGCGCTGTCCCTTTCGCGATAAGACGTCGTAGAAATTGGGGCACAACACGATTTCGTTTGTTGCTGTCGTATCTGTTACGTTTTCCTGAAGTTTCTGTTTCCAGTACAGTGCGTTGATCCATTGCATATGATTGGTAGTCTTGACGTTGTCCGTTTGCGACAGGGGTATCAGATCGACGGGAATACCGTATCCCTGCAGGCTGTCTCGGATTTCGATGTGTTCTCCTGTTTGTTGTTGTGCGTAACAGTAACAGTAACAGTAACAATAACAGTAACAGTAACAACAATAGCAATGATGACACATAACACTGTATTAGAACAGAACACTCGTCGCTGCTTTTGCACATGTCGCTGCACACACAAGAACACAAGAACACAACAAACTATTCTATTACTAGGTAACTAACTATCTACTACGTACCAAAGTGGATCTTGGTCACGGCTCGGGTCTGGGAATCCAACGAAAAGATGCAGAGTGCCGCCGGGGAGCGGTTGAGCGGCGTGTCCTGGAAGCAGAGGTGAAAGCTCGCAAACCGCACCGGCTTGGAGTCGGCAAACAACTGGTTCTCCTCCTGGTCCCTCCGGCTCAGCCTGGTCTTCAGAATCTCAGACCACGCGTCTCCCGAGGGCCACGAGACGACCACGATTCCCTTGCGCTGTGTCTCTTCGTCCTCATGCATGGCGGTCCAGCACTGAAAGAGTCGTATCTTGTTGCGCAGGACCGCGTCCAGATCAAAGCCACAGTCCCCGACTGACACGAAGACCTGGCGGCCGCTCCGGTCCCGAAAGGGGAGGATCTGTTGCCGGGAGTTTCGGAGGGCCGTCCGCTCGTCCTGGGCAGCAAAATCCGAGATCTGGATCGGTCGGTCGGACACAAAGTCACCAAAGATCTTGGATGCATACTCCAGAAACAAGACGAAGCGCCGCAGCGCTCGTTTTACGTCAAAGAATTCGCAGCGCAAGAACCCCAGCCGAATCTTCGGATCGTTAAGGTAGCAACGGTTGTGGATCTGGCTGGTATTGGAAAAGATAGTCTGCACGTTTCTCAGCACATCTTTCCTCTCGAGATGTTCTGCTTCTGCTTCTGCTTCTGTTTCTGCTTCTGTTTCTGCTTCTGCTTCTGCTTCTGTTTCTGTTTCTGTTTCTGCGCTTCCATTTACATTTGATTGGTTGCTGTTGGAGTTGGAGTTAGTTTTCCCTTCTACCCTTCTGCGCCGTCGTTCTCGCGCCAGATTCATCAGCTCCCGATCAAACTCGCGAGAGGTCCACTCGACCAGTTCGGGCGTTTCTTTCACGGCTCGGCAGTGGACCCCGTGGATTTCTTCGTAGATCGAGTTGCGAGTCTCGACAGACAACTGGAGGAGCTCCTTGGATATGGAATCCTCTACCGTAAAGTCGGACGGTGGATAGTGGATGTCTCCTCCATCTGCCGCCTTTAACGATGGCTTTTGTTTCTGGGAAACATCTCGTGTTGCGTCCCTGTTCGTCGTCGTCATCGTCAACGGATACTCGGATTGATTGTTTTGTTTCGTGCAAGTACCGTGCAAGATTTCGGTTATGGGCTACCGTACGGTATGACTGTATTCAGTAGATTATTTTTATTATGATAGTAGTACCGGTACGATATGAGGAGGGATATTCCAATACCTACCTGCGAAAAGGGTACCGTTACATAAAAAACCGGATACGGTTCCTAATTTTTGTATCGATATGTGATGATAAAAGTGTGAGGTATAAGTGCCACATACCGTACGAGTACTCCGTAGAACCTCTATTCGTCAGCGAAAACCCTTTCAGCTTTCTCGATGGCCTATCAGATGATATTTCGAAGGTACTTGAAAGAACATAAGTATTCATTTAAGCGCGTTTTTCGCTTTTCATGAAAAATGCCGTTTGAAAAATACGAAATTACAAAAATTGGTGGAGTTGTTCGTTGAACGTTTAACACTAACCCTAAGATCTGACAACATAACCTTCTAGACGGAGTTTATGGGGGGGTTTGGGGGGGGGGGGGGGGGGGGGAATCTGTTTTAACAAGTAGCCTTGGTACAAACGCTACGACTAAAAATCGCTAAAAAGCTTAGCCAAACAATTATTTACGGAAATGAGATGCTTTGTCTAAAAGCAATAGTAATTGCACATAAAGATTGCGTTACTATAGGTAATACCATCGGTCGCACGGGAGAGCACGTGCACTCGCAAAATCGATGCCTAAGTAAGAAAGAATAAAAGGGACTAGGGTTTAAAACAGACTCAACCAGGGCAAAAAAGGTGCAGAGGAGGGGGTGTTACTTTCGTAATTTTAAAATTACTTTAGTATCAATGCCTGATACTTTGGTAATTTCCAATATATGCCGTAGAATTGGTACACGATTTATAGTAGTAGTGTTTTCTGCTCTGATAATGCCATGATAATTTGGTAATTTACGAAATACTCCGTATGAGTGGTACATAATTAAGAATATGAGTAGAAGTGGTACGTGATTTTCTATTAGTAGGGATACGTACTCGGTGCCTCTGTAGCTACCGTACGATACTAGTAGAATTTTTGGTCCTGATTTCCAGTCGTATTCTGAGCACTCTTCACCTAGTAGCTCTCTTTTTGATACTCCCAGAACACACTAATACACATTAGACTAGGGACCAGAGTATGTTCCAAAAAAAACTTGAGAATTAGTCTGTAGACGTATTTCTCGCCAGAGAGCAAACTATGGTAAATATTGAGGCTGTTGGGCCCAAAATGGCCACAAAAAGGAATATTTCCACTCGAACGTAAAAACACCCAAAAACGCTTACTTGCTACCAATGAATTTGCGATCCCCATTCAGGCATCTCCACATCTTCCCAAGAACTCGGGCGGTGAACCTCAGTAATTTGAACTTCTGGGTCATTGCATTGAAAGAATTCCCTGCCATAGTGATGACGCAGAGTGCTGTGTGAAAACACTTCCACTGGAGTAGGACCCCACGCGCCATTATCCTCCATTTGGTAATAGCGATTGTTACCAAAAGAAACACGATGCTGGTCTTGACGAGGAGGAGGAGGACGAGACGAGCCTCTTTGTGCAAGAGTGGGACGACGTTCTTGTGAGCCTCGTTATGCAAGAGTGGGACGCTGTTCATACGACGGAGTGCTGGTAGAGGGGGGCCGAGGAGGTGAATTTTGCGCGTCGGTTCTATGCTCGTAGGAATGGCGCCGGGGTGCCGGCTTCCGTTGCTCATATTTCGGCTCATACACACAACGCTCTGGCGGCTTGCGTTCCTTGTATTCGGGCTCGTATGAACGACGCGGTGGTGCCGGATTCCGTTCCTTGTATTGCGGCGGCGGCGGCTTGCGTTCGTCGTATCGCGGTGGCGGCGGCTTGCGTTTGTTGTATCGCAGTGGCGGCGGCTTGCGTTCCTCGTATCGCAGTGGCGGCGGCTTGCGTTCGTTGTATCGCAGTGGCGGCGGCTTGCGTTCCTCGTATTGCGGTGGTTGCTTGCGTTCGTTGTATCGCAGTGGCGGCGGCTTGCGTTCCTCGTATCGCGGTGGTTGCTTGCGTTTGTTGTAAAACGGTGGAGGCTTGCGTTCCTCGTATCGTGGCTTGTAGGACGGAGTTTCACCAAACAAGAGATGTCAAGGTTCTGAGTAGGTAGTGGCTTGCGCTCATATCGCGGCTGGTAAGACTGAGTATGTGGGGGTCGTGGTGGCTCGTATCTACTGCGGTGATCATTGTATAGACCGCCGGTGCGATCCTCGTATCATGGACGACGGTGGTAGCGCGGCTCCCAATGATGATGACTCTCCTCATATTGCGGTCGATCTTCAGCAAACATACCACGACCGCCGTTGTAGTGGGTCTTTGGTATTGCTTTTGAGTGCGGTATCACCTCATCATTGCAGTCACAAGGGCAATCGAAGAATGGCATAGGGACTGGAGAAGGCTCTTTTCCTGTACTGAGAGAAATATTGGATGGCATGGGGGGGGGGGGGGGGGGAGATTCATTGGGGACTTCAAAGGTCTGGGTCATCAACCCCAAATTTCCAGCAGCACAATCTGATCAAACAGACTCATTGGAGTGGTCACCAAATGAATGCTGGACAGATACAGCAGGGGAATCATCCACAGACAGATCTGCTGGAGCTTGGGACTCTTATCCAACAGAAGAAGCTGGAGATGGTGGTGCAGGAGAAGGCATTTGAGCCAGAGCTACAGCCGGCGCAGGAGCTGGAACCAGCTTGGCTGCAGCTGGAACTGCGTTCGGAGCTGGAACGGGTACGCGAATCTTTGAAGGTGATCCATGCTTGGCGCGAACAGCAGCATCCACAGCCTGCTGATCTGGTAGGATGTAATTGGTAGTAGCATTGAGATGAGCATGCCCTCCAAGGCCCTTGACAAGAGAAGCAGAAACACCAGCATTTGCAACCTTGGATATAGACTCGTGTCTTTTGCCATGGGCAGTACAACGGTTAGGGTTCTCGTATCCACTCCACGTTGCAATTAGAACCAAGGTTTTGTTGATTCGGTTCTTTCCAATGACTTGATTAGCTTTAGGATTCAACCTCCAAGAACAGCCCTGTTTCTTCCGGATCTGCAAAGACAGAGTAAAAAACAGCGCAATATGGTTAGATAAACAAAAACGACGCGGGGCACGAACAAAAAACAGAACATACTGACTGTTGTAACTCTAAAAATCGACCGAAAGGTATAGGATAATTGGAGCTAAGCACACAATTTCCTCTGGAGTTAACCGACAGTGGAGGTGCTGAACGGCCGGAGATAGGTAGCTTAAGGTAAACACTAGTGCTCTTGCGGGACACTAGTGTAAGTTATAAGGGCTCTATAACCTGTTGTAACTCTAAAAATCGACCGAAAGGTATAGGATAATTGAAATTTAAAGAGAATATGAGCATATCGTGAGATTGCTCTGTTATTGTACTATTTTGTGTAGTGGACCGGTATCCCTGTAATATTCGTGTTGTAGGGATATCTTAACCGGTTCATGTGCAACTCGTCATAAGACAGAGAACACATGATGTGACGTAGATATCTTGATACTTGAAGTCATTTTTATCTCTGGAGGAGTATAAGTAACTTTTCAAGTGTAGATTGGATATAATTCCTGTAGAACGTACGTTAGTACAGTACGTGTATTTTTGACCGACAGCACTGACATCTATTTGTTTCTTGGAAGCCGGCTTTCAAAAAATGCGGTTGACGCCTTCACAGTTATCAGGGACAAGTGAGAGTAACTTGATGGTAGTTTGATACGTAGACATAGGATCCCCATTGCATGGACATGGAAGAGTAGTTTTCTTGGTATTGTGATCATCCAGCACAGGATTCTTGAGGGAAAGACTCCGTTTCTTCTGTCTGTTGTAGTTTGGCTTGAGTCTTATGTATTCAATCCCAACAAACTCCCCCTCAGTGAAAACTCCGGTTTCAAAGTCTTTCTTGATGATAGAACTTGGCTCAAGGCATCCGCGCGTAGCCCATTCAGTCATGATGTTCTCCATAGCACACCAAACAAAGTGTTCCAGATTGTTGAAGGGATCCAATGGGTTCTTGGGGTCAGCGATAGCTTTGTTCCTTTTCTTGTACCAATTGACATCAAAGCGAGCCTTGTTTGGACAGGTGCCGTAGCCGGCCTTGTAGGTTTTTGCAATTTTGAAGACATTCTTCCAGTATGCTTGGAATCCTCCAGCCTCGTTGAAATCTTGGGTCTGCAAGTAGGTGATTCTGTCCTTTTGGAAGGACCCCCGATTATTACTGAGCTTGCCCAAAAAGCCTTGGATCGTTGGATAAATCCATTCCCCGCTATTTCACCCTGTAGAAATCCAACGAGTGAATGAGCATACACCAGTTTACCAGGGCTCTCTTGTTTGGAGCAATAGGGGCCCTTGTTAGAACATAGAAATGGCATGTTTTCATCATTGGTGCTTCAGGGTCAGGAATGAAATCAACAAGCGGTGCAGCTTCCGGATGAGCAGCGAGTGATTTGAAGAAGGCAAACTCCAAACTGTTCTTACTCCTCTTGTGCCTCGTAGTATTGAAGGTAAGCCCCTTGATCCTCTCTGTGGTAGTTCCCATAGCTGTGGGGTTCTGCTTAAGTGAATGTAGAATGGCTCAAAGAGAAAAATTCCCATCAGCAGCAGCGGCGGCGGCTTCGCGAAAGTCATTGTCAGAGTCAACAGAGAGTGTTGGAATTGTTGGATCAGTTAGAGCAGGAAGATGGAACTCTGTAACAGTAATACCAGCAGCAGCCGCGGCCACAGCAGTCATGTCCACCTCTCCATCACTCTCTTCATTGTCTTCATCGTATGATACAGTAGGAACGGCCGGAGTTTTGTCTGCCAATATCGAACGAGGAGCAGCAACGACCGGATCTGAATTTGTAGAAGCAACGACGTGATTGGGAATGGAAGGAGGAGGAGCAGTGGCAGACTGCTGAATCAAAGGAGCCGCGGGCGCAGGAGGAGGAGGTACCCCCACCATCTCTTGAACGTGAGCGGCTGGAATGGTTGGTGGAGTACCAGAAGCCAGAGTTAAAAGAGCAGTAGCAGCTGAATTAATAGGTTTATCAGCAGCAACCTCAATTGTAGGAAGAGGAGGGACCATAACCGTAGGAGCAGTGGCAGCAGGAGGATCCGGCATCAAAGGAGCAACTGGATCCAGTGTCGAAGGAAGGCGTGGTGGCAGCAACGAAGCAACTGGAATTGAAGCGTCGGCGCGGGCACTAGAAGGGGGAAGTGTCCGACGGGCCCGTTTTTTCCTCTTTCCACCAATGGTGGTGGGAGATCCAGAAGGAGGGGGAGGAGGGTTCTTGTTGTTGTTGTAGGGGTTGCTCAATGAAGAATTCTGGGCTGCTACAGAGCGACGTGGGGTTGTTGTTGCTGTTGTTCTTGCTGTTGTTGTTGCATTCGTAGGCAACCGACGAGTCGTCTGAGACCGGAGATCTTTAGGTGCTGGAGCAGCAGATGAACGAGTCCGCGGAGCTGAAGCAGCTGCTGTTGTGCTATTCGGGTTGGGAATACTTCGAACCATGGTTGCTGGAAAGGACTATTGCCATGGTCAGAAGAAGCAAATAAGAAGAAGAGTAGTGAGATTGAAAGTAATATAAATGCCGCCGCCGCCAACAATAAATCAAAGAGAACACTGAAACAGCTTCCCCTCAAGCAAAGGAAGGACCAACAATGACTTACAGTGTGATAGTATGGGTTTGTTGTTGTTGCAATAGGAAAGGAAGCAGTGCAAAAGGTCTATTCCCATGGTCGAGGGAGGAGGGAGTTGGAATTTGCTGTTGCAAAATGGTTGTTGTTTGCAAAGTGGTTGATTACAAAACTATGAATTTCCACGATGGAAAAACAGCAATAAATCAAGGAAGTAGTAGTGATTCTATTTGATTCTACACGGTGAGGAGCAATAAAATAATATTTCTGCTAATATTTCTGCTTATTCCCGTGAGTTAGTTCCCTCTTTCCCATATATATATTGATCAACATCCGGTGGCGGTCGTTGAGAAACGCTTAAAAACACTAAGTTACTTAACGCAAAACACTAAAAATACTTTCAACTGGTAAGAACAGCTGAAAATATAAGTGTGATTCAATTTCTTAAATCAAGGAATTAGTAGAGATTATACTAGATTCTACTCTATGGGGAAGTTTCCAAAAAACAGGCTTTATTTTGGATTGTACTAGATCCTACCGTTTGGTACAGTGATTATACGGACTCCGTGTTGACCAAATCAAAAAGTATTCTTAGGATATTTTTACACACAACTTCTTGTGTTGAGCAAGTACTTAATTGCTCAACACACGAAGTTGTGTGTAAAATATCCTAAAAATACTTTTTGATTTGGTCAACACGGAATCGAAAAAATTACGTTGGTATGGAAAACCGGTACTAAAGTATTCTTTCACACATACAACACGTGGGACTGTGGGGAGAGTATAATGAATAAATCCGCACGATTTACCGTGAGAAGGAGGGGAGGGGAATGGGGGATGTAATCCGGCGCGAAAGAAGAACAAGCAACAGCAGCAATAAACAGCAAGCATTGGTCCCTAGCAAGAACCTCCTCCTCTTCCCTTTGTGCTCTCCCTTACGACCATGGTATTACATACATAATCACCCCTCCTCCTTGTTGCTCTCCTCCTTGTAGTATCTGGGGAGGAGGAGGAGTTTTCTATAGGGGGCTCCCTTTTTCCTCGAGCTCTGCCCGAGGAAAAAGGGAGCCCCCTAAAGAAAACTCCTCCTCCTCCCCAGATACTACAAGGAGTCGATCTGGCGCGCCGAGAATTTTTCTTTAGAGAGGGATGAGTCTTGCCAACCAAAACGGAGGAGGGGTGATTACATATAGTAATACCATGGCTCGCACGGGAGAGCACGTGTACTCACTCCTAAGTACCAAGAAAAATGAGGGTTTGAAACAGGCTCAACGGGTGGAGGAGGGAGTGGTACTCTGGTACCAAAAGTGGTACTCCGGTACCACACTTTATTCTGGTACTATTTTCTACGTGATTTCTAGTAGTATTGTATTTTCTAAATCGTAGTATTCTGAGCACTATTTTCCTACCACTATTTTTGATACTCCCAGAGCAGACTAATACACAGCAGACTAGGGACCAGAGTATATGCCAAAAAAGAGCTAGAATTAGTTTGTAGACCTATTTCTTGCTACTAGAGAGCACATCAGCATGATGAATATTGAGACTTTAGAGCCCAAAACGAGAGCTTGTAGTTCTTCGGGCACCGAAGCAAGAAAAACGGTCGTCCCGTAGTAAACAAAGCAGCGCTTGTAGTTCGAACGTCATGGATACACCAGCAGTCCCCTATGTAGACCTATTTCTTGCTAGAGAGCACACCATGACAAATATTGAGGATGTTGGGGCCAAAATCAGAGCTTGTAGCTCGTGCGCTTGAAGTTTGGATGCTCCGACGCTGCCGGCGCCGAATCAAATCAAATAGAAACAGCATCCTGGCGTCCCTCTCCCAGCAGGAAAGATAGGAGCAGTCATCACATCCACGGTAGACTCGTTGCCATTGCTGCTATTCCCATGGTCAACACAAAAAGAAGCAGTGTCGTGAGACAGGATTAAACAAAGAAGTGATGACAACAACTTGTTCAACAACAACAACAACAACAACAACAACAACGATAACGACAACGACAACGACAACGACAACGACGACGACGACGGCGCGCTGGCAGCTCCAAATCAAACGGAAATAGACTGAACATCCCCCCCCCCCCCCCCCCCCCCCCTGCCCCATCCAACAAACAAAGAATCGACAGTCACTTACTACAGTGCTTGTTGTTGCTATTCCCATGGTCAAACAAGCAAAAAGAAGCAGCATCGTGAGATAGGAATAAATAAAATGACGGCCAAAATGATGACGGCGGCAATGACGACGACTACAGCTCCCCCCCCTCGCAACCCGGCAAACAAGGACTGGGCAACAGCTTACAGTGCCAATATAATGAATTTCCTGCTAGTTGCTGAATCACTTGGAAGGAGGTCTATTCCCATGGTCGGGGAGCAAAAAGAAGCAAAGAAGCAGTGCTGTGAGATAGGAATAAACAGATGACAACAACAACGACAACGACAACAACAACAACAGCAAATCAAACAGAACAGCCTGAACATCTCCCCCCTAGCAAACAAAAGACCGGCAATGACTTACACAGCTAATAGGATGGATCTCTTGTTGTTGTAATAGCACTAGGAAGCAGCGAAAACAGTAAAAATAAGAGCCTCTCTCTGAGCTCACATCTCTTTAAATTTATACCTTTTGGTCGATTTTTAGAGTGACAACACTACACTAGTTGCTATCAACTACTTGTAAATCTACAACCACATAAGATCTATCTGACTGTGCCGATTGAATTGGTAGTGAGAAGAGATCCAGCACTCCAAAATAACAGCAACAGAAACGTTCGAAAAAAAACGTGACAACGAAACAAAGAAATCAACAGAGGTACAAATATTCGGCTTAGAATCAAACGCACCTCCTCTACTCAAAATCCTTAAGTGGTAAAAAACGATTCCACTTAGGACTACAAACAAAACAGGTGAACCGGTTTGAAACAAGACATCTTTAAAGACCGGATTGATAAGTAAACACTTGGATTCCCTATGTGCGCTCAAAACGAGTACACTTAACACCCCGTGAGGAAATTACTTATTGCAATGATGAAAATCAATACCGAATTCAAATGGGCCTCATTTATTCTCATTTACTCCATATATCTCGATCAAGTACAAGGCCCATCGAATGAACTGCTTAACCTCCTGAAAGACCGATACTGTCAATACCATCGAATGACCGATACAGTAAGACCGATACACGACACTAACACAGCAACAGTATTGTTGAGGGTAACAAATAACCGGGGAAGATCTCTACCATGTGAAATACAACAGAGAGCCCCGATACAGTGCAAAATACATAGTAAAAATAAGAGCCTCTCTCTGAGCTCACTTTCTCTTTAAATTTTAATTATCCTATCCTTTTGGTCGATTTTTAGAGTAACAACAGGTTATAGAGCCCTTATAACTCACACGATTGCTGCCCATCCGTAGGATCGTGTATGCCTTAAGCTATCTATCTCCGGCCGTTCAGCACCTCAACTGTTCGGTTACTGCCAGAGGAAATTGTGTGTGTGCTTAGCTCCCTGTGCGGCACATTATCGGCCTCCACTCCAAGCTCTTTGCGGTGCCTCCCTCTCGAGGGTTGCATCTTGGACGTACATCTTCCTTCTGTTCCCTGCTTGTGGATCAGGGGGTGTACTCGCTATCACAACAAGCCTTGTAACCACCCACAACCAGCTCTCTGGATTACAACACCAGTTACAAGATAAAGACCACCTGCGCCGTCTTTAATAAAAGCCCATTGCACCGGACACGCCGATTGCAATCACCCATACACATTTTTTTTCTTCCGCATCCATCGCCCACATAAAGGACCATCGTCGCCCATTTGATTGCTGTGCTACTAACAAGCACCACTTCAAACACCACAGACTGCAACTCATCCTTCGATACTAGTAGTTGCATTAATCACTACCACCACAACCATTCGAGATCTCTATATTTCGATGACCCCATCAATTGTTCGACGCAACGCCAACAACAACAATACCGCCAAATCCTCCAAGTGTGTATAGTAGTAGCCTACTACTACTAATCAACAATTAATGTAATTTACTTTAAGTTTAAAACAAAAATATTAAAATATGGCTTGATATTTTCAAAACTAAGGCATATTTTTCCTGAACTACAGAAGTATTACGGTACACTGTTTTTTTAACGTAGAGACACTACCAGAGCCCACGACTAAAACCCCAAATCGTTTATTTTTAATGTTCCCCTCCCCCCCCCCCCCCCAGAACCCCCCCATCTCACACAGTTCGGACAAGGGTCCGTTGTTACAACAACAATTCCCCCCCCATTTCGCCCCTGCAAAACGACCAATTAATTCATATTTTCTACCTAGTTCCGTACGAGTACAGAGTAATTTATGAATACTATAGGTAACACCCCGTCCTCCGTTTTGGTTGGCACATGTCATCCCCTCTCTAAAGAAAAAACTCCCTTAAGAAAAATCCGAGGCGCGCGCGCCGAGGATTTTTCTTAAGGGAGTTTTTTCTTTAGAGAGGGGATGGCACGTGCCAACCAAATCGACTCCGAGTATTATCAGTGGGGAGGAGGGGTGTTACTTGGTACCACTCTAGCTCCTTACAGGGGGAGTAGTAGCTGTTTGATGCTGCTACACGGGGGGGACAAGGGTAAACTGGTACCAATCGGTGGTACCGACGACGAGTACTCGTAGGAACAAGTACAAACTGTACGGTAGTACGGCTCAGTGGTATCATTTTGGTGGTACCGGAGTACCACTCGTCACTTTGTTAAGTAACAATTTTTTCAACGCATTGCACGTGTTTTTAGGTATACTCAAGCGTAAAGAGGGAGCAAACGCGCGGGATTCGCAGCAGCAGCAGGATTTGGTTGATTCCTTGACCACCTGTGTAGAATCTAGTAGAATCCCTACTACAACCTGGATGTTTGCTGTTTTCCCCCGGGTTCTAATTCATAATTTCAAAATCAACCATTTTCAAAAGCAAATTGCTCCCCCGACCATGGGAATAGACCCTTTCCACTGCTTCCTTTCCTATTACAACAACAAGCAACCCATTCTTCTATCATACTGTAAGTGATTGTCGGTCCTTTCTTGTTTGCTGGGGGGGGGGGGGAATGGTGTTTTTATTTGATCTTCGCCGTCGTCGTCATCGCCAACGGTCATTTGTTTATTCATACCACTCATGATGACTCTTCTGCTTTTCACCATGGGAATCCTTCCTTTCCTATTACAGCAACAAGAAACCAATCCTATCACACTGTAAGTTGTTGCTGGTTCCTCGTTTGCTGGGGGGAGACGTACAGGCTGTTTTGGTTTGATTTGGAGCTGTCGGCGCGTCCGTCGTCATTTGTTGATTCCTATCTCACGACACTCTTCTTCTTTTTTGTTTTTGACCATGGGAATAGGTCCTTTCAGCAACCATGGTTTGAACTGTACCACCTCGAAAGAGCAAGGCTCCAGCTCCCCAGAATTGATCTTCTGCTGCTGCTCGAGCTCCCTGAACTCCACCATCGAACGCAACAACAACATCTGCAGATGCAACAACAACAACCCAACATTGCTCTGTAGCAGCCAGGAAGTCTACGATATTGCCCAGCCCATACAAGAAGAACGCTCCTCAAGCTGCAACAAGAATAGTAACTGTGATACAATGATCCGCGCCCCTGCCTGTGGTGCCCAGTCGTTCGAGCAGCGTCCTTCGCAATGGAGGGAACCGGTGTGCAACGTTTGAGCTAAAAGTACTACCTCACTGCTCCAGTTTAGGGGACTGGTGTATACACGGCGTCCGAACTGCAAGCGCTGCTTCATTTACTATGGGACGACCGTAGTAGTTCTCGCTCCAGCATCCAAACTACAACCGCACGAGCTACTACAAGCTCTGATTTTGGCCCAACCTGCCTCAATATTCATCATGGTGTGCTCTCTAGCAAGAAATAGGTCTACAGACTAATTCTAGCTCTTTTTTTGGCATATATTCTGGTCCCTAGTCTGCTGTGTATTAGTCTGTTCTGGGAGTATCAAAACTAGTCGTAAGAGAACAGTGCTCAAAATATGACTGGAAATTGCACAGCAGTACATTCTACTGGAAATCACGTAGAAAATAGTACCAAAATAAAGTGTGGTACCGGAGTACCACTTTTGGTACCAGAGTACCACCATCTGCTACCAGAGTACCACTCCCTCCTTCCACCCGTTGAGCCTGTTTCAAACCCTCATTTTTCTTGGTACTTAGGAGTGAGTACACGTGCTCGTCCGCCGAAGCCATAGGATTACCGTAAGTAAATAAATAATAACCGAAGAATGGAACTGCTACTACTATACGCGGGCCACGCTTTTTCCATCCGTTGAACAGAAATAATGATAATTATGAGTACAAGTAAGATACTCGTACGAGTAGTCGTACGGTATACCGTAATTACGTACCCGCACCAACAAACAATCCATTCCGATCGTGTCACGCTTTCAACGGCTGTCTCCCCATTGTTGGTATGTACCGTAGCTGGCGAAGATCGATCGACCCCCCGTGCGATGATATTTTTTATCGCAAGGGTGTCGAAACGAACATATATTCCACGCACAAAACAATTAAAGACAACGCAAATCCATCCCTTCCATTCCTCCTCGCCGGTTTCGCAATTCTACAGTTCCTGGCAACATAAATAAATCTCTTGGAATTATTGTTGTTGCCGTGTCGATCAACTGCCATACGTACTGAATACCGTAACTAAATACGAAGTGAAGTAAGAAATAGGAACGAACTACCGGTAGTAACAGGGTGTCGTGTCGGTGTTGTGGCCAACCGACAAAGAACAAAACGCTTCCCATCAAACAACAACAACAGCAGGAACAGCAATAGCAACAACAACAGCAGCAGGAACAGCAATAGCAACAACAACAACAACAACAGCAACAATAAAGACACTTCGGCAAGAAACTGAATACACTAGAAGTATACAGAAGAAACGAATCGTCGAAACAACAGAAACAGAAACAACAGAAACAAAAACAGAAACAACAGAAACAAACCAGCAAGCATCGACTGCTACTGCTACTACTACTACTACTATTATGAAGCCCTTTGACGTGTACTTTCGCCGGGCCCAGGATCCGGAATGGAGTGCCGGCTACATCGATTACGCCTCCCTCAAACAAACACTGACTATGTTTGGAAAACGCCGGAGAAAACTCAAGCGGGGACAACTGGAATGGTCTACCGTCTTGGAGGAAGAAGACGAACAACGCCGGCGGCAACGGCAGAAACTCGGCGAGAGCGAACGAAACGAAAACGAAAACGAAAACACAATCGTCTTTGGCTACACGCTGGGTCTGAACAACGATATCGATTGTGGCAACAACAACAACAACAACAACAACCACCTCCACAAAGGTTGTGGAGGCCACGGTTGTGGAGGAGTCTTCGGAGTCGTAGGAGGAGAGACCAAGGAAGAACGCCTCTCCCGAATCGAACACGACGCCTTCAAGACGAAGCTACAGATCGAACTGGATCGGGCCAGCCGGTGGTTCCAGACCTGCTGGATGGACCTCCAATCGTCCTCATCGTCGTCGTCCTCCTCCTTCTTGTTTCATCGTTCCGGTTCCGGTTTCGGTTCCAACGGCAACGGCGGCAACGGCGGCAACGGCGGCAACGACGACGACGACGACCAGAAGAAGAATACGGAAGAGAACGGTTTGCTCAAACTCTACGGATTTGCCGCGGTGAATATTTGTGTCCTCCGGCAGCTATTGCTACGGTACAACGCTCACGTTCGGATGTTCGAGGGATCCGTCTTTTTGTCCGAGTGGGAGGTGTTGTTGTTGCAGTCCACTAGCAGTGGCGGCAACGGCGAAGGCCCCACATCGTCGTCGTCGTCGGCGGCGCTCGCGCTTTCGGCCTCCGAGACGGAATTCCAGAGCGAAGAATTCAGTGTCGTGACGGTGGTTCCATCGCTTCTGGCGTCGTTGGAAACCCTCCAGGACCGCATGATGACGCTTCCCTCGTACTGGATGGACGATTCGGCGGTCGTCCGGACCATCCAGAACCGGAACACCAACAACACCAACACCAACACCAACAAACACCAACAAGACGAAAACAACGTCCACCAATTTTCGGAGCCGGGCCGACGAGCTGGAAGCGATTCTGGACAAGACATCGTGGAAACAAAAGACGCGCCAATCGCTCAACAAGACGGAGCGGGTCTTGCAGACGATACGATACTGTTACACGATGGGAACGGCACAAATGGGAATCTCTATGGAACCCAAGTTTCTCTTTACGCAGCTGCGCGGATTCAAAAAGGAAATGAAAGCCATGGCCGTTTGGAGGGAACGACCTCTCGGAGGAGGCAACAACAACAACGACAACAAAGGCGGCATGGTGGTGGTGGGAGCCGGAGGAATGGATCCCGCCAATGTCTGGCCCCTCGTCCTCAACCTCGTCTCGTGTTTTCTGTTCATGATGAACAACTACATCATCGAACCGTCCTCGGCGTACTACGCGAACGCCCTGGGAAGTTCCGATGCTCTGTCGGGAATCATGATGGGAATGGCACCGTGGTTTGCACTGACGAGCGCCGTTGGGTACAGCGTGTGGACCAACACGTCCTACAAGCAACCCATTTTGTTTTCCGGTGTCCTCATGGTCGTTGGAAACACGCTGTACGGGGCGGCATATTCGCAGCAATCGATGGCGATGTGCCTCGTGGGACGATCGATCAGCGGATTCGGGGCGCCGCGCATCATCAACCGCCGGTACGTTGCCGACGCGACGCCCTTTAAGCTCCGGACGATGTCGTCGGCCGCCTTTGCGTTGACGACGGCACTCGGGGCCGCCTCCGGGCCGGGATTTGCCATTCTGCTGGATGTGATTCCCGAGTTTGAGTTTCCGCTGCCGATTCTAGGCGTCCAGACCTTTAACGGGATGACGGGACCCGGGTTTCTCATGGCATTTTTGTGGGGTTTGTTTACGATTGCGATCGTTCTGACCTTTACCGAACCGAACCGATCCGGGCTCGACGAGCTCAAGCAGCGGGAGGCAAAGGCGGCAAAGGAGGCAAAGGCCGGCAAGGAGGCTTCCAAGGAGGCACCACTCAATCCCTCCGGATCCTTTGCGGATGAATCATCGCTGGGCAGGAACGAGAAGAGTGCCGTGACCGATGATTACTACGACGACTATGACGATGATTACTACGACGACTATGACGACGACTACTACTTTGATGACGATTCCTCGGTCGGATCGGCTTCGGTAGCATCCGGGTTGCTGGCGTCGGAAAAGAGGAGCGGAGGAAAAGGAAACAACGACAACGACAACGACAACGATAATAACATCGACAACGAAGGCGTGTCCAAGCACAGTCCTCTGTACTGCATCAAGAACATGACACGGGCTACGGCCCTTTGCATGGGCTTGATTTTTATGAAACGAATTGCGCTGGAGGTGAGTGTGTGTGTTTGTGTTTGTGTGAGCATGCGTGCGTTCGTTCGCGCGCGCTCGTTCGTGTGTGTGTGTCTGTGTCTGTCTGTGTCTGTCTGTGTCTGTGTCTGTGTCTGTGTGTGTGTGTGTCGAAACGACACGAAGAACCTCTCGTAGGGGAAAGCAATCGACGGAATGTTGTGGCTCCAACCGACGGCCTATTTGTGGTTTGGTTTGGTTTGGTTTTGAGTTTGTGTTTCTCAATCTTGTTGTTCCTCTCTGTTCTTGATGTTTGTGCTATTACAACAACAACAACAACAACAACAAAACAGAGCATCGTTGGATCGACCTCGGTCATTACGAAAAACCGATACCACTGGTCGATCCGAAACGTAGGAATTCTGCACCTAGTCAACGGCATAATTGTCATTCCCGTTTCCATTTTTGCCGGATGGCTCTCGCAGTACCGAGAAGATCGGTATTTGGCCATGTGGTTCATGGGCGTCACGTCGCTGGGCCTGCTGATCATGGTCGACTTTTCCGATCTGGCGGACACGGACGAGAACAGCGATACCTACAACGAGGGCGTTCCGCTTTCCGTCGGCCCCGTCCAGTACGTATCCGGATCGCTGATTGCCTTTTCGGGAGTCGAGGCCTGCGAGTCCTTTGTAGCCTCGCTGATGAGCAAGTGCGTGCCGAGCGCACTGGCCGTCGGGACCTTCAACAGCGGACTCCTCGCCACGCTGGTGGGAACGGGCGGACGGGCCGTGGGAGACTTGTTCATTACCGCCATGGGACTCATCAGCATCCGAAACCTGTTGAATCTGTTGATCATACCGGGACTGGTTCTCATGCTTCTCAGCATGTTCTTGCTGTGGAGGAACTACAAGATCGTGGCGGTGTAAAGGAAAGGAACAACAAACAACGAACAACGAACAACGAGGCAAGAGAACAAGAATGTCGATGAAAAAAAAGTATATGTATGTAACCCGCAAGACAACAATAAACGCAACTTGCTTCCCGCATCCGCTAACTGTATGATATGGATACTCTCTTCCGGAATGAAAAGCAGCAAATGTACAATGTAGTGTAGTGTAGCAAATAATCTGAACGACGTAATGTTGTTCAATAACTTCTACACGCAAGTCAGATCTGTCTAATAAATAAGCAATAAAGTCTCCGTCCAGACTCGTACATACACCAATCGTAACATTGTACGCAATCCCGATCGCTGTCTCGGCTAGAAAGTTTTTTCGTGGACGAGCTGTATTGACATCCACTAGTGTAATCGTTTGTACAATATTATAACATTATTATGATCATACCGTACTCTCATAGCATCGACCATGGAATCAGGCCCGTTGGAGTGCATCCATGTTGCAACCTCTATTTCGTGCGACTCGGACAATCCGTAACAAGAGCTTCGACCACGATAGCAACTCTCCTCAATCGAATCATGGCAATACGTTCTATCCAGACAACAACGGAAAAAGCACCCCGTCTTTAAATCTGTTCGGCACACACATCTACTGCGAGTGGAACGGAAATACAAAGGATCTAACCCAGGACAAAGATGACATGCTTTGCGAAAAAGCATGATTCATCTTGTCGAAATCACTTTGGAAACAAATGGCAAACGATGGAAACGATTGGAAATAGATTTTTTTGGTTTTTCTAGTTTTTCTAAGTTTTTTTTTCGTGAATTTTTGCTTGCTTGCCTGCCTGCCTGCCAGCTTCTTATTCGGCGGCCACCTCGGCTTCTTCGGCTTCGGCTTCGACATCTTCGCTGCTGTCGTCGTCGTCGTCGTCGCTGCTGCTGTCTGCTGTCGGCCTCGGCAGCGGCCAGTGCGGGATCGACAATGGCATTGAAGGTGGCAGTGAATTGCAAATCGTCACCGAGCTTGTAGGCCTTGGCAACCTCCGGTATGTCCTCGAGGACCTCGACTTCCCCGTCGGATCCCGAAACACTCTTGAGGCCGTAGGCGTCGACGGCGGATTGGCAGGTCTGGACGATGGCTTCCTGGACGGCGAATCCACGAATCTGGGGCATGGCAAAGGGCGGGACCTGTCCCTTGCGGAAACCGGGGAAGTTGGCCTTCTTAGCGCTCTCCTTGAGGACGGTCTGGTGGATCGACCGGACGAGGGGTCCCTCGAACGGTGGCCTGGAGCCAGTATTTGCAGATGTTTCCTGCCTCCCCAGTCCTCGCCGCCAGCTGTTGTCGCGGACTCCGGTCAGTCCCTCGGCTTCTCCCATGTTCTTCATGCGGGATCCGGCCAGGGTCTTGACGGGAGAGATTTCTTCCCCGCCCTCGGGCTCGGGCACAAGATCGACGGCGGCGCGGAGGGCGACAACAACGGCGGCGGACGTTGCGTGCTTGGCGGCCGGGGCAAAGGCGGCGGCGTTTCCAACCACCAGGAGAGCGATCGATCCGAAGAGAGGAGAAAATTTCATTGTAGTTTGTTGTTGTGCTGTACCGTGCGGTATTTATTTTTTGGATCTAACGAATGTAATGCGGTGTAATCACGTATCGGTATTGTATCGGTACGTAGTTATCAAATCGGTGTTGTTGTTCTATTGCAGAATAATCCTACCGTACAGTTACGATAAACCAGAACCGTGTTTTTGTCATCGACAACGACACATCACAAGCCAAAACATCAGAATGAATCCACAAGCTCGATCCAAAATCGAAGTGATGCAAGGATTATGCATGATACCGTACGTTACTTGTACCCTGTACGTAAAAAGGCCAGACTGTGAATGACGTTTTGTTCTTATTCACGGGATGTTCACTACCAGTATGAAGCCATATGTATCATATCTAATGGTACACGTATCATACATACGTACAGTGTAACTGGTTTGTTTTGTTTTCAAGCTCTGCATTTACCAATATTTCTGACACACTAAGATAACCATTTTGTAGTAAATCAAACCAATGAAATTCAATCATATATGGGCATGCCGCCCCGCCCCCCATATACTCAAATTCTTCAGCCAATCAGCTTTCAGGAGAATTAAATTCCTTTCATGTCCGCTGTGGTATTCAAACACTCACGATTGAATTCCCACCATTCAAGAGAATCTGAAATCTGACATCAGCAGCAATGCCACACCAGCTGGGCTTCAATATTGAAGTCTGGATGATTTACATATCCTTAATTCCTCTATGTGCAATGTACGTTGAATTCCACTTCAACGTCTTTTTACTGTTAGCAATTAAAGACAAAGCTTTCCAACGCCTCCTCGGAGTAGCCGGCAGAGCTTGCTTACAATCTTAGTTTTAATCTATATACATATACACACTATAACACTACCGTTAGTACCTTCTACTAGAAGCATACGACACTGTTTAAACAGTCGAATAACTGCTTTGACCAACTACTAGTAGTAAAACTAAAACACTCGACGTAACAACTATTAACAAGCAACCAACTGTTCCTACGATTGTCCAGTAATGACGAGCTACTCTGTCATCCCTGTTCAAGTTTGACTTTGACCAAGATACTATCGACAAGATAGAATTCAAGCACTCCACAACCAATGCCAATGGAGGCACCGAGACTGTCAAGGTTAAAGTACCTCTTATTACTGCAGGAGCATCCCTTTTTCAAGTTCTTTTTACCATCAATGAATTCTCACATGCGAAGAAAACTCTCTCCTTAACAACAGGACTAAAGCAATATAACAGGTTCTCTGATCTCCTACAAGACTATGCAGCACAGGAACTGGTGGAATGAGTATGTATCATCCAACATACCAAATCCAACTGTGGAAAACTTTCCAACCACCATTGATGCCTTCATCACCGATAAATTCAACAACAACACCTGACGCATATCGATGCCACAAATGTTTCCTTAACAACATCAAGAAGACCACCAACATGACTGTACACCAGTTTGTCTCCATGGTCACTTTCCGAAACCATGTGATTCTTTGACTGCTTCCAGGACATCCACCTGAGAATGCTGCAATCAATGATGAAGACTTCAAGAGTCTAATATTTCGAATCCATGCCCAACAAATGGAAGGACTCCTATGAAGAACACCACTCTCCCTATGAAGACACCCTCACACAGATAGTGACAAGGATAGAGAGATATCAAAAAGAAGGAAAACAAGAAAAGTAAGAAAAATAACCAACAATATAATTCTATTAAATTCCTTTTGTACTGTACGAGAAAGCCATAGTACTTGTTGTCACTCTAAAAATCGACCGAAAGGTATAGGATAATTGAAATTTAATGAGAAGTGAGCTCAGAGAGACGCTCTTATTTTTACTAAGTATTTCGTACTGTGTATCAGGGCTCTCTGTATTTTACATGGTAGAGATCTTCCCCGGTTATTTGTTACGTTACCATTCTTGTACCGATACTTTTGATGCTGTTGCTTTTTAGTGTCGTGTGCCAGGTTACTGTGTCGGTCATTTGATGGTATGGGTCATTTACGAGGTTAAGTGTTTTATTCGATGGGGCATATGCTTGTTTGTGGTATTGGAGATAGATGAGGCCCATTCGGTATTGTTATTGATTTTCATGATTCCAATAAGTAATTTCCTCACGGGAAATTGAGTATATCCATTTGAGTATACTTAAGGGTTCCAAGTGTTTACTTATCGATCAGGTCTTCGGAGATGTCTTGTTTCTAACCAATTATCCTCTTTTGTTTGTAGCCTTAGGTGATATAGTGTTTACCACTTAAGGGTTTCCAAGTAGTGGAGGTGCGTTTGATTTTAAGGCTCAATCAACGAAATATTTGTATCTCTTATTTTGTACCTCGGTTTGTTTTCCACACCTCGGTCGTTGTTTTGTTTTTGTTGGCTTTTTCAATCAAATTTGATGCCGACAAGAAGCCGTATTTTTTTGGCCTGTAACACACCCCTTGATCCAACATGTTTACTTGGCGTTGGATTACTGTCGGAGTGTATTTCCTTGAATCGATTTGTCGCATCTGACCATAATGATTTGACCTTGATCGAAGCAAAGTTTTGATCGCAGAAATGGACACGAGCGGATGGTTGTATGATCAATTGAATCGAATCCGATTGGCAATTGAAGCGATTCAAACGTTTGGTCGGGTCATCCAAGATTAATTTAACCTGGGTAGTGTCCCATGATGTATCTTGCATGTCGGGCGTGCAAGATCCATCCCAATGGTTTGGTTAGGTCATCAGTAGGGTTGATAACTCCAGGGATATGAATCATCTTGATTTCGCCATTTTCTTTCCAAGCTTGAATTGCAAAGAACCTGATTTCAATATGTCTGGTTCTTTCAGTTGGCTTCTGGGCATTGATGATTTCAATTTCTGACGCGTTGTCTTCATAGATTGGAGTTGACCCAACCTGAATGAAGCCTAGTTCCTTGAGTATGGATCTGAGATATCTTGCTGTTTTGGCCGCTGTGACTGCAGCAATGAACACGGCTTCTGTAGAACTCTGCGCAGTGAGTGACTGAGCTTTGGATTGATAAACAATTGCTCCACCAGCATAGGTAAATACATAGCCTGTGGTGGACCTGGGATGTTTTGGATCATTTCCATACGCTGCATCAACAAAACACATAAATTTGCTTTGCTTGATATCTTCTGGATATTGGGGAAGTGAGGCATCCTGGGCTGAGTCCTGATATGGTGTCCCTGGAGACAGAGATGGCTCAGCATTTGGTCTCTAGAACCTAATACCCCATGATCTGGTTGTTCTGAGGTAGCGAGCTATGTTCTTCAGACTGGAATAGTGGAAAGCAGTGGGATTGGAGCTGTATTTTGACATCAGGGTCACTGCATACCCAATGTCTGGCCGGCAACTAAAGTACGCAAACATCATCTCACCCAAGAGTGTCCTGTAGGAGAAACCAGATGTGGATTGTAATTCAGCATGTTCCTTGGTGCCTTCTAAAGGTCCATTCATATGTGATTGCAGTTGGCTCAGTGCTTCAGTTGATAATGGCGCTGATGGTTTGGAGTGTGGCTTCATCTTAGAATCTGTTTCCCAACCATGGGATCTCATGATTCTGTCAATGTAATTGGCACAGGACAGTTCAATGTCGTCAGCTGTCTGTTTGACATCAATTCCATTGAAATCCTCAAGCAATCCCATTTTCGTGAAGGGAACAACATCTTCTTTAGATAGCTTCAGTTTTTCACCAATGATGTCATAGATCTTGTCAGATATGGATTCTGATGTGCAAGCTAGTGCAAAATTATGACTTGTCTCAGCATGTAGACTGTTTCACCCTCAAAGACTGTCGTGTAGATCGTTCTGTCATGTGTGGTGGTCTTGAAGTTGAGATCAGGACCTTTCAGGATCTTGTTGATGTGAGTTTCCCAAAGTCTTCCAGATTCTGGATGGCCTTGAAGTGCCCGAAGGAGTGGTAGTACCAATTTTCTGTCTATGTCTGTGCCATGCTTGTGTTTGTACCATTCTGCATATGCATCATCTATAGTCATATAAGTAGGGATGTTGGGTCCAGGGCTGTGCACATATGCGTCTGCGGCGTCACCCCCATAGACCTTTAGGTTAAGAGATGATGCAATAGCAAAGAATAACCTTTGGATGGGATGTTCAACACAAGATGAATATGACAAGGCGATGGCGTGCAGAGTTGGAGCAGCATATTTGCTTCCATTGCAACACTGTCTTGCTTGGCGGACACCATTCCTCTTGACACTGTATTGCTAATGAGGTCTGAGAAAATGGCATCCAGATCCTTAGGATATGGGATTGGTGATCCAAACATTTCTAAGTTTTCAAATTGATCAAGTTGTTTGCGCTCTCCAGCTTCCCATTCATTCCATGTGGATAATGACTTGAGGTTCCTTCGAGTGAAATGACCTAGTGCTTGTTCTTCAGGTGTGGTTTCTTTTGAGTTGATGGCCTTGATAAAGAGTTCAATTTGTTCAGTTGGTAGTGAATCTGCATCTAGTGGTAATGTATGATTCTCTGCCTTATGAAGCTTGGTGATGGCTCTGAGTGACGCGATATCAATAGTGGGAATGACAACATCCATGCCATCTTCAATTGGTGCCAGGTGTTTTTGGATGGAGGCATGGAGTGCTTCAACGCTATCAACTTGGCTGATTCTTGATTGGATCAGCTTTTTATATTTGGTGCCAATGTGCTTGATAGCTTTGATGGATGAAATCCGGTCCAAAAATGGTGGGTCCTCTTCATCAGTGGGTTCCTTCCAGGAAGTATTGGGAGCAAATAGGCCATATTCATTCGAGCATTTCCTGACTTCTTTCATAGATAATTTCTCTTCAAGTGTAAAGGTTATGGAGTGTATCTATGGAATCCCTCACCCCTCTATCGTATGATTCATGCAGGGCTGTGGTGACATCAGCAGCAGTGAACACACGATTGTGATTGATAGATACAATATAAGCGCCTCATAGCTTGGAAAGAGACTTCTTATGAGAGGAGTAGAGCTTGGAGGCAGAGCTTTTGGGAAGGATGTCAGTAACATAGGCTCTGCCAAGGAGCAAGTCATTGGCATACCTGAGACAAAATGCTTGATCAGTACAGGAACTGGAAGCCATGAGCCTGAGATTGGTGAGATCTGCAAATGGTGAGATGGAGAATTGGAAATCGCTGAATGACACCTCAGTGGGTTCCGGGGGGAGAGGAAGGTTGTCATCAGTCCTGAGTAGGTGCTTGACATTGGTGGGTAGGTCAGCAAGTGGCAAGTCATTCAAGCCTTCATCAAACCGGACATGGGTGGCAATTTTGACACGATGGGTTCCTGTATCATACCAAAGAATCTTTCTGGTAGTGTAGGGGGCAAAACTCAAAAATATTCCTTTCCTTGCATTAGGTTCGAGCTTGACTGGTCTCTTGCCTGGAGGTCTAACCCAAACGCGACAACCAAAGGTTCTGAAGTCAGTGAGATTTTCCTTGTGACCAGTTGCCAATTCCAAGGGTGAATGATGTTGGTTACCTTCAGGGAAGGCATTTGACAAGCGCAGTGCATGGTAGAATGCAAAAGGCCAGAATTTGATTGGTAGGTTGGCGCCACTGAGCATGGTCTTCATTGAGTTAGCAAGGGTTTGGTGAGCTCTTTCAACTGTGCCATTTTGATGTGAAGCATCAGCCCCTGTGGGGAAAATGGAGTATCCAAAAGCAGAGAAGAGGTTTCTGATGTCTGGATTGTGATATAGCTCTCCACCTTGGTCAACTGTTACATACTTGTTGGAGCAAGTTGGGTTGGGCTGAGAGAAAAAATGTTCTAGCCAGTGGAGAGGTGCAGCTTTTGAAATCCTGGCATCACCATATTTCATACCTGTGTAGTGATCTGTGATCAGGATCCACGCGGTCTCCCCATGGATACCTTCATAGTTGCGCCGCCATTTGGAGTTGGATGATTTTGTTCCTGAAAAAGCAAAGTCAATAGACAAACCTTGAAAAGGCTGAGTAGCCTTTCTTGTAGAGTGGGAGCCAGCAGTAGTCTTGGTTTGCTTGCATTGGATGCATGTTGGGCATTGATCAAGAATACTTGTTTGGCGCTTGAACTTTGGTACACCAAGAATGTGCTTATGTGCTTGATATAGAAAGGCATGACATGGATGTCCAAGTCTTTGATGCCAGAGGAGCTTGGAAGTCTTTGCTTTGATTGCTTGAATAGGGATATGTTTGTCAGCAATCTTGGTGAAAAACAATTTTGCATCAAACCATGGTGTGTCGCTGGTATCAGGCTGCGCTCTGGCAGCTTCAGTGAACTTTTGGAGTGTCGCAAGGTTTGTGTAGATGTCATACCTGAAATTTCTGATTGCTTCCTTGGAGGCTAGATCACAAGCTTGTTTGAACTGCATGTCAGTTGCTAAGGTATATGCTGAGGAGGTAGCACAATTGGCATATGGTAATTCCAGATCTACATCAGGGATCAAGACTGGATGGGTATAACACTGACCATCAATGATGACTCCATGGAGGAGGACGCTTTTAGCAGTGCTGTGTTTGTGATGACAAATAATGGTGAGGTTACCACTCTGTTGAATGGGCGAGTCATGGGTGTCAGTGAAGGCTTTGTGTATAGACTGTCCACTGAACTGTTCCCTCATGCGCGATGTCATGCCACAGAGATCATTCTCACTCAGCAGTGTTGTTGAAAGCAATGGAGAATAGTAGAAGAAGACTCTAATATACCCTCTGTGATTGGGGGCTGGTATGTGCACATACCCTGATTCTTCAGGGATGCAGCTGGCTGCCTTTATTGCCTCCAATTGCCGCTGTTAGCCTGACTGGACATTGTCTCAGCTTGGTGTAAGGTTTGTAATCATGGAGGATATGCTGTAGGTTTGTGCAAGAAACTTTAGCACCTGTATCAATTTGTGCTCGTCGGCCTTGTTGATAATGTGATGCAGCTGCTATTGGATCTGCTGGTACAAGATTCTGGACACTGTTGGTGTTAACTAGGATGGAATTATCACGGTCAAAGTTGGGATCCCCATTGGTTTCCAAATGTGACTCCAATGCAGGGGCTGTAACCTCAAGTGTTTCCATATCACAATAGACGTCAGTTGGAATGAATGGTTGAAGGTTATCCCTAGGGATCAGATTGACCGCGCCAATTTGAATGGACTCATAAGAACTGGCACTGCTGGAGTCCAATGAGGGGCATGAGCCTTCCATTGGTGATTCTGGTACATTGTCAAATCCTTGAGGATTATCTTGAGGTGACATGGTCTGGCAGCAGGAAAGTCGATTTATTCCTGGCCTTGACAAAAAATTTGGTCTCCTAGAGTATCCTCTGTTGATTCCTCATCCTGGTCCTCATCTTCAATATTGATCTTGGAGATTTGTTGAGTAGAATCCAAGAGCTGTTGGGTTTCTCTATTGCATTTGCTTAGAAAACAGCTGTTGCAATACGATGTTTCCTGAGAGACTCAACATCTTGTAAGGCAGGACAATTATCAAAACTATGACCGGTGGTATGACAAACAATGCATTTTCTGGATGTGTCAAACAGACTGGGTTGTTTATCAAATGCAAAGATGGCATTGCAGTAGGCTTGATGGAGGAATGGGTTGTCGGATGCTTCATCCATTTCAGGGTATCCAAGTGATTCAATCAGACTGATTGATTGGGAAGTTAGGGTGGATGGAGTTTTGGTAGTGTTGTTGCTGCCTGCCCATTTTTTGAATCAGTCATTTTGACGAGAGCCTGGTCTGGTTCCAGTCACGAACGCCGGTTTGGGTAGGCTGGATTTGGAGGCTTTATCCTTGTACTTCATTTCTGCCTTGATTTCTTGCTCATATGTTTGAAGAGTTTGGAGGAGCCTGTCTGCCTTATATTTATCTCACTTGAATTGATCCTCCAACTCGCGTTCACCCTCTGTTTTCTTGCGCAATTCATAAGATAGAGTCGCTCCTTCAATAATGTTGCTTACCTCTTCCATTGAACTGATTGTGCTGGATTGGTTGTGTAGAAATACCCGGAGCCTGAGATAATCCTTGTACCTGAAAAAATATTCTTCGAGTGACTCATCTTGTTCTTGGTTTGGTGGGCTTCTCACTATCTTTCCTTTGTAGGATGGTCTTTCTGAGTTGGGATGTGTTTTGGCAATCACACTATAGAGAGATTCATATCCCTGTCCACCTTCAAAGCTCTGAATTGCAGCTTTCGCACTCTTGCATGATTCAGGGATGACTTTATCTGTTCTGAGGGCAGTGTAGATTAGGTTTCCCCATTCATGGATGGCCAATTCATATCTTGCAGGGAGGTCATCCACATAGGTGTCCCCAATGGTGAATCCTCTGAGATGATCAGCTTTGCATCTGTAGAGGTAATATGGATGAATATAGATATGGTGTTGTTGTGCATGAGCAGTGACCACCCTGTACCACTTGCAAACCTGAGGAGCTGTAGAGTTCTTTAGTTGTGGAAAGCCTGTGAGAAATAATTTGTCTCGCGCTGCCTCTTTGGATTTATCTGAAGCACTGGTTAGATCAAAGCTATCACCACTCCGTGTGACTAAATGTTGGTCATTTCGGCCGCTGCCTAAGTTATGCAGGTAATAGTTTTGTCTGAGAGTCACTTCATCTCCTGCTGCATCTGTAGAGGTGATTTCAAAATATTTCATTTCATCGCTGGTAAGGAACTCTTCTCTTCTGTTATATCTTTCCTGGACCATAGGAGGTAATGTTCCTGGATTCCATGGAAGGTCAAGCGCCGCTTGGTGGTTGGTGCCATTGTTCAGGGCTCCAGTTTGGATAGCAGTCTCAGAGAGTTTTTCTAAGAGAGCGCGCTGGCCTTCAAGGAGTTCCATCATCTTTGCATCGTAGGTCATAGTTTGAGGTGTTTCTGGAATTCCTCTATCATTTGTTTCATTTCCATTGGCATCATCATCATTAGTGTCATTGGCCGGTGGTGGTTCCCCAGTGTATGCTTCCATGAATAGATCAGAGCGTCATTTTTTGGTGAATTGCCAATGTGTAATGGTGAGTTCAATTACAACTGTAGGTTCTTCATCAATGTTGGTTCGAATTGCATGTTTCGCAGCTGCATCAAATTCTGTCTTGTATCGCAATCGCTTGGTGGATTCATTGTTTCTAACATGCTTGATAACACATTTGCTGAGGAGATTGACAATGTGGCCTTTGGTTATCTTGTCTGGTGGCAGGTCTATCAGGTTGATAGCGATGGCTTTGGCAATGCAATTTAGGATGTGAAGTTGCGGATCCGGTGCTATTTCTAGTGGTACTTCTTCTTCATCATCTTCGCGGGTCACAAAGAATTCTGAGAGTTCATCTTTGCCAATGATTTCAGAGTATGCTATGTTGAGGGAAGTGGCCGCAGTTGGGTTGCTACCGCTTGCGAAGCAAAATTCAATTTCAAATATTGGCGTCCAGTCAAATAGAGTCGGCATGGTCTTTGTCGATTATTGAAATCGTTGTTGGTCTAGGTTGATGAAGGGGATTGTAATGAATCCGTTGTTACGGTGTGGCGACGGTCGTCGGTGAAGGGATTCCAAATTAATCCGTTGTGATTGACCGGTGGCAATGGTTTAAGGGAATTGTGACATCATCGTTATGGTGGTGACGATGATGATAATTAACCTTTCCAGAACGTTTGTTGGAGAAACAATTGATGGTCGGTGTTGTTCTTGTATTAACCGGTCTTGGTCGTGGATTACGAAAGAAGATTCTTGTAGGAGGATCGGAATTACACCCCTTGATCCACAAGCAGGGAGGGAAAAGGAAGAAAGAATGAGATGGAGGGAGGCCGAGAATGTACCACACAGGGAGCTAAGCACAGAGTCGGGGGGAGGCCAAAAATGTGCCGCACAGGGAGCTAAGCACAAAATTTCCTTTGGAGTTAACCGACAATGGAGGTGCTGGATGGCCGGAGATAGGTAGCTTAAGGTAAACACGAGTGCTCTTGCAGAACACAAGTGTAAGTTATAAGGGCTCTATAACCTGTTGTCACTCTAAAAATCGACCGAAAGGTATAGGATAATTGAAATTTAAAGAGAAGTGAGCTCAGAGAGACGCTCTTACTTTTACTAAGTATTTCGTACTGTATCGGGGCTCTCTGTATTTTACCTGGTAGAGATCTTCCCCGGTTATTTGTTACGTTACCATTTTTGTACCAATACTTTTGATGCTGTTGCTTTTTAGTGTTGTGTGCCAGTTACTGTGTCGGTCATTTGATGGTATGGGTCATTTACGAGGTTAAGTGTTTTATTCGATGGGACATATGCTTGTTTGTGGTATTGGAGATAGATGAGGCCCATTCGGTATTGTTATTGATTTTCATGATTCCAATAAGTAATTTCCTCACGGGAAATTGAGTATATCCATTTGAGTATACTTAAGGGTTCCAAGTGTTTACTTATCGGTCAGGTCTTTGGAGATGTCTTGTTTCTAACCGATTATCCTCTTTTGTTTGTAGCCTTAGGTGATATAGTTTTTAACACTTACGGATTTTCATGTAGTGGAGGTGCGTTTGATTTTAAGGCTCAATCAACAAAATATTTGTATCTCTTATTTTGTACCTCGGTTTGTTTTCCGCACCTTGGTCGTTGTTGTGTTTTTGTCTGCTTTTTCAATCGAATTTGATGCCGACAAGAAGCCGTATTTTTTTGGCCGGCAACAGTACTCTAACTTACGTACGTACATTCCTACGTAACTTACAGTACTGCAGCTGGAATGATACGATACTACGAGTCAAAGATACAACCGGTCGAGTCATATACACCTTTGGTGCTTGGAATAATGAGACTCAAAGGTTATGTCTTTCTCTCTGTGAGATTGGAGTACGATCGAACCAGAGGTGCAATCGTCATTCTGACACCCAAATTTAATACTTAGTGATCGAACAACAGTCATTCTTACGATCGAAGTTTGATACTCAGTAATCAAAGAAGAACACACACTAGAGGTTCACACATGCAATCTCTTGTTAAGTGTGCTGTTTTCAAGGAAAGATAGCAGAGGTTCGAAGCGCTTGCTCACAAACTTGTTTTCTGCTGTATAAAATACATGCTGTATTAGCGGCAGTACGTTACGACCTTTAAAAGAGATACTTGCTCTCCAGCAAGGATCATCTCTTTATCTCATACTTCTAGTAGATTATTTGATTATTCAACCTTAAACCTTGCATCAGTTGCCATGCTTCCCATTGTAGAGCTACAAGCCTAAGATCTAACTGACTGAGCCCACCGGTAGTTACAATAGATCTGATTGGGTGTTGCACTAGAATACCCAATCGTAGTGGATATCAGAGAAATATTAGACCACAACAGACCGGCACCTCAACCGGCCTGCAGCTACAGCTCCTGTTGCTCTTCTTTGCCTTTGGATTGAGTCAGCTTAACAGCCAGTTTCAAAAGGAAATTAACAGATTAACAGTCGCAAGCTTGTTGAAGCTTGCAAAAGAAGACGACAGTAGAAGCACTTGACGACGAAAGACAATCCGGCAGCAGATCATCGATTGACTCAACAAAAGGCCGATGATCAATAGTTCTCTGATCCAATTACACAACAAAGACCACCAACGGACAAGCGGTACGTCTTTTATAGAAGCCCATTGCATTGGACACGCCGATAGCAATCACTCTATCCAAGGATCACTCCACAAGTTCCCTGGATTATATATTTCGCGCCTACACTCCTTGTGACACCATCTTGTCAAGGACACATCGACGCCCATCATTTGATTGTGCTAAGCACCATACACCACCAACTGCAATTACCAATTGATAATTGCCTTACTCCATCCGCGATATACATCAATTGCTCAGCGTAAGCCCGGCAATCTAACAACAACAACAACAACAACAACGACAATAACTACGAAGACGCCATCATCGTGTGACTAAATATCTACGACGACGACATCGTACACACGTCACTATCGACTAGCCTCGCCACACCATCTGCCCGCCGTACTTCATCGGGAACAACTTCCCCTCGCTATTGCGGACACGCTGGTACCATTCTGGCCCTCTATCTCCCAATACTGACAGAGATATCCAATTTTCTTGATGCAAGAAGACTACGGCGTTTGTCAACAACAACAAACACAGTAAACGGATTTTCGTTGCCTTTTCACGTCACCGGCACGTCGTACTTCATCGAAAACGACTCTCCATCTCTATTGCCGACACGCCGGTACCATTCTGGTCCTCTATCTACCAGTATTGACAGAGATATCCCATTTTTCACCGTATTGCAACTGCAAAATTACAACAACGAAGCAGATCCGAGTAGTACATCGAAAACGTTTCAAATTCCCCACCGCTATCGGCCATCAAGCAAAGACCATCCAAACATCCACCATGGATACTTCCAACCTTCAGCATGACGCGTTTCCCTCCTTTGATCAACCATTAGCCACCATCATGCAGGAGCTGTTTGATGTATCCAAGGAATTCGATAGCATATTATGTGACGCACTCAAGAATAGCACCATTCGTACATGGCAGCAATTCATACTACTACGTGATTTTGAAGCTCTCACATATCGCAATAGTAATGAATACAAGCAGTTGCCCAGATATGTACACCAAGAACTTCACCTATTTCTCACCTTTGGTGATCACCTGAAAGACCAGGGAAAGGACCCAACAGATCATAATCTGTATACCAAGGAAGTTTTTGAAGACTATTCATACTCTGTCCTCGCATCTGTCCCAGACTCCACTGTCAACCCCAAATCGTCTGATCAACTTTGATATGAGTACTGGACGTGAATCTCTCGCGATGCAACCATATTCCCAGTGCTGAACAATGATGCTCAATTCGAACATTGGCTTGTAAAATTCAAAGCTAAACTTGACGCAAATGGTATTAACACCACTACATTCCTCGATCCAGACTGGCCAGATATCTCGCTTACAGGGTACCCCAAGGCCCTTCATGACAAACAATGTGCATTCTTCTGGACACTCCTCCAGCATGTGTTCCGAGGTGATTATTCTTCCTCGTGTGTGTTGAGCCACCAATGGACACTTGATGGTCGTCAGGCTTACTTTGATTTCGTCAAGTTCCACAGCCCAGTGTCATATCCAGTACCCGTTCCGGTACAGCCTTCCGCTGATGTTCTCATAGTACCTCCACTCCCTGACGATCTCAAATCCCTGTTCCCATCCTTTGATTTGGAACTTGCTTATATCCTACATATAGTAACACTGAATGTTACTCAGGAAGCTCACAGTCACCTTTGTGAAGCCCTCATTTTAGCTAACATCAAATCCTGGGATAGATTTGTCGCACGCCTCGCGAGCCCTGATGAGGTTGCATATTTAGAATACCGTGGTCAAGAAGGTTGCCAGCCTATTAGCCTTGACGACCAGCAGACCTTGAACACATTCATTGATCTTGTCTTCCTCGTGAACTCACAAGACAATGGTGAATGGTATGATATCAGTCAATATAACAGGACAGTTTTCCTTGACCTCTGTAATAATCAAGCTTGGTCCCCAGGCCTGGCTGCGATCCAAAATCGAGCCACTCTTAGAATCCGACTTTCATTAGCACCGTGGGAATCTGCTGATGCTCACAACATCACTTCAACCCCAGTGTCACCTTCATTGCCTCCAGCAACGGTGCCAACTCCAGCACCTGTTCCGGTACGGCCTCCCGCCGTCGGCAATATTGTGACGCCTCGACCAACACCACCAGTGTCACCTCCAACGTCTGTTCCTATCCCCAGTAGTACTCCCACTGTCCACCAAAGCACTCCTACTTCTGCCTGCAAAACTGATGTCCATTCCACTGTTGACAATCCCGAGACCCCTACAGGACTCCCTGGTAGCTCCAATCCTGGCTCAACTGCTGATTCCACCTCCACCGGTACTCCTACCTACACTTGGAAATTTTCCCCCAGCACTGATTCCGTACAATTCAGCAAAGTTGACCCTTCCTCCACTCCTAGTATTGTTCACACTGACATTCCTACTGGAGATGTTCCCTCTAAACGCTACCGTGAACCACATTCCACTCACGCTCGACCTTCCTATCCATCTCCAGCCAACTCTCAATGGATGTTTTATCCTCAATCTGCAACAGTGGTATTCCATCGTACACGAACACCTGTTTCTTCTCCCCAGCCCTCTTGCATTTCTGCCTTGCAACTTCCACCATCTGGGGCACTCTTTAAGGATAGTGTCGTTCCAAGCTCAGTTAGGAAGCCAAGCTCAGTTAGGAAGCCTCTTTATGGGGCATCCTTTTGTCCAATTTGGAAGCCTCTTTACGGGGCTCGCTCTTGACAGCTTTATGGGGCACATTCTATGAATAATTTGCTCGTTGCATGTATCACCAGATGCCACCACGATGCTATAAAGCTCAAGCTGTACCATCTACATGCCACTCTCTTGTTAGCTAATTGGCTTTATGACGACGACGTCACCTGACATCTCCGATTGATCGGTTGATACTCCATTTCGATTGATATGATCCCAAGTTCAATACTACAATGTTATTAGATCGCTCATCGGACTTGTATGGATCTACCTACTACAATCACGCTATAATCCTTACGATTTGATCAATGATCAATCTATGATCCATCAGTTCATTCCTACGATCAAATCTCCTATACATCTTACATATCAATTCTACAATTTGATCTATGATTTGATCTATGATTTGATCTACACAATTTGATCTACGATTTGATCGAATATCAATCTACGATCAACCAACCATCATAGGTTTGATTACGATTGTGATACCCGATCTACGATCTATCGAGTTCTACGATTCGCAATATCTACGATCAAGCGTTTTCTACGAGCGGTTACAAGACCAATCAATTGTTCTCAATCGTTTTCTACGAGTAGTTCCAAGAACAATCAATTGTTCTCAATACCACTCACCTGCCACCAAATGTGATGCCTTATTCACGATACTTGATCCATCCGCGTCAAGTTAAGTCTGATTGAACGCTCTCCGATCACCTTATCTGATCCTATGTTTCCACTGATCAATTCGTCTACGATCAAATCTACGATTGACTTCTATGATCAACAATCAAGCTTTGAATACGATTGTATTTGATCAATCGCTATACCGCGATTTGATCAAGTTACTTGATCTCTGATCAAACAAATCGTACGTTTGACCCGTCCTATCTATGAATCGTCCTATCGCATTCTACGATTCAACCGATTTGACGACCGGCGTCCCCAAGCTTCTTCGATTCCAATACTACGAACCTACATCTTGATATCTACGATCAAACGATTGATCCAATTCTACGATTATATCAATTTATTAGATCTATCATTGGACTCCATTCGACTTTATGGATCTGAATTCTACGCTTTAATCTACAATCAATCTACGATCATGAGGATAGATTATATGAATATTCCATCATCATACCGTTCTATGATCTACGTATCGATATGTTCAATTGACCCCTACATTCAATTGAACTCCGCATTTTGATCCATGATCCACCCACAGTCTTATGTTGCATTCCACGATTCGATTGATCCCCAATCATCCAATCTTATACTCGTTTTTGGGTCTATCGCTGATTAGGATACTATTCTGATCTCAGTGTCGTTTCGATACCAATTTTGGAATTGCATGGATCTGACTCCTACGAATCAATATGATCTATCAGCTCTACGATCCGATCTACGATCAACCAATCGTTTTGTCTAGAAAAGCGCCGGTAGCAAACGTACAGACGTACGAACATTCGGGAATACACACGAATGAAATAACACACACGTATAACTAACAGGCAAATAAGCGAGCCGACTCGCTGAATCGCTAACAGTAATAGAGCACCGATAGAGGTTCGATCTCAGAGGTCATCTTACACGTAATTGCTCACAAATCTAAATACTAATACTTGAAATCACTGAATACTGCTAGTAAGAATATCTAGCGGACTACACGTGTAAACGCGTAGTGACGAGAGGAAAAATAGAGTTTATCAGACCCAAATGGACTCAAAGAGTCTGGGTAACGAAAATGAAAGCTGATTGCCGACTGATCACCGGTTAATCGCCGTCTGAAGCCAAGAGGCTGGACGTTAAAGACCCTCTCCAACAGAAGAAACTCAGGCGCTTAGAAGATTAACAACACTAGCGCAGCAGAGCACACCAGGCTAATACCCGTGGCTTCTACTGAGGTTTGTAGGGGAGAGAAATGAACACCAAAAGCTTGTTATCCACCAAAAATAGACACTTGCAAGAGGTCCCCAACGATGGGAACAGCAAAAGATGTGTCGAAAATACAACGGCAAAATAACGTCCGGAATAATGCGATGTACGTGTGTTCGGTACTGCGAATCGCATAACGGCTACAAAAGAACCGTTAATAAAGAGAGGCACACGACCTCGAAAACGTGACCTCGAAAACAAAGCAAATGGGAATCAAATTCAATTCCTACAGAAAAGAGCCCAAGTATACTCACTCGTATACAAATGATATGATAACAAAACCAGCCGAGGTAATATACATACCCAGTATTGGATAAACACATACACAAAAAATAGAAATGACGAAAAATGCTGGACCAAATATTGAATAAGAGACGAACGAATATTCGATACCGTTTCGGAAAAAGGGAAACAACTGTTGAGCTTAAGTATAGAGGAACTGAAAAATTGGGGTTCCGATAGGAATCAATCCTCATACCGTGGATATGAACCTGTTTACTAGCAAAAGCACGTGGAAAGAAAAATACTCCACAAGTTGCTTCAGAACTCAGAAAATCACAATCACAGCTTCCTCATGAAAGCAAAAGCTAACAAACCCCTTATTACAAGCCTAATTCCTACAGCATACTCCGAAACAACACACCATGGCGCCACCAACCAGAGCTCAACTAGCTGCAACCGCGGCAGCAGCAGTAGCAGAAGCAGAAGCAGCGGACGCGGCCGCAACAGAGGCGGCTGGCAACCTGATAGGCTTACTACCTCCATCGGTAACAACAAGGTTGGACCCAGAACAGCTTGAGCAACTCACGGTGACCCTGGTCGCAAGACTATCAAGCAGGGACATATCTCTATCAACGACAGCAAGAGAAGCCAAAGAAAGGGCAGAGGCCAATGATGGCATCCCTGGCTACGAAGGAGAACGGTCGCTGACCTCAGCCGAGGTTTGTTTCAGGAAGATCCTCGAATCCTTTGGGGTCAACAGGCCTACGGCAAACGAAATATTCAGGCATGGATATTCTAACATGAAGGCCATTGCAGACCTCGATTCAGAAGGGATCAAGTCCACTCTAGGGTCACTAACCAAGGCAAAACACCATCTATGCCCGGATCCACAGGAAGTCTTTATTGGAAGGGCATTTGGCGATCGACTGAAGCTGTTTGTGGCTTGGATCAAATTCCAGCCTATGATAGGCGCAACGGCCACCGAAGTGGACTGGATCAAGGACCCAACGGCCGAAATGGATACACGGGAACGTTTGAGATCTACAAAAGAGGACGATGAAAATACGGCCGTTAAGGATCTAACACTACCCGACAAACTGACTACGATGTCAAAGTTCAGGGAATTTGATGAGAACTTACGTGAGTACCTACGGCATAAGAGGGGTGTCACCAAGACATCCCTACTTTACACGATAAGACAACAATCTGCAGTCGGAGAAACCGACAGGTGTGGAACGGTCGGATCGGGCCCAGATGACACATATCCTGACTGGACTGAGTATGCAATAAGATGCACGATTCACGCCAACTCTCATTGGTCTAAAGACAACAATACTCTCTGGGGGATATTGTTTAAGCTGGTGGGATCCGGACCCGGTTGGTCCTATATACAAAGTTTTGGGACCAAAAACGGGGTAGGGGGTGACGGCCGAAAGGCATACTTTGCCCTCTACTCTCAAGCATATGAGGCAACCAACGTAAAACTAATTGTCGAAGCAAAAAGGCAGTTTATCCGAGAATCGGTGTACACAGGGGATTCCAAACACTACAATTTTGACAGGCACAAAAGGCTATGGCATGATGCAAAACAAACCTTGATAAGATACGGCGCATTCCCACCTGAGGACCAGTTTGTGTACGACTTCGTACGATCCCTACAGGATGTACGACTCGAACAATCCATCCCAAATGTAATAACAGAAGAGTCGGACTATTACGCAAATTTTGAGAAGGCTTCGGCGTATCTTACTCGAATGCTCGGAGTAAAGAAGCTCCAGAATCAACCACAAAAGAGGGGTAGGAATGTGTCAGCCTTCACTAACAACAAAAAGAGGAAAGGTGACAACAAACGCGGCAACTTCTCTTCCAACAAGCCACAAGGCAACAACAACAACAACAATAGTGGTGGCTCAAAGGCACAACCAGGGACCTATAAAGGGCCCGTTGAATGCAAGTTCTATCCACGAGAAGTATGGTTAAGCATGTCCCAAGAGCAGCAACAAAAAGTCCGAGCGCTGAAACAAGCAAGGAATGCAAGCAATAGCGGGGGCAACCAACAATCAAAAGTGGCAGCAGCCACAGCTGCAAACCCTCCCAATAACCACAGTTCAGCTGGGAACCAGTTTGGCTGTCACAGCCACATTGGAAACGGGAATGGAAATTGATTCGCCGGCCGGGGCCTTAAGATAGAACCTCGGGTAGGCCGGCCGATAGTCCATCTCAAAGAGATGACCCAGTCATCCAGTATTAAGCCAGGACGTTGCGAGCTGGATAGCCATGCAGACACGACTGCAGCCGGATCTAACATGGTATTACTCGATTCACTGGATTCTATCATGACATTTGCTGATGTTGCTCCATTTTCAGACGTGTACTCACCAATGAAAGATGTTCCTATTGCCCGTTGTGCTACTGCTTGGACAGACCCAACGGACGGTATCACATACATATTGGTATTCGGACAGGCCCTCTATTTCGGAGAATCATTGCAGCACAGTCTGATATGCCCGAACCAAATCAGAGAATGCAATTTGAATGTGGTTGAAGATATACCAAGAAGATACTGCAGTTCTTCCAGTCACAGTCTTATCTTTCGGGCCAACGGTTTCGAATTGGCAATACCATTGTTAGTTGATGGTGTTCAGTCATACTTTGACACGCGGAAGCCGACACGCCGGGAACTCGATACATGTGACCAAGTCCTTGCAACCGACACTCATACCTGGGACCCATACACCCCCCACTTCAGAGAAGATGAAGAAGCAGCAACCGCGTCGTTCCCACGAGTAGTGGCCGCCCTCTCTGGAGGAGGACCGACTGGGACAACTGAATCTTGGATACGCTCCACAGACAACCCTATACTCATCAATGTGAAACACAAGGATTATCGCCTCAGATACCTACAGAAAATCTGTACAACCCGTACTCAACGGCCGGGGTATACTCAACAAGAGATTGGCGACCGGTTACACTCAGCTTTTGTTAAGAGTACCGGGGACAGAGAAAGCTCGGAGATACTCCAAATTTCAGCTACTTCAACCAAAACTTCGATTTCCCTAACAGAGGAAGAGCTTGCCATCCAAAAGGAAGCAAAAGCTCGGACAAAAGAAAGGAAATTACTCCGCCGCCAACAAGATGTGATAGATAAGGAAACTTCCCTAGAGAAGAGATCATTTATCCGCCGCAGACAATGGGGACCTCCGATAAGGATTCCGGAGAAAGTGGACAGATATGATTCAGAGGCCATTGCAAAGATGTGGAACATCAGTGTTAAGAGGGCCGAAGAAACGATTAAGGTCACTACCCAGGAGGGCATAAGAAACCTTACACAACCAATCACCCGAAGGCTAAAGACCCAAAAGTGGAGAAACAGAAAAGTACTTAAGGGTCGGTGGTTCGCTGATACCATGAAGTTCAAAGTACCGAGTATCATTTGGAATGATACTGACGCACAGATCTTTACCAATGGGAAAGGATATGTGGCATTCTATCCAGTAAGAGGGGAGAAACGATGCCACGACGGACTATCCTGCTTCATAAATGAGGTAGGAATACCGGAACACCTTGTCACCGATGGGGCAAAGGCCCAAGGAAATCATGAGACACACAGCACCGGATGGACTAAACTTCGATCGGAGTATCGCATACGCCAAACCTACATACAGCCCCACTGTTGGTGGCAGAATACGGCAGAACACAGTGCAGGGGACCTAAGGAGATCAATACGATTAATGACTTCTAAGAAAGGAAGCCCGAGGAGGTGCTGGGCCTTTTGTGGAATGTTGGCGGCCGGAAGGTTAAGTAACACCGCATCTGGGGACCCATCTGCGATGGGAAGAACGGGGTTTGAGTTAGTCCATGGATATACTCCGGATATAACCCCATACATGATACACGATTGGTATGATTTCATCCGGTGGTACGACCTACAGGATAAGTCGGAAAAATACGGACGATGGCTGGGACCGTGCGGAGATACTTATGGAGGTGGCGATTGTCACTACGTATTGTATAAGACCGGAAAAGTACACATAACAAACTGGCACACGGCCTATATCTGAAGTGGAATGGAAACACCCAGACACTATCCTGCAGTTAGAGGAACACAACAAGCTACTTAATGAAAGGATCGGCGATGAGGCAAAGCCCTCGGATACTTACCTGGAAAACGAGTTAGGGGAACCACCCTTGGGCCTATTTGATGGCAAATATGAGGGGGAAGACGAGGTACTTATGGCTGAGCCAGAGGCGTCTTCCCCGGACATTGATGACTTAACCGACAATCTTGATGAGTACCTCGGAAACCAAGTGCTACTGCAGATAGGGGACCAACGGATTCGCGGTACGGTTAATAACCGGTACAGGGACGCAAGCGGAATCCTAGTCGGAGAAAAGAATAACAACCCACTCCTAGATACAAGGTCCTACGAGGTTTCTATGCCGGACGAATCCATTGAGATCTACACAGCAAATGTGCTCGCGGAGAATCTCTATTCCTCCGTGGACGATGAAGGGCGCATGTATTGTCTTCTGAACGAGCTACTTGACTATGAAAAGGATAAAGAGGCTCTGACAGTACAACAGGCAACTATCACTACTAAGTCCGGACAAACTCGGATTAAGCCGACAACCAAAGGGTGGAGAATCCTGGTCAGTTGGAAAGATGGAACTTCCTCTTGGGCAAAGTTAAGTGACATGAAGGAAAGTTTCCCCGTCGAAACGGCCCTGTTTGCCAAGGATCAAGGCATAATAGATGAGCCAGCCTTCAAGTGGTGGGCCTATCGGGTAATTCGGAAGAAAGACCGGATTATCTCCAGCGCCAAGACCAAATATTGGACCAAATCCCATAAGTATGGGGTTAGACTACCAAAAACAATTGCTGAAGCAAGAAGGATAGATGAGGAATCCGGCAGTGACTATTGGGCCCGGGCTATTGCAAAAGAAATGAAGAACAATTTCATAGCTTTTGAGTTCAATGATGAGGACAAAGTACCGGTGGCACATACAAAAATCACTATGCACATGGTATTTGATGTGAAGATAGACTTAACTCGGAAGGCCCGACTCGTTGGGGATGGGCATAAAGTGCCCAAAATATCACGGGAGTATACATACTCAAGCGTGCCCAGCAGGGATTCGGTTTGGATGTTCTTCTTAGTTGCTGCACTTAATGACCTTGAGGTCTTAAGTGCTGACATCCAAAATGCATACTTAACCGCACCAATTAAGGAAAGGTACTACACAGTGGCTACACTGGAACAAGGATTTGCACCGGAGTTATGTGGAAGGCCCTGCAAAATTGTGAGAGCTCTGTATGGATTACCAGTAGCGGGCGCATCATTTCGATCTCATCTGTCTGAGCACTTAAGGGGACTTGGATATAAGTCTTGCAAGGCGGATCCAGATGTATATATGCGGCCGGCTGTAAAGAAAGATGGCTCAGCATATTACGAATATTGCGTGGCATATGTGGATGACATCCTTGTATGTGGGATGGATCCAAAGTTCCAAATGGATGCAATCGAAAGACAGTTCAAACTGAAGGATGGAACTGTTGAACCACCCACTTTCTATCTAGGGGCGGATATTGGTAACACATCTGTTGATGGGGCCGAGTACTGGTCCATGTCTTCAACAAAGTATACCTCCAAAGCCGTTAAGTCTGTTGAAGAGGAATTGAGTAGGGGGCAATATGCCTTCAAGGTACTCCCAAAATCCGCAAAATCACCTTTGGCAACTGGGTATAGGCCCGAAATCGATGCTTCACCAGAACTTGGTCCGGAGAAACAGAACTATTACCAGGGTTTAATAGGTATACTCCGTTGGATATGTGAACTCGGAAGGCTAGATATTGTAATGCCTGTTTCACTTATGTCCCGGTATCTTGCACAGGCCCGAGAAGGACATCTAAACCAATTGTTTCATTTGTTTGCATACTTAAAGAATTACAGCAAATCAAAGTTGGTGTTTGACTGTTCCATCCCAGAACTTGATGAATCAGTTTTCCATGAATGTGACTGGGCCGAATTCTATCCGGAAGCGGGGGAACTAATTCCTCCGGATATGCCCGAGCCACGAGGAAACTCCGTAACTACCACATGTTTCGTGGACGCCGACCATGCTGGTTGCAAGGCTACTAGGAGGTCTCATACGGGAATCATCATCTTTGTTAACAGGGCACCAATCCTATGGTTCTCTAAGAGACAAACAACTGTTGAAACATCCACGTTTGGCTCAGAGATTGTGGCACTCAAGATCGCAATCGAAATGGTAGAAGGCCTACGGTATAAGCTCAGAATGATGGGCATACCTATAGAAGGACCAACCAACATGTATTGTGACAATGACTCGGTTGTTAAGAATGTAACACACCCGGAAAGCCCTTGTAAGAAGAAGCATAACAGCATTGCTTACCATAAGGCACGCGAATGCATTGCAGGAAAGATTATCCGGATTGGAAAGGAACCCGGTGAAACTAATATTGCAGATCTACTCACTAAACTTATGGGTGGGGTAAAGCTATTCTCCTTATGTAGGAGATGTATGTGGCGGTGCAAATAAGGGACCGGCTCTTAAGGTATCTTCTACAAGTACTTAACAGTACGAGTACGAAGACACGGGGACTCTAGAAAAGCGCCGGTAGCAAACGTACAGACGTACGAACATTCGGGAATACACAAGAATGAAATAACACACACGTATAACTAACAGGCAAATAAGCGAGCCGACTCGCTGAATCGCTAACAGTAATAGAGCACTGATAGAGGTTCGATCTCAGAGGTCATCTTACACGTAATTGCTCACAAATCTAAATACTAATACTTGAAATCACTGAATACTGCTAGTAAGAATATCTAGCGGACTACACGTGTAAACGCGTAGTGACGAGAGGAAAAATAGATTTGTTAGCATCCAATCGATAATCTTCTACGATCCACCAATCCACGCTTAAGTGATTTCTACGACCCATCATTCTATGATCAATCAATTCCTACAATTGATTTGATTTGATCTTCCAGTTCATCAACTATGATTTATCTTCCAATTCTTCTCCCTGTGATTAAAGGTTCCTTCCTTTCTTATGAGTAAGCAGATGGGGCATATTACATGCATCACATACATACTTACGGAATTTGTCTGTTCTTCTTACAGAGACAAACCTTGTGCTTCATCACGTGCAAAAAGATGGGGCATATTAAATTCCTTTTGTACGTACGAGAAAGCCACAGTACTCTAACTTACGTACGTACATTCCTACGTAACTTACAGTACTGCAGCTGGAATGATACGATACTACGAGTCAAAGATACAACCGGTCGAGTCATACACACCTTTGGTGCTTGGAATAATGAGACTCAAAGGTTATGTCTTTCTCTCTGTGAGATTGGAGTACGATCGAACCAGAGGTGCAATCGTCATTCTGACACCCAAATTTAATACTTAGTGATCGAACAACAGTCATTCTTACGATCGAAGTTTGATACTCAGTAATCAAAGAAGAACACACACTAGAGGTTCACACATGCAATCTCTTGTTAAGTGTGCTGTTTTCAAGGAAAGATAGCAGAGGTTCGAAGCGCTTGCTCACAAACTTGTTTTCTGCTGTATAAAATACATGCTGTATTAGCGGCAGTACGTTACGACCTTTAAAAGAGATACTTGCTCTCCAGCAAGGATCATCTCTTTATCTCATACTTCTAGTAGATTATTTGATTATTCAACCTTAAACCTTGCATCAGTTGCCATGCTTCCCATTGTAGAGCTACAAGCCTAAGATCTAACTGACTGAGCCCACCGGTAGTTACAATAGATCTGATTGGGTGTTGCACTAGAATACCCAATCGTAGTGGATATCAGAGAAATATTAGACCACAACAGACCGGCACCTCAACCGGCCTGCAGCTACAGCTCCTGTTGCTCTTCTTTGCCTTTGGATTGAGTCAGCTTAACAGCCAGTTTCAAAAGGAAATGAACAAATTCCTCTCAAAACAGGAATAACAACAACAACAATGGCAATGGCAACAGAAACAACAATAATCGCCGCAACAACAGAAACACCGGAACAATCAAAATAACAATCGATCGAACAACAGCAGCAACAACAACAACAACAACAACAACAACAACCAAAACCCACAACAAGGATCAAACAACAATGGCAATACAAACAACCCAACAGCGAGAGTATCTGAAGGCTCACCATGTCCTATTCACCCTGGTGCCAACCACACTTGGGGACAGTGTTTCCTCAATGCTAAGAACCCAAATAGACCAAATCAAAATACCAATGATGCCCATGTGAATGATCGGAACTTCAACAGCAACAATAGTCCCAGCAACCGCTCAAGGAATTCATCCTCCTATGGCAACAACCCACATGAACCAGAACAACACATGTGTGTCTTCGTCAATGAACCGGAAGAAGACCTCCCATCGACACCTTGGCCAGATCTGTTCCATGTGGACATGGACATTGATTATGAGTATTACAACTCAGATCTTCAATGCTTCCCTGAAACAAAAACCTCGATTAGCCACAACAAAAACAATGATGTTCTTCCTGACAAGGACCTCGACCTTGCACCGACCACAGTCAGTGTTTGCAACTCGATCAATGGTATATCAGGAAAATACTACCTAAAGACAGCACTCTTTGATTCTGGATCCACCGAATGTGATCTTGGACAACACCATGTTTTCAGATCTGTCTTATTCCATGAAGGTGTTGAAGATCAAGTGCTTTGTTGTCCCCCAGAAGATCAACTATCACCTCCTCATTGGAAGAAGAACAATGAGAGACCTTGGAATGAAGATGGACTTTGAAGCTTGCACCATCAAATGATACAAAAAGACCATGTAATTCCACCCCCGCGACTACTTCAATAACAAGTCGATGCTCCACAAGGTCATGTCAGCAGAGCCACACTCCATAGTAGCTGAAAGCTATTCCAACCAAACTGTTCAACAAGCCTATGTCGATAGCACCTCCAAGTATGAAAAGACAGACCTCCACAATTTAGTGGCTGAACAAAACCATCTCTCTGACAATGAAAAATCTTGCTTGCTGAAGATCCTTCGCAAAAATGAAGAGCTTTTTGAAGGCTTGAATGACAAAGAATTGGGCATTTTCCCTAATCAAGAGTTCCACATTGAGCTCCAGCACGACGCAAGGCCCTTTCATATGAAACAACCATACCCAGTTCCAATTCACCAACAAAAAGCCATGAAGAAGGAAATCAAACGACGAGTCAAGCTTGGCATCCTAGAGCGTTGCTATGCCACCAAATTGGGAATGCCAACCTTTGTAGTCCCAAAACCAGATGGCTCTTGTCAACTTATCAGTGACTTCCGGGAGCTCAACAAGGTTACCAAGAAACTTCACTATCCACTACCAAAGATCCAAGACATCTTCCACAGAAGAAGAGGGTTCAAATATGTCACCCTTATCAATGTCGGCATGCAGTTCCACACCTTCAAACTTGATGAAGCCTCCATTTGGCTTTGTGTCCTAGTCACACCGTTTGGAAAATTCAGACTCCTATGATTGGCAATGGGCTTCCTCAACTCTCCAAGTTGGGCTCAAGGATGCATGGAACAGATGCTTCTGCACTTGAAAGACATTGAAGTATATATCAATGATATTGGCATCTTCTCAGACACACTTGACTCTCACTGCAAATCTGTCTCTTTCGTCCTTTCCTTTCTCAAGGCCCACAACTTTGCCGTCAAGCCCTCCAAATGCCATTGGTTCCAATCACAGGCACCATGGCTTGGCCACATCATTTCCAGAGATGGAATCAGACCAAATACAAATAAAATCGATCGAATCCTTAAACTGGTCTTTCCCTCAACAACGACCCAATTTTGGTCCTTCATTGGGATGATAAACTTCTATCAAAACTTCTATCCAAAGCGCGTGGAAGTCCTTGCCCCACTTACAGACCTCTCCAGTAGATCCAAAGGCAAGCTAACTGCAACTCCTGAGCTCATCAAGGCCTTCAACAAAGCCAAGGCTCTCATTGCAAAAGATATTCTTCTTGCCTTCCCTGATCCAAACAAGCCCTTCCACATCTACACTGACGCTTCAGATTATCAGCTTGGCGCTGTAGTCACCCAAACTGGCAAAATTATCCTCTGCTTCTCCCAAAAACTCAATGCTGCTCAATGGAAATACCCAACGGTCAATAAAGAGATGCTCTGTATCGTTGAAGTCTTCAAAGAATTGCAACCCATTCTCTGGGGCGCAGAAATTGTAGTCTGGACAGACCACATCAATCTTACTTGCCAAAACCTCACAAGCCATCGCATTATGACTTGGCGCATGCTCCTTGAAGAATTCTCCCCAGTATTCAAGTATGTCAAAGGCAAAGACAACGTCATTGCTGACATGCTCTCTCGGCTCCCACTCCAGCAAGACTCTCTGGAGGAAAAGAAGGAATCTCCAACTCCCCCAACGGACGCGTTGGATATCGGACGATTGTCCCAACAGACCCTGACTTACGCCTCAATTACCCCGATGATATCCCCATGTATCCATAAGCCTTCACTCAACTGGCCGCCGATCAAGCCTCCAATGTAGATATCTCTACCAATCCAAGATGCTCCACAGAAAACTATAACGGAACCGACTTGCTAGTTGTTGAATCCAACAGCCGCCAGAAAATTGTACTCCCTCCGAATCGCGTACATGCCACGATCAAATATTACCACCATGTGCTTGGACACACCGGCGCGGAACAATTGCATTGAACCATTGACCAATTTGTATATGCTCCAAACCTGAAAGACCAAATCAATTCCTTCTGCAAATCTTGTGATGCCTGCCAACGGTACAAGAATAGCCACCAAAGCCATGGCGAACCCCCTACCAAGCAACACCAATATGTTCCTTGGGATACCATTGCAATCGATGGAGTTGGTCCTTGGAAGATCAAGATCCCTGGCCACAGAACAATTGTCTTCAATGGATTTACCATCATGGATATGTGCACCAACTTCCTTGAAATAATCAGAGCACCACAAGTGAACCCAATGGGCCTCATGACCGTTCATGCGCTCAACAATGGCTGGCTCTCCAGATATTCAAAGCCAGTCAACTGCATCATCGACCAAGGAACCAACTTCATGAGCAATGACTTCCAACTTCACCTTGCCAATCTCAGAATCAAAGCCAAAGTCTGCTCTGTTCACAATCCGCAATCCAATGCGGTACTTGAAAGAGTTCATGATACAATGAAATCAGCAATGCGGACCAAGCTCAATACCAATCCCCTGCAAACTCTTCAGGAAGCCACAGACATCATCGATAGTGTCTTTGCATTGGCTCAGTTTGCAGTTAGATCAACCATCAACAAAACATTCAGAATGACACTTGGAGCCCTTGTATTCTGACGTGTTCCTACCGATCCCTGTAATCACCGACTTGGCTATGGTCAGAAACAAACGACAGGCTCAGATAGATAAGAATGCAATGAAAGAAAATAGCCACAGGAAGCTTCATGATTATAGTGTCGGAGACCAAATTATGATGAAAAATGAAAAGCAAATTCCTGGAGCTTTCAAAGCAAGAAGCAAGGGCCCCTACACTATCCAGCAAATTCATACCAACAGCACAGTTTTGTTCTTCTTAGGAAATCATGCTGTGCAATGGATGAGCATTCGGAACCTAAAACCATATCATATCTATGGGGTACTGTTCCCACTCGACCACAAAAAATCCTGTGCCACCAAGTGAAACTTTTATGAAAAAAAAAGAGTGTGATATTCAAACACTCACAATTGAATTCCCACGATTCAAGAAAATCTGGAATGCGTTGTGTATTAGCAGAGTATGCTTGGTATCATGCCACACGCGTTTGTACTTGTCGAAGTTGTAGTGTTTGGAATCCCCTGTGTAGATTTGATTCCAGATAAATTGTTATTTTGTCTCAATAATCAATTTGATGATGGTCTCCTCATAGGCTTGGGCGTATAGGGCAAAGTATGCCTTCCAGCCATTGCCTCTTACTCCTCCTTGAGTCCCATAACTTTGAATATAGGACCAACCGGGACCAGATCCAACCAATTTGAAGAGTATTCCCCAGAGCGTGTTGTTGTCTTTATACCAATGCAAGCAAGCATGGATAGTACATCTGATCGCATACTTGGTTCAGTTGGCATATGTGTCCCCAGGATTTGATCCAGCAGTCCCCCCCTATCAAGGTCCTTGATGGCAGATTGCTGTCTTATCGTATAGAGTAGGGATGTTTTGGTGACCCCTCTTCTATGACGTAGATACTCCTGGAGATTCTGATTGAATTCCCTGAACTTGAACATGGCAGTTAGCCTGTCTGAAAGCGTTAGGTCCTTCGCTGCTGTGTTAGCATCATCCTCTTTTGTGGATCTGAGTTGTTTGTGCGTGTCCAACTTGGCCGTTGGGTTCCCTATCCAGGAGACTTCAGTGGCAGTTGCGCCTATCATAGACTGGAAATCAACCCAGACCGCAAATAGCTTGAGCCGGTCCCCAAAAGTCCTTCCAATAAAGACTTCTTTTGGGTCAGGGCATAGGTGATGCTTTGACTTGTTCAACAACCCGAGGAAAAACTTGATCCTTCTGAGTCCAGGTCCTAGATGGATTTGGTGTTGGAGTATCCATTTCTGAATATCTCATTGGCTGTGGGCCTGTTCACTCCAAAAGACTTGAGGATTTTTCTGAAGCATTCGTCAGCTGGTGTTAGCTTCCTTTCCCCTTCATATCCAGGAACGCCTAGATTGGTTGCTGCTCTCTCCTTGGCCTCCTTTGCCGCTTGTGATAGCCACAGATTGTTGTTGGATAGTCTTTTTACCAATGACCTCGTGAGAGCTTCAAGCTGATTGTCCGCTAGTCTCGTAGTTAGTGGAGGTAGTAGCCCTACTTCCACCTCTGCCTCCACAACTGCCACTGCCACTGCCGCCGCCGCTGCTGCTGCTGCTGCTGCTGCTTGTTGTAGTCTGGTCAGTGGCACTGTCAATTCGATGTTGTATTGTGTGGGTGTGGGAATTGTCGTAGAGTAGGCTTGTAATAGCAATGTAGATTGCTTTTACTTTTGTGAAGAAGCTGAAATTGTGATTTTCTGAGTTATGAAGCAACTTGTGGAGTATTTTATAATCCACGTGCTTTTGCTAATAATAGGCTCAGTTCCACAGTGTGAGGAATGATTTGTATCCGAACCCAAACTTTTAGTTCCCCAATACTTAAGCTCAATTGTTTGTTCCCTCTTATCAAAATGGTATCATGTTGTCGGTTAAAAAAATACGGTAACAGAAACACCGTAGAAACGCTACAGTAAACGAAGCAGAGGTACAAACACGAATATTTGGAGGTCAAATCTGGCTTAGAATCAAGCGCACCTCCACTACTTGGAAATCCTTAAGTGGTAAAAATGATATCACCTAAGGCTACAAACAAAAGAGGATAATTGGTTAGAAACAAGACATATCCAAAGACCTGACCAATAAGCCGTGAACGCTTGGAATCCTTAAGTATATTCAAAGAATATACTTGATATCCCGTGAGGAAATTACTTATTGCAATCAAGAATACCAATACCGATTCTGAATGGGCCTCATTTATCTACCTACTCTACGAACAAGCATATTAAATTCCTTTTGCACGTACGCGAACACTACAGTACTATAACTTACGTACGTACATTCCTACGTAACTTACAGTACTGCAGCTGGAATGATACGATCCTACAAGTCAAAGTGCACCTTCAGTGCTTGGAATAATGAGACTCGAAGGTTACCTCTTTCTCTATGTGAGATTGGGATACGGTCGAACCAGAGGTGCAATCGTCATTCTGACACCAAATTCGATACTTAGTGATCGAACAACAGTCATTCTGACACCCAAATTGGTACTTAGTGATCAAACAACAGTCATTCTTACGATCGACGTTCGATACTTAGTAATCGAAGAAGAACACACACTAGAGGTTCGCACATGCAATCTCTTGTTAAGTGTGCTGTTTTCAAGAAAAGACAGCAGAGGTTCGAAGCGCTGCTCACGAACTTGTTACTTGTTTTCTGCTGTATAAAACGCGTGCTGTATTAGCGGCAGCACAAAATATCGTGTTGTATTAGCGGCAATACGATCTTTAGAAGAGACACTTGCTCTCCAGCAAGAAACATCTCTTCATCTCATACTTTTAGATTATTTGATTATTCAACCTTAAACCTTGCATCGGTAGCCATGCTTCCCACTGTAGAACTACAAGCCTAAGATCTAACTGACTGAGCCCACCGGTAGTTAGAATAGATCTGATTGGACTAGCGTTCAATCGTAGTGGATATCAGAGAAATATTAGACCACAAACAGACCGGCACCTCAACCGGCCTGCAGCCACAGCTCCTGTTGCTCTTCTTTGCCTTTGGATTGAATCAGCTCAACAGCCAATTTCAAAAAGGAAATTAACAGATTAACAGTCGCAAGCTTGTTGAAGCTTGCAAAAGAAGACAACAGTAGAAGCACCCGACGACGAAAACAATCCGACAGCAGATCATCAATTGACTCGACTACGGACGACGATTGATAGTTCTCTGATCCGATTACAGCATAACAAAGACCAAACGAACAAGCCGTTTGTCTTTAATAGAAGCCCATTGCATTGGACACGCCAATAGCAATAGCAATATCTCCATCCAAGGACCACATCACCAGTTCCCCCGTTCCGGAGTATATTTTCGCGTCTACACGACACCAAGCGTGTCAAGAACCCAACGACGCCCATTTGATAGTGCTACGCACCACAAACCCACCGACTACAACTATCATTGAGAGTTGTTTTTACACCTATTACTATATGTAATCTACGTCAACTGCTCAGCACAAGCCCAGCAATTACAACCAAAAAGACGCAACGAAAACGAAAACAAAAACGCAACGAAACGAATAAGCAAATTTTCGTTGCTTCACCACGTCGCCTACACGTCGATTTTCGAAGCCTCGACACACCGCCTGCACGTCGTATTTCATCGGGAACGACTTCTCCTCGCCATTGCGGACACGCTGGTACCATTCTGGTCCTCTATCTCCCAACATTGACAGAGATATTCAACTTTCTCGATGCAAGAAAACAACGACGTTTGGCAAGAACAACAAACGAAATAAACGAATTTTCGTTAGATCAATACGATAGCAAGCGCGTTTTCGAATTCAGCAAAGCTACCCATTCCTGGTGTTCAAGCTTCACGAATAGAAGGCCTCTACGCGTTCCTGTATCTGTTACTTCTATTCTTCCGGACCAGTCGAGTCTCCAACACGCGCTGACTCATAACGATACGCCCATATACCATCGAAAACGACTCCCCATCTCCATTGCCGACACGTCGATACCATTCTGGCCTTCAACCTCACAGTATTGACAAAGATATCCAATTTTCTCGATTATTGACAGAGATATCCCATTGACGAAAGAAACAATCCGACAGCAGATCATCGATCGACTCGACTACAGACGACGATCGATAGTTCTCTGATCCGATTACATACAAGAAAGACACGGCACTTGCCATACGCACGACAATTCGATTCGTTCTCCCCAACACAGCACGGCGCTAATAGAAAGGACGACAATTCCGGAATAACGGCGAGATTACACCAAGCAATTCGTTCCGCTCCTTACTGTTCAAGCCCGCTCCTTACTGTTCAAGCCATCAAAGCGCCTGTATCCCAGCGAAGCGGCGAATTTTCCACCTGTTATCAACACCCACTTGTTCTACGATACTAGGTACTACCAGATTCGCTGCGAAAACGGCATCTACCTACGATTATGTCGCCCGACCAACAGGATAACATTACTCAAGATGATAAAGAGGATGTCCCCATCTCGGATCTCTTCCCATCATTTGATCAAGCGCTAGCCACATTCCTACACGACTCCTTTGATGTCCCAAAGGAATCCCACAGCACTTTGTGTAAGGCGCTCATCAATGCCCGGTATAAGACATGGCCAGCTTTCCTACACATTGAATACATCCATGATCTTGAATATCACAACGGGAGTGCAAGAGTACCACTCACCCAGCATATACAGCTCAAGCTACAACGATTCATTGATTTTGGTCAACACCTCACCGAACGGGGTCTAGACTGGGAAGAACGCGACCAGTACACCAAGAAAGCTTTCAAGGACTACTGTCAAGGAATCGTCCAAGCCAGGCGAGACTCTGCAGTGACCAACCGCGCCACGATATCAACAGATGAACATGGCTGGCCGCCAAAACCGATAGCCCAGCTCCAATATGAATCATGGATCAGAAAACCAAGAGACGAAACCACCTTTCCAGTGCTACAAAATGATGCAACATTTGAACATTGGCTTGTACAATTTACAGCACAACTAAACGCGAATGGTATTAACCCCACCACATTCCTTGATCCATACTGGCCATATCATGTGCTCACAGGGTACCCAAAGGCCCTCCATGAAGAACAATGTGCATTCTTCTGGACACTCCTCCAGCATGTGTTCCAAGGTGATTTTTCTTCCTCATGTGTGTTGTACCACCAACAGACACGCGATGGTCGTCAGGCTTACTTTGATTTTGTCCAGCTCCACAAAACAGTGTCCCATCCAATGCCTCCAGCAGCACCAATGTCCTCTCCAGGTCCTGTTCCGGTACGGCCTCCTGCTGTCGGCAATATCGTGACGCCTCGACCAACTCCACCAGTGTCAACTCACGCGCCTGTTCATTCCACCAGTAACACTCCCGCTGTTCATAACAGCCCTCCTACTACTGCTCGCAAAACGCCTGACCACTCTACTGTTGACAATCCTAAGCCCCCTACAGGACTCCCTGGCAGTTCCCATACTGGATCAACTGCTGATTCCACCTCCACCGGGACTTATTCCTACACCTGGAAGTATTCACCCAGCACTGATTCAGTCCGCTTCAGAAGAATCGCCTATTCCTCCACTCCTAGTATTATTCCTGCAGACACTCCTACTGAAGATGTCCCCCCTAAACGCAATCACGGCTCACATTCCACTTGCGCTCGCACTTCATATCCATCTCCAGCCAACTCCCGATGGACGTTTTCTCCTCAGTCTGAAACCGTGGTATTTCATCGTGCCCGTTCTGCTACCCAACCTTCTTGCATTCCTTCTTTGCAACTTCCACCATCTGGGGCATCTTCTAAAGATAGTGTCGTTTCAAGCTCAGTTATGCAGCCTCTTTATGGGGCATCCTTCTGTCCAGTTTGGAAACCATCTGCTTATCCCGCTTGGAAGCCTCTTTATGAAGCACATTATATGACCTACGATTTGCCTACTGTCTGTATCACCAAACGGCATCGCGATGCTATCAAGATCAAGCTGTATCAATTACATGCTACTCTCTTGATTGCCAATTGGCTCTATGACGCCGTCACCTGACAGACGCCGTCACCTGACAGATCCAAACTACGATTTGATATACTACCTATTCCAATCATGGGGCACCATTTGATCTACGATCACGTACAACGCTTTGCTCACAATATGATCTTCGCGATTTTTGATTCATGATCAATCTACGATTTGACCTACGATCAATCGAATTCTACGAATACAAATCTACGATTTGATCCATTCTCTGATTTGATTCTCCAAGTTGGTACCGTATCTACGAACCGATTCATATGGATCATCCCTAGATTGATATTTACGAATCAATTATGGTTGTATCTACAAATCGATCTCCTACGAATTGATTATGGTTGTATCTACAAATTGCGTGATTTATGCCTAATCAATGCATAACCATGGGGCATCCCGCTCACGAAAATTTGTCCTCCACGAGTTGCTTCTCAAGCTACGATTAGATCCATCCATTCCATCGATTCTACGGTTCATTCCATGTTGATATCCGTGACCAATCACTTTCTACGGTTAGATTGAATTTGATCCTTTTCTATCACGATTGAACTTGATCCCTCAATTCCTACGATTCGATTCTATGTTTCCATTTCGATTACGATTGAATTTGATCTATCGAGGTGTATGATCAATCTAATTCAAGCCAAGATTTCTATGGTTTATTCCAAGATTGATATCTACAATTCCATTTCCTACAAATCAAGTATGGTATCTACAACCGTTCAATCTAATATCCACATTCGAATCATGGGGCATTCTTCTCCTTTGGTACTCTTCCTGTGATAAAGGTTTCTTCCTTTCCATCGTGTAAGAAGATGGGGCATATTACATGCATCACATACGTACTTACGGAATTTGTTTGTTCTTCTCACAGCGATAATGCTTGTGCTTCATCACTTGCGAGAAGATGGGGCATATTAAATTCCTTTTGCACGTACGCGAACACTACAGTACTATAACTTACGTACGTACATTCCTACGTAACTTACAGTACTGCAGCTGGAATGATACGATCCTACAAGTCAAAGTGCACCTTCAGTGCTTGGAATAATGAGACTCGAAGGTTACCTCTTTCTCTATGTGAGATTGGGATACGGTCGAACCAGAGGTGCAATCGTCATTCTGACACCAAATTCGATACTTAGTGATCGAACAACAGTCATTCTGACACCCAAATTGGTACTTAGTGATCAAACAACAGTCATTCTTACGATCGACGTTCGATACTTAGTAATCGAAGAAGAACACACACTAGAGGTTCGCACATGCAATCTCTTGTTAAGTGTGCTGTTTTCAAGAAAAGACAGCAGAGGTTCGAAGCGCTGCTCACGAACTTGTTACTTGTTTTCTGCTGTATAAAACGCGTGCTGTATTAGCGGCAGCACAAAATATCGTGTTGTATTAGCGGCAATACGATCTTTAGAAGAGACACTTGCTCTCCAGCAAGAAACATCTCTTCATCTCATACTTTTAGATTATTTGATTATTCAACCTTAAACCTTGCATCGGTAGCCATGCTTCCCACTGTAGAACTACAAGCCTAAGATCTAACTGACTGAGCCCACCGGTAGTTAGAATAGATCTGATTGGACTAGCGTTCAATCGTAGTGGATATCAGAGAAATATTAGACCACAAACAGACCGGCACCTCAACCGGCCTGCAGCCACAGCTCCTGTTGCTCTTCTTTGCCTTTGGATTGAATCAGCTCAACAGCCAATTTCAAAAAGGAAATTAACAAAGCATACGCCCCATCAAACGAAACATTTAACCTCGTAAATGACTGATACCATCAAATGACCAATACAGTAAGACCGACACGACGCTAATACAACAACAACAGTATCGGTACGACAATGGTAACAAATAACCCGGGGAAGATCTCTACCATGTAAAATACAGCAGAGAGCCCTGATACAGTTAAAAATACACAGTGAAAATAAGAGCCGCTCTCTGAGCTCACATCTCTTTAAATTTCAATTATCCTATACCTTTCGGTCGATATTTAGAGTAACAACATATCAAATATCTGATTCATCATTCATTAAATATTTGATTCATCATTTTTGTCATTTGTATTCTTTGAATATGTGTTTAACCAATGCTGGATATGTATATAACCTCAGCTGGCTTTGTTATCATATCACTTGTATACGTGTGAGTATACTAGTGGGCATTTTTAGGAATTAAATATGATTCCTGTGCACTTGTTTTCAAGGTCAGGTGTCATTTTTCAACGGTCGCATTTTGCGTCACCTGTCACTTAGGAGCTCTCTTTTTGAATCCCTATTTTGTTAACGGTCCTTTTGTAGCCGTTCTGTGATTCCCTGTACTGAACACATGTACATCATGTTATTATCTTATCCTGCTGGCTCTATTAGAGCTACTATGGCTGTTCGCATTTCCGTTGATGGTTATCAATCGTTGTTAATAGTGGTTTAACGTACATAATTCCTTAGAGCAGGGCAAGCATGATTTCTCATGATGCCGACACGTTCCTTTGCAATCACAATTGATAGGGATCTTCCTTGCAAGTGTCCACTTAGGTGGTTAGTATCAACCTTTTAGTGTTCTTTCTCTCCTACAAACCTCAGTAGAAGCCACGGGTATTAGCCTGGTGTGCTCTGCTGCGCTAGTGTTGTTGTTAACCATCAAAGCGCCTGAGTCTCTTCTGTAGGGAAGGGTCTTTAATTTCCAGCCTTTGGGCTTCAGACGGCGATCAACCAGTGATCAATCCGCAATCAACTTTCATTGTTTACCCAGACTCTTTGAGTCCAATTGGGTCTGATAAACTGTAGTTTTGCTCTCGATGAGCCTACATTGCTAACGCGAGTATCCGCATTGTAACTACCAAGAAGTATTATTCAGTGATTTCAAGTAGTTATTTTAATTTGTGAGTGTTATCATGTATGCTGATTATTTGGATTGCACCTCCATTGATGCACTATTAATCACCTTTATCATTAGCAATTCAGCAAGCCGGCCCAAGTTAGCCGTTCTCTTTATTGTTGGTTGTTCGTGTGTTTGTCCGTATGTCCGAAGCGCTCCTACGTTGCAATACTTGTCAGAAGAACTGCAAAACGACGGGGAGATTGTGATGATTGCTGTATCAAAGCAAGGCAAGGCCTTGGACTATGCATCAGATAAACTGAAGAACAAAAAGGAGGTTGTGATGGCAGCAGTGGCACAGGATGGTGATGCCTTGGCATATGCATCAGATGAACTGAAGAACAAGAAGCAGGTTGTGATGGCAGCAGTGGCACAGAATGGTGATGCCTTGGAATATGCACCAGATGAACTAAGGAACAATAAAGATATTGTTGTGGCAACAGTGGCAGATAATGGTTTAGTCTTGGACTATCATGCATTGGATGAACTGAAGAACAAGAAGGAGGTTGTGATCGCAGCAGTGACACAGGATGGTTATGTGATGAAATATGCATCAGATGAACTGAAGAACAATAAAGAGATTGTTGTGGCTGCAATGGCAGATAATGGTTTAGTCTTGAACTATGCATCAGATGAACTGACAAACAATGAAGAGATTGTGATGGCAGCCGTAAAACAAATTGGTTATGCCTTAGAATATGCATCTGATGAACTGAATAACAACAGGCAGGTTGTGATGGCAGCAGTGAAAAATCAAGGCAAGGCCTTGGACTATGCATCAGATGAACTGAAGAACAACAAGGAGGCTGTGATGGCAGCAGTGGCACAGGATGGTGATGCCTTGGCATATGCATCAGATGAACTGAAGAACAACAAGGAGGTTGTGATGGCAGCAGTGGCACAGGATGGTGATGCCTTGGCATATACATCTGATGAACTGAAGAACAACAAGGAGGTTGTGATGGCAGCAGTGGCACAGAATGGTGATGCCTAGGAATATGCATCAGATGAACTGAAGAACAACAAGGAGGTTGTGATGGCAGCAGTGGCACAGGATGGTTATGCCTTGGCATATGCATCTGATGAACTAAGGAACAATAAAGAGATTGCTGTGGCAGCAGTGGCAGATAATGGTTTAGTCTTGGACTATGCATCGGATGAACTGAAGAACAACAAGGAGGTTGTGATGGCAGCAGTGGCGCAGAATGGTCATGCCTTGGAATATGCATCTGATGAGCTGAAGAACAACAATGAGTTTGTGATGGCCGCTGTGACACAGAATGGCTGGGCCTTTAATCATGTATCCAGAGATCAGAAGAAAGATGTTGGACTCTTCCAGGCCGCGGTGCGAAACAAGACCGGGGCACGCAAATTTCTTTCCCGAAACGTCATTGTTGCTTCCATGACGCAAGCCCCGGAGTGAGTGAATGAAGTGCAATTGCAGTTGCAGTTGCAGTTGCAGTTGCAGTTGCAATTGCATTAATTGCGAGCAACGAGCGTGACAAAGCACAACCCCCGGGGTGGGAATCGGATATGGTATGGGGCTTCCGCGATTCGGGAATGACTCGAATTCGAAATCGTCGTTGGGACGGTGCGTTGCGTTGCATTGCATTTGATTTTTTTTTTAAAAGGGAGACGAGAACAGCACCGCACCGCTACGAACATTCTTGTGTTGCTTTAGGAAGCTGTCGGGATGAACGGGTTGTGGCAGTCAGCTATACCAATTCGTATTGTATTGTATTGCATCGTATCGGGCTCGGAAGCTCGATGACCAAGTAATGAAAGGGTTCGAAGAATTCATTGCGTGCGTGCCGGGTTTTTCTCGCACGTAGACAGACTAATTCCAGCACGACGAATTTTTTTCCATAAATTGAACAGGAATCATAATATTTATAATAAGAGATTATTATAATGTTGTTACCGAAACGATACAGATACGTACATGCACAAAGATCTGTACCATTCGTGCTGCGGACGTCGTCGCATTTGGTTCCAAACCCAGCATGAAGAAACACCGGTCGGCAAGCTGGTGCAGTGCGGTGCCGTGCCGTGCCGTGCCGTGCGGTTCGTGTCTGTAGGCTTTGCGCACCGGCACCGGCATTGCAGCGGCAGCATTCGAGTAGCAGCGCGAAACGAAAGTGCCCTTTCCGCACCCACCGGAGCCAATCCAGGGTCCGCGAGATTCGATTTGATTTGATTTGATTCGATTCGATTCGATTCGATTCGATTCGATTCGATTTTCGTTTAGTTTAGTTTCGTTCAGTTCAATTCAGTTCAGTTCCGTTTAGTTTAGTTTCATAATCGATTCCTTGTCAGTCGCTTTCGTTTCTCTTTCATTCGTTTTCCTTTCGATTTATCTTGCGATTTCTCTTCCATCCGCCTTCCTTTCGTGCGATGGGATAATCGCGTCGTGCGCATGGATTGGTGTGGGTCGTTTCGTCGCAAAACTCGCAGTCAGCGCGAATGGAATGGGTAGACAGATAGAAATATAGATAGATAGATACATAGATAGTGGATGGAGTTGCAATCCGCTAGCTAGGTAATTTGCTTGAGATTGTTCGCGCTAGCTGGTGAATCCCTGGGTGTGTTTGTTGGCCGGGTCCAATCCATCAATCCATCGATCCATGAAGGAAGGAATCCATCAAAAATCATTGTCGTCGTCATCGTCGTCATCGATCAATGCTATTCGGTACATCTTGGGCCAGTACTTGCCCGTGACCCAGAACTCGTTGCCGACAGATTCGTAGCCACTGTTGCTGACACTGTTGCTGACACTGTTGCTGACACTGCCACTGCCGTACACCGCCGCAATCCCGTTGAGAACGGCTCCCGACCGATACCCCCCGGAGAGCGCCTCCTCGGTCAGCGCCGACAAATCGTACACGTGCGAGATCTTGCCCAGATCGCTGTCGTGGCCATTGTCGCTATCACTATCGCTATCACTATCACTATTGCTATCACTGCTGCCCACCCAGATCCGTACCACCTCGTTCGAGTGCCAGACGTTGGCGAGTATCGTGTTGCCCCCGTAGGAATACGGATCCCACTCCAGCTCGTTGAGGTCACGGACGTACTCGTCGTTGGCGGTACCGTTGTAGCCGGGATGCCTTCGGCGACGGACCGCCACCGTCTCGACGAGGCGAAAGTCGAACACCGGGTCGGCATCCGCACCGCCATTCTCGGTTTCGGTTTCCACCAATTCCCAAAAGTGCAGAAACTCGGTTCCGTCGCTGACGACGAACTGGTTGTTTCGAAAGGGGAGGCAGGCGATGCCCCATCCCTGCCCGCTGGTCGTCGCCACGGAAAACTCTCCGACGCGTTTCAGAAGATCCGACGACGACGACGACGACGACCACCCGTTCTCCGCATTGTTCGTGTCCAGCTCGTAGACGAATCCCCTGCCGGATCTCCACGTGAGCTGGACGATCCGGAGAACGGGAGCTGCTGTAGTTGTAGTTGTAGTTGTAGTGGCATTGTAGTTGTCGTCGTCATTGTAGTTGTCGTCGTCGTTGCCGTTGGGAGTCGTGGTTAAGTAGTAGGTGCATCCCTCGGCAAAATAGGAGCCCCAGACGGTCCACTCGTGGACGACCGATCCGGTGGCCAGTTCCACCACCCGCAGGGACGACGCTCCGTATTTTCCGGTGGATTCCAGCGCGTAGGCACCGGACAGAAGGGACGACGACGACGACAACGACAACGACGACAACCACGCCGAAACCGCGTCCTCCTGCTCCTGCTCCTGCTCCTGCTGCTCCTGCTCCTGCTGATCCTGTTGCTCCTGTTCCTGCTCCTGCTGCTCGTTCTCGTTCCACAACCCATAATGATTCCTCGCGAGTAGTTCTAGTTTGGACAGCGAGAGGACTTCCAGTCCCTGCGTAAAGGCATTGGAATCGTGCGGGACCCGCTCTATCAGCACGTACCGACCGGTTTTTGTGTGAGAAGAATAGTGTGAACACGGATGCTGTGGATGCTGTGGATGCTGAAGCTGCGAATGCAAAATCCACGGATCGCAATCGGCATACATGTTGCTCCGTCCAGTTGTTACCCCTGTAGTATCTCCGGAGGAGGAGAAGCCGACTTCGCCCGGAGGATCTGTATCGAGGGAAAGTCCCACACTTAACGCAATCACTAACAATAGCAAAAACAAAAACAGCGATCCTCCTAGCAACCACCGCTTGGTGCAAAACCGGCTGTGGCTGTGGCTGTGGCTGTGGCTGTGGCACCAACTCTCGGAGGGATCTTCGTGCTTGTCGCCATCGTCGTTGCCGTTGCCGTTGCCGTTGTCGGAGTGATCCAATTCTTTCTCGTCCATGGTGAGTGTGTGTGTGTGTGTGTGTGTGTTTGTGTGTGCTCTACTCAAAAATTAACATACCGGTAATGAATGTACCGGTAATTATGCTTAACATAAAACTAATGATTGAGATGTGTGCTCGTAGTGACGCTCTCATTTTTCTTACTATGTACCGTGAATCATGCAATTCTTCATCGGACCACCGTTCTTCCCTCTGGGTTTTTAATTAGTGGCATAAGTTAATTACTCAAAGTCGAATACCGTACGTGCCTTCATTCGAATTTACAGATCGAGTTTTTCGGAAACACCCAACAGAACAGCGCAGTACGAAGGGCGCATTGGAAGCATTCTTTCATTCCGGAAGTCTTTCTTATGGAATTTGGAGCGATAAAGGATGTTCACCGTGGGGGCGTAAGATAATTTATAAGTGATTGCAAGCAGAGAGTGCTCACGCAGAGCTTACGGCCACGCTTTGTTAGTTTAGTGGTAAAATATCTGCCTTCCAAGCAGATGTCCTGGGTTCGATTCCCAGACAAAGCAATTGAGGTTTTGCTACTGGCAACGCGGGTTTTCGCTTCCGCCCCTCCACCTACCCTCGGGCAATCATTGCGCTGCTGTCGAAGCAAACTGCACAGTACTTGACTCAGTTTGGGCACAGGCAACACCTCCCTGTTTTGTTTTGGAGGGAGATTCTACTTTTTGGGGCCAACAAAGCCATAATAGAAGAACACGTAGTGAAGAAAGCATCCAACTATTGCCGTTGTTATTCACAACAAGTGCCGTTGCATGCTGATGGGTTTGTCTCTCTGGTTCCGAGGGCTTGCCTGATCAGGCCTCTGTATTTAATTTAGTGAGCAGAGCATCAGGAGTTGTGGCACTTGCTGCCTTGGGTGCAGTACAGGCATGCTGGTGTGTAATTCTGCTACTACGTCACACAAACGAGATTCAGGGTTATTTCAGAATCACGCGCATATTTGGGTCGAACTCCACTGGTCCCCCTTTGTAATTTCACCCTATTTATTAAAATTAATGTCGAACTCATAATATTTTTATGCACATTTCATTTTCCTACCCCACTGGCATCTGTTTCCAAAGTAGTGGCATGTTACTGAATTTTATGCCTGAAACAAACAGTGCATGGTCGCAATTTCACCATCTCCATCGTTTCCCCATTTTTATTGTTATTACTGGCTATCGTACTAACGATGGTGACGATACCTAAATATCAGGTATATTGTTTACGTTGCTACCGGGACTCTCCTCTGATCACTACTGGTTACGGAAAGCAGAAGGTTACCAAGAAGAAGAAACCCCCCTTGTTTACAGCGCGACGAAGAAAGAAAACGGGAGTAGTTGTTTCTCCCGGTCTTCGGAACCATATTGTGAATGACGCATCATGCTATTCTTATTTCACGCAATCTTCGGGGATAGTAGATTTTGCATCTTGCGTATTCATTAGAAAAAAGAGGAAGAAGCTTGAGGATGTTAGTCAACAATTAGGTCTAACGAACACCCGTAACGGTCCACAGAGTAGTGACGGCGCATTACCAGAGGTGCTTGACAATCAAGTTATGTATGACCCTTCTGTCGAATCGATTGGGCGTGCCTTGATTGGTCAGGAATTATCAAACATAGACGATGACAATGATTCTGTCTCCGATGACAATTTTTTCTTTCCTAACAATGACGATGAGGAAGAAGGAAGTGAGATCATAGAGGCCCCCCACTCTTTGATTGTCAATGATGAAGAAGGCATCAACATTGATGTTGACGATTCCCATCGTGCTTCAAACACGCTATTAATTACGACACCCAATGTAGGGAGGAACATATCTGACGAATTGAAGGTCAAGATCAAGTTAATGAAAATCATGCGGAATCATAGCATACCCTTAGTTGCCGAGAAGGAATTGTATGAATGGGCTATTGAATCGGAGCGGCTTAATTTATTTTCATGGACTAAAGGCAATCTCATAAAGACCAGGGCAAGTGTTATGAAGGAGATTTCCGCAACTGTGCCTGAAATAAAAGGCGATGGGTTTGAACCTCATCTTATTGACTGGTGTTCTAAGAAATCACAGAATGCTGATGTTTCCAGTCGCAAACAAATCTACGTCCGGTCGTTCCAAAAAGCACTTCATTCCCTATTAACAAATGTGACTTTGGTGAAGGAAGATAATCTGTCATTCCCCCATGCTGAAGACCCCACCTTACCCGTCCGTTATCCAGAACTTCAAGGGAATATTGATATTGACGAACTGCATCACGGTGAATGGTGGATCAACACTTGGGAGAAGAGATGCAAATCTGGATCGAATGAAATTCTGGTTCCTATTATTCTCTACATGGATGGAATTGCAATTGACAATAGTGGTCAAACCACTCTTACCCCACTGAACATGACTCTTGGCATATTCAACACCCTAACTCGAAACTCCCGGCCGGATGCGTGGGAGGCTATATACTATCACCCAACATGTCCCGGCGATAAAGGTGCCGAATCAATTGACAATGTGAACAATCTTCACTCTGGCCTTCGTTTTGCTCTTTCATCTTTGAAAGATGCCTGCAACCAAACGGATGGTATTGAATGGTCTAATTTGCCGTGGAACAAGAAGAAATGGTCGGTTCGAATGAAATTTGCGGTTGCTTATTTCATAGGTGATACTCCCCAGCACGACCAACTTTGTGGTCATTATCAAACATCGAATTCAAAGATGATCTGTAGGCATTGCAATTGTCCCAGAGCACTTGGTATTAACGCTCGTGTGAATGTTTTGAAGGTTCCTGTTTCAGTTGAAACTGGTAACATGCAAGTGTCTAAGCACCAAAATGGGGAAGAGTACCAATCCATTCGGCTCTGGAACATATCTGATTTTACTGCTCCAATGGTTGGCGAAGGAGTCAATGTTGAACAGTATTTCAAAAACATTTCTCACCATGGTGTACATAACGGCAACGCTTTTTATGATCTTGATTTTGGGGAAAACCCACATAATATTCATCTAGCGTCTCCCGGAGAGAGACTCCATATGCACCAACTTGGTTGCGCAAAGCGTGCAGCAGAGACGTTCCGCGAGGACTTTTTAGGCAATAACCAGCGGCTTCTTGGTGAGATGGAAAGGTTAGCCAGTTACTACGGTGGTGCTGTCCAGAGGCAATCCGATCGTGACTTCCCACGAACCAATTTTTCAGAATCAATACATACAGCGAAGAAGGAGGGTAACCAGTACATTGGAATGCTTTATATTCAGATGCTGTCACTTCTGTCTGCTGGAGGTCGTCAATTGTTGTTGTCTCGAAAGACTCCTTCCAATCTCGAGAACAAGAGCAGAAAGTGTGAAGAGGAAATTGACCGACGTATTTACGCCATTGAGTTGTTGTTGGGTATGGAAGAGTTCCTAAAGTATGCTGGAACGTTCGACGAGGTTTTCAAACAAGACAAGAAAGGTGTTTTGAATGTGGACAAAATGGTTGTTCTTTTCATTAACTGTATAAATAACAATCTTCAACGAAGTAAGGGAGAGGGTAACAATCTTGTGAAGAATCACATGTATTTTCATTTATCACAGTACATGAGATTATTTGGTCCTCCAACTGGGTGGGACTCTGCCGCGAGTGAGAGCAATCATAAAACTGAAGTGAAGGGTCCTGCTAAGAGAACTCAACGAAACAAGTCCACACTTATCAAGCAAACTTGCAACCGAGTGATGGAGTATCGAACTATTGATCGACTTGACCGTGAATTCGATTTGTTCGAACATAGACCCATAACCGGACCAAATAATCCTAAGGAGGGTGGTTGGTCAGGTGGGTCTTCGTTTTGGATTGGTGTGATGAATGGTCTCCCTTACATGAAGTGGGATGAAAAAAAAAACTCAAGTTTACCCTGGTTTCCATCTGATGTTCTCAAATTTTGTTGTGACGTGGTCCTACCGGCTGTGGGCAGCAGCAAGGTTTTTGGAACCACGGAGCACAAGAGGTATGACCAATCTCGCGAGATGAAATTATTGTTTCGTGCCCACCCATCGTTTAAGTCTGATTCTGGACAATTGTCCAATGTATGGTACGATTGGGCTAATTTTCAACTCGACCTCCTTGATGGACGTGGACTGAAAGTTTATCCATGTCAGATTCTGTGCCTGCTTTACCTCGAAGGTCCGTTCCCCGTGGGTAGCTCCGTTAGTGGTTTCGAATTAGTGCACGATGGTTATTATGCCGTCGCTCGTTGCTTTGTTTCTGCAGACCCCATACCGAGCAAGAGGGACAAAGGAAAAAAACACCATCATGCGTTGGTAAAGCTAGGTGAGCTTCGGAACAAATTGTATTTGTTCGACTGCAACGCCATTGAGTCCGAAGCTGCCGTTGTTAGAAACCATGGTAGTCCTGACCAATATTTTGTGCTGGGTAATCGTGAACAATGGTTGTTTAATTTCCGCGAGACAATGGCTTCACTGGAAAAGAAGGATTTACAATCAATAGTACGAGATGGTGAAAACAGCACATGACTTCAATGAACAAGTTTATTATCTTTTCCCGTGTTTTGGATTGTATACTAGTATGGTACAATCATACCCCCCTTCTCAGATGTATTTTGCGTTTTTTTATTTTCTGTAACGGCGTTGCACCAAATGCCCTTTTCCCGTGTTTTGGATGGTATACTAGTATAATACAATCATACCCCCTTATCATGTGTATTTTGCGTTTTTCTATTATCTGCAACTGCGTTGCACCAAATGCCCTTTTCCCGTGTTTTGGATGGTATACTAGTACGGTACAGTCGTACCACCCTTTTCCTGTATATTTTGTCTTTTTCTATTTTCTGCAACGGCGTTGCACAAAATGCCGTTTTCCCGTATTTTGGATGGTATACCAGTACAGTACAATCATACCCACCTTTTCATGTGTAATTTGCGTTTATCTATTTTCTGCAACGGCGTTGCACCAAATGCCCTTTTCCCGTTTTTTGGATTGTATACTAGTATGGTACAATCATACCCCCCTTCTCATGTTTATTTACCGTTTTTCTATATTCTGCAACGGCGTTGCACCAAATGCCCTTTTCCCGTTTTTTGGATTGTATACTAGTATGGTACAATCATACCCCCCTTCTCATGTTTATTTACCGTTTTTCTATATTCTGCAACGGCGTTGCACCAAATGCCCTTTTCCCGTTTTTTGGATTGTATACTAGTATGGTACAATCATACCCCCCTTCTCATGTTTATTTAGCGTTTTTCTATATTCTGCAACGGCGTTGCACCAAATGCCCTTTTCCTGTATTTTCGACAGTATAGTACTAGTACGGTACAGTCATAAATTTTTTGTCATGAGTATCAAGTTATTATTATAATGGATTACTTCTTAGTATAGTTTTGCGCGATACATAGGCGCTCATAATATAACACCCTTCGTATTTGGGATTCGAACAGCTATGAAACACTAACGGATTAAAGAGCAGAGTATCCCCAGAACGCAACGGCACTTTGATGCGGTACGTTGGGAAGACAAAATAATAAATCACTTCGTCAGCATGCACTCCCGACGGAGCTATGACTGTTAAACGAGTATAATACATGTCATCATCAACATGGCATCGAGAATGGTAATTTCGACCAATCGAAAAAGCTAATGCCTGTTTCCCAATGGCATTGAGCTGCGTACGAGTCAGAATCTGAGACAACACATCCATTTCATCCTCAACAAATGGTTCGATGTGTGTTAAACTATGATGCATATGCTTCACAATTCTCACTGTCGTGTGTTCCAGCTCCAGTTTCATGTTTGGTTTCACATGACTTTTGAACACGTACTCACCATTGTTGGAAGACAATCTTTCTGGTCTAACTCCAATGATAGCATAATCATCGTTGATACTGCCGCGCTTCTGACCTCTGGCAACTGTCGGTTTGGATCCAACAATTTCCGGAGCAAACTTTCTTAACAGTTTGATATTATTCTTCGTAGCAAGGTGTCGCTTGGCAAATTTTCTGGAAACTTTTGTGAAAATGCGCAACGACGGATTATTCTCGTCAAACGCAACAATATGCTCGTCGTTCCTACTATCCAATCTATCGAATTTATCTATCAACAAAGCCTGTTCCGGTTGATACTTTTTCTTTCCTCCTATTTTGCCACCCCAGTTTGTCTCCATGTATTTTCCTTTGACCACAGTTGTTCTGTCTTTGTTTTTCAACGCTATTGTACTGACACAATCTTTGCAAGTACTACGCCTATTTGTCCTTTCGTTCTTCATCGGTTTTATGTCGGACAACTTTGTATAAGTTTTATGGCTCGTTGACACCGGTGCTGCAATCCTAAGAAAGTTCGATGACATTCTCTGCTTTCTTCTTTTCTCATGTTTCCTATCTCTTTTTTGCTTCATAGCCCGGTCCGAGAACTGATTTCTTGTCATGGTTGGAGTACGTGTAGCAATTCGAAGCCAATGATTCGCCGCTTTCCGCTTGCCGCTTTTTGTCGCTGCCGATTGCCGCTGTTTCTCTCGCTGCTGCTTGCCGCTGCCGCTGCCGCTGTGGCTGTCGCTGCCGCTTGCCGCTGTTGCTCTCGCTGCTGCTTGGCGCTGCCGCTGCCACTGTGGCTGCCGATTGCCGCTCTCGCTGCTGCTTGGCGCTGTGGCTGTCGCTGCCGCTTGCCGCTGTTGCTCTCGCTGCTGCTTGGCGCTGCCGCTGCCACTGTGGCTGCCGATTGCCGCTCTGTTGCTCTCGCTGCTGCTTGGCGCTGTGGCTGTCGCTGCCGATTGCTTGCCGCTGCCGCTGTGTCTGTCGCTGCCAATTGCCGCTGTTGCTCTCGCTGCCGATTGCTTGCCGCTGCCGCTGTGTCTGTCGCTGCCGATTGCCGCTGTTGCTCTTGGCTGTCGCTGCCGATTGCTTGGCGCTGCCGCTGTGGCTGTTGCTGCCGATTGCCGCTGTTGCTCTCGCTGCCGATTGCTTGCCGCTGCCGCTGTGTCTGTCGCTGCCGATTGCCGCTGTGTCTGTCGCTGCTGCTTGGCGCTGCCGCTGCCGCTGTGGCTGCCGATTGTCGCTGTTGCTCTTGCTGCTGCCAATTGCCAACGAGTTGTTGACGTAGTCAAAGATTATATTCGAATATTTGGTATGATAATTGAACAGAATGGGTGAGTATCTATTGATGTAGTACAGTAAATAATAACAACAGAATAATATAATCTACATGCTACCAACGTACACCTTTTGCTTCCTTTTGTTGTTGTTGTTGATTGGTGGTGTTGCTGTGTTGTTGCCGTTGTTGTTTCCTTCGATTAGGTGTTTACTTCGATTCTGTGTCGCGGTCAATTCGTTGTATCCTTTTTTTTGGTGTTGCCAATCCCTTGTTTCCAATCCGTTGCTCCGATACGGTCCTATGACAACGAGAAGAAAAAGAGAAGTAAGGAAATACATTATCAGGAATGAAGGAGGAAGTATTATCATTGTTGTTGATCTCTCTCATTCGTACCATTACGTGTTCCGATTTGTTTTACCGATACCACCGATACCTTGCAATTGATGCAGATTTTGTGCTTTCAAGATTGCCAATCCCTTGTTTCCAATTCGTTGCTCCGATACTGTCCTATGATAATGAGAAGAAAAAGAGAAGTAAGGAAATACATTATCAGCCATGAAGGAGGAAGTATTATCATTGTTGTTGATCTCTCTCATTCGTACCGTTGCGTGTTCTGATTTGTTTTACCAATGCCACCGATACCTTGTTGCCGGCTTTTTTCTTTCTGCTGCCGTTGATTTGCAGACTTGTAGTAATTCCTATGTCACGAAAAACAGGGACTTGTTCCTGTTGATATATAGGCAATTGATGCAGATTTTGTGCTTTCAAGATGTTTATGTAAGGCGGCCGTCCAAACAAGAATATCTTTCCAGCAACTAATCCCTAATCGAATGCTTTCTACTTCTTTTGCAGTACAAGGCTGTTATATCGGACTGAAATATCTGAGAACGGATCGTTGTGCTCGTGACATCGTCGCCCTAAGGCATGTGACGAAGAGGGTCGGATCCCACGTTCTCGGACGGAGTGTTGTTGGAAAGAAACAACACTCTACTCAGATAAGTTGGAAATTGATGTTTGTCGGAAAGTGAAAAAAAGTGACCGAAGTTAGTGAGCAACATACTTTCATTGTAAGCTAACTACTACTCCGTACAAAGTAGTTATATCAAACTTCGAACGTAAGGACGACATCGGTTCGTGTGATAGATCAAGTATCAACATTCGAACGTAAGAATGACACCACCAGTTCCATACATTTTCTGCTAAGTAAACAACTTCGAACGTAAGAATGATATTGGTCCGTTAAGTATTATGTTCTTTTTTTTTTTTGCAACGGCGTTGCAACAAATGGTCTTTTTGGTATTTAGCGTGATATGGATCATACTACAACAGTACAACAAACTTCGAACGTCAGAATGATATTTGTTCGTTAAGTATTATGTTCTTTTTTTTTTTGCAACGGCGTTGCAACAAATGGTCTTTTTGGTATTTAGCGTGATATGGATCATACAACAGTACAACAAACTTCGAACGTCAGAATTACATTGGTCCGTTAAGTATTTTACTTTTTGTTTTTTTTGCAACGGCGTTGCAACAAATGGTATTTTTGTTATTTAGCGTGATATGGTTCATACGTAGTTAGCGTCATGGTTCATACGATAGTAGTAATGGTCATACCAAAGTACCTTTGTACCCCACAAAATGCACCAAATCATCGATCGGACCATTTTTTTTTTTTTGACAACGGCGTTGCAACAAAAGCCCTTTTTAGTATTTAGCGTGAAAAGTTTCATACGACTGTACGTTTCTACACAAATTGCACCAATTCAGCGATCGGATCATTTGTTTTTTGGCAACGGAGTTACACCAACCAATGCCCTTTTCCCTATTTAGCGCTACTAGGTGTTCATACGACTGTACTTTTGTACACACAATGGAACAATTCAGCGATGGGGCCATTTTCCAAATTGGAAAATGTTCCTTTTTATCTTTTCTTCTTCTCACCTTTCATTCCACCCAAAAAACCCTTTTTTCCGTTTTTCGGGAACGGCGGTTCCAGTTACAAACAATGGTTTTTTGATCCCAACGGATTCACAGACAAATCCCCGCCCTTGCATTCGTCGTTGCAGGTTTTATTTGTCCAATTATTGTGACGATATTGTTTAACTATTTCTCAGGTTAGTGGTAGAACGTCTTTACGAGAACAAGGACACGTTTACGGGTACCTTCTACATAATCGATTTTTTGAGAAATGGTTTTTGAGACATGATTACCACCGTCGCGTCGCTACGTGAGTGGTGATATCTGGTGAAAGAAGTTTCAAGTTGTACTACTATCCTTCTTTCATTCAATGTTTGCTCGTAACTCGGGTAAACTAGATTCACACAACAGTGATTCTCAATGTTTTCAAACAATAAAAAGATTGTCTCAAATACTGATAACATTTTACATTGCCAATGACACCTACGACTAATAGTGCTCGCAAGCGCGGTGCCAACCCAAATTCAAATGAGAAAACGACAAGTTGTAAGAAGGGTAGATTGAAAGACCCACCAACCAATAGTCTTGACAAACATGATACCGATCAAAGAGATCATCGACAGGCAGTAATTAATAACCTTACAAAGGCTTTGAAGGGTGAGTCATATGGAACAGAGGAGTTTGTGAGGAACCTCAGTCTTGAGGTTACAACATGTTTCACTGCATTGTTGACGAGGGTTTACCTTGTATCAAAAATTATTGAATCCGAACCAACACCAGATTTCAGGAAGTCAATGTCTACTACTAACTCTGCGGAAAAGAAGAAGGGGAAGGGAAAGAAGAAAAAACCCGATACAACCTTAAGTGACTTAGGGCCTATTCCCCATCAAATAAACGTCATGGTGGATTTATTTTTGTTTGAAATTGACAACGGTATGACTGGAGTGTTGAAATTTTTGAGCAGGAAGCAATTAACCGATCGATTCAATGACTACGACATGGCGAACAAGTGGGATAGGTTCGAGTCACTGTTGAAGAATGTTAATGACACATCAGGCGTGGATTCTATTTATGGGCGCAACGTCGTCAACTACGTTACAATGAAGAAGTACATGATAATGTACCGTGAGATATTGGTTTGGTACATGAAGAATGTGAAGTATCCACCTGGGTCGGATATTTCGTCTGAGGATTTGTGTTTCCATACCAAAGGCGACAATTGTTCTCCCAGTCAGTTGAAAGGATACGTCAGATCAATGAGGAACTTCTTGGACTGCCTTATGGCAAAGACCTCTCTACGTGTTTCAATGACTCATAGCTGCAATCAGGTGGACTTAGACAAACATTTCAAGAAGCAGCGTATTGAATGCTTAAAATCCTTACGAACAGAAAACATCGAGTTTAAAGAACTTATTGTGTCAAACAATAAGTTGATGAAGATAACGGAACGAGAAACTGCTTTTCAGGAGCTCATTCGTGAACATTGGTTACGCTTTCAAGGGAAGGCGAAAACCATTTGTACCATCATCGACATGAGACACGTCGACATCAAAGTTTTGACACACGAAGGTTTTTATCAGTATTACTTACCCGAATTAATTAACAATTCATTCGTCTTGGGCACAACGGTACTTTCTGGGGAGAAGTGGGTTCCAGTAGGATTTCATCGAAAAGGGGACACGAAAATTCCGGAAACGGGAAAAGTGTTATTACCACTCAATACTCAATTGGTTTTCCACTACGTCATCAACTACAAGCACACGGTCACAAAATATTACAACATACATTTCGATATCGATGAGGACCTTGTCACCCTGTCGCCATGCAAACATGGAACCGGAAAAATAGATCTGGCATATTTCAAGGTGCCGAAAGGAATCCTATATTTGGTGCGTCAATGGCTTATAACAAAATTTGTCCAAAACGGGAACAAGATTGGGGTAAACATGGTCGTTTCGTTGGAAACAGCATGTAATTTGTTCATTTCTCAAGTACTATGTGCATCAATGATTCGAGTCGACGGCGTTGGTTCGTCCTTTGATTGTTCAATTGACAATGTTTGTGAGAAAATGATACCAAAAGTCTTCAAAACCAATAACCAATCATTTGTCAGTTACGATCATGTGGTGGAAACCATTGAAGATTTGGTATTGACCGAGAGAAATTTTCTAAAACGAGCTATGGTCACAGAATCGACGGAGGGAAGTGTTCCGTATTTTCAAAGGAATGATCGATTGTACATTTTCCCGACGGCATGTGTTCTGAGTAAGACAAAATTTGCCCATGTCAATTTTGACGATAAACCAGAAGAACTTGTAACAGGTATTTTGGAACTGTCCGGATTGGAAGAACAACATAAGAATCAAACTTGTGTTACAAGATTCCTTCAATACGATGTTAACTCACAACAAGAGGTGCACCAACGAGTTTTTATGGAACACATTCCATACGTGTTCCGTGAGATATTCGTAATTGATCCAGAAGTTCTCCAACGTCATACTTGGGTGGAAGAATTCATTCAGTATAGCTACCTTCCAGAAATGGGTACCATATTTACCCCGTTGACAGAAAAACTAGCAATATATTTGTTGGAAAAGTCGGATGATCTATCATCGGCTAACCTTGTAGTTCAATTTTTGGACGATAAGGTTGTCAACAATTATGGAAAGGGAACGGGAGAATTGAATCTGGCATTCGAACACCTCCAGGGTCGTGACTTTGTTTTTTACGAACCATCGGACTTTCTAACTTGGGATTGCTTCAAAAGATCCAAGGTTCAAATAAATGAGTTCAACAAATCAAATAACACATACCGGGTAGGATGGGTTACTTTCAATCTCAATACGACAAATGATTCCAAGCGTGGATTCATCCCACCCTGGGATGATAACGTTGACGGTGGCAATGTTGGCAAGACGAACAATATCAACGATGGGAGAAAGAACATCAGTGGATCGAAAGTAACCAGTAACGGTTCGAAAAATAAGCCTAACGAATCTAAAGAATCGGGAATAGACACAAGTAAGGGTAATTCCAAGGATACTGGTTTGACTGACACAACGACTAAAACCTGTGAAAAAAAGGGTTCAAATGTAAGCGAAGAAATGATTATAGATGTTGCGAAAAATCATCTTAACGCCACTGTAACACTGCCAGTTTATCCTATCAAGATCAAGGAGAAGGAAACCAAACATGAATTCCAATGTTCTGTGCTGTTGAAAGATCAGGATCCAGAGATATTGTTTCCTATTTACGAAATAAACGAACAAGTTCGTTATACTCCAGAAAAAAACCGACCAGTTGAAATTGGAGAAGTTTATAGGTACGTTTTCGGACACTACTACCAATATGAACGAGTGGCGGGTTATATATGTACTTTCCACAAACGTAAGGTGGGGGAGAAACGACAATTTTGCCCATACTTTCAGATTTCCGGCCTGAAAGAAACCAATCCTCGACGCATTAAAAAAGTATCGGATTTAGTAAAATGTTTCAGCAAGGATGTTGGGATTCGTGACACGACGGATGGAAGTGAGGAGGTATCCGATTCATCTTCTGACACAACCACAACCGTGTCAGAGTACATTCAGATTTCCGGCCTGAAAGAAACCAATCCTCGACGCATTAAAAAAGTATCGGATTTAGTAAAATGTTTCAGCAAGGATGTTGGGATTCGTGACACGACGGAACGGATGGAAGTGAGGAGGTATCCGATTCATCTAGTGAGGAGGTATCCGATTCATCTTCTGACACAACCACAACCGTGTCAGAGTACAGCACCAGTTCCACCAAATCATCCAAGATTGGATGAGTGAGGCATACTATGTTACACCAAATGCAAGCATCCGTTTGTAACTTATCCATTATCCTTCATAGTTCTTTATTCAATCAATATTATGCGAAATATTGATCATGAAATTGCAGCCTAATTCGCACAATCATAAACATACTAACTAATATTACTAGGACTAATAAATTTTAAAACTGACTCAAGTATAAGTAGAAGATTTCTGGTCAATTCTGTTTCATGCAGCCAATGCCACACATTTGCACTCGAAAACTGCCTAGGAATCACTATTTGGGTACATGCAGCAATGCCAGAGGGGACTAAAATTGTTCTAAATCTCATACTGACTAAAGTATCAGCCTGTTTCTTGTCCAGTTTGTTTCATAGTCAACCCCATCCATAGTATGAGCAATATTCATCCTGAAATTGCAGTCAATGCCACTCATTTGCACTCTAAAACTGACTAGGACTCAATATTTTGGTACATGCATGTCCAGGGACAAACATTATTCTAAAATTCACACTGACTAGAGTATCAACCTGTTTCTTGTCCAGTTTGTTTCATAGTCTCCCCAATCCATAGTATGAGCAATATTGATCCTGAAATTGCAGTCAATGCCACACATTTGCACTCAAAACTGACTAGGACTCAGTATTTTGGTACATGCATGTCCAGGGACAAACATTATTCTAAAATTCATACTGACTAAAGTATCAGCCTGTTTCTTGTCCGGTTTGTTTCATAGTCTCCCCAATCCATAGTATGAGCAATATTCATCCTGAAATTGCAGTCAATGCCACACATTTGCACTCAAAACTGACTAGGACTCAGTATTTTGGTACATGCATGTCCAGGGACAACATTATTCTAAAATTCACACTGACTAAAGTATCAACCTGTTTCTTGTCCAGTTTGTTTCATAGTCTACCCCATCCATAGTATGAGCAATATTCATCCTGAAATAGCAGTCAATGCCAGTCATTTGCACTCTAAACTGACTAGCCTAGGACTCACTATTTTGGTACATGCATGTCCAGGGACAACCATTATTCTAAAATTCATACTGACTAAAGTATCAGCCTGTTTCTTGTCCAGTTTGTTTCATAGTCTACCCCATCCATAGTATGAACACTATTCATCCTGAAATTGCAGTCAATGCCACTCATTTGCACTCTAAACTGACTAGCCTAGGACTCACTATTTTGGTACATGCATGTCCAGGGACAAACATTATTCTAAAATTCACACTGACTAAAGTATCAGCCTGTTTCTTGTCCAATTTGTTTCATAGTCTCCCCAATCCATAGTATGAGCAATATTCATCCTGAAATTGCAGTCAATGCCACTCATTTGCACTCAAAACTGACTAGGACTCAGTATTTTGGTACATGCATGTCCAGGGACAAACATTATTCTAAAATTCATACTGACTAAAGTATCAGCCTGTTTCTTGTCCGGTTTGTTTCATAGTCTCCCCAATCCATAGTATGAGCAATATTCATCCTGAAATTGCAGTCAATGCCACACATTTGCACTCAAAACTGACTAGGACTCAATATTTTGGTACATGCATGATGTCCAGGGACAAACATTATTCTAAAATTCACACTGACTAAAGTATCAACCTGTTTCTTGTCCAGTTTGTTTCATAGTCTACCCCATCCATTGTAGGAGCAATATTCATCCTGAAATTGCAGTCAATGCCACTCATTTGCACTCTAAAACTGACTAGGACTCAGTATTTTGGTACATGCATGTCCAGGGACAAACATTATTCTAAAATTCATACTGACTAAAGTATCAGCCTGTTTCTTGTCCGGTTTGGTTTATAGTCTCCCCAATCCATAGTATGAGCAATATTCATCCTGAAATTGCAGTCAATGCCACACATTTGCACTACAAACTGACTAGGACTCAGTATTTTGGTACATGCATGTCCAGGGACAAACATTATTCTAAAATTCACACTGACTAAAGTATCAACCTGTTTCTTGTCCAGTTTGTTTCAGCACAGTGTACCCCATCCATAGTATGAGCAATATTCATCCTGAAATTGCAGTCAATGCAACACATTTCCACTCTAAAAATAAGTACTACGACTCACTATTTTGGTACATGCATGTCCAGGGACAAACAATATTAGAAAATTCATAATGACTAAAATATAAGGCTGTGACTTCTCAATATGGTTTCATAGTCTCCCCAATCCATAGTATGAGCAATATTCATCCAAACATTTCAGAAAATAACACACTTTGACACTCAAAAAGTAAATGAGAAACACTAATTTGGTTACTTGTTCATACAAAAATCAAAAAACTAATAACCAAAATTTACGGAGACTACCCTTGGTACACCAGATCTCAACGGAGGAATCGATCCACTGGACACGTTCACCACTATATCAACAACCAATTATACGTGATCGGGAAAAGTTACACTACATAAAGCTAGTCAGTTTTTGAACCATATAATTGGTGCACCGTCCCAATACTACAATAATAAAAAATTTATACAAAAGTAATACGTAGGACACACCTCGGACATATGTCTACGGGGGAATCGATCCAATGGACACGTTCACCTCTACCGGTATATCAAGAACCAATCTTATCCAAAGGGGAAAAGTTACACTACTTAACGCTAGTCTGTTTATGAGTCAGACAATTTATGTGCGTCGTACCAATACCATATTAAAAAAATAGTACCAAGGAAGTACGAAGAATACATCTTGTACACATCTCTATGGAGGTATCGATCCACCGGACACGTTCATCTCAACGATATATCAAGAACCAATCGCATGCAGATGAGGAAAGTTACATTACTTAAAGAAGCTTGTCTGTTTTTGAATCAGACTATTTGCGTGCACCGTCGTAGTGTTGGTACGGGTACGTAAAAATAGTAAGAATTATGCGTGAACGGGAAAAAGCAGCCACAACCAAAAACTGCAAGTTACAACGCCTGGAGAAAACAACAAATACCAACTTTATGATGCGGCGTGGGAGTACGAACGTTAGGTGTACTGTGGTACAAATAGGTGCATGACTGCGTTACAAATGGGAAATAACAGGAAAATGAAAAGCAAAACACCGAAACCGACACACAGAACAACAGTTGTGCCAACCCGGGGTACTGTCTTCTCCAAGGATTACAACAAACAGATGCACGAGCTAAACCACGATGATGTAAACAACGACGGAAACCCGTTTCTGTATCATTTCGAAACAGGATTTGATGCCTTGTGTGCCAAAAACGGACACTTGGTTAACACAATCCTTAGTGGATGCCAGAAGATAGAAGAAGTGCGACAAAGACTCAACAGCAAAAAAGGACATTTCGAGGAGGACGAAGCTTTGAACATTTGGGAACAATGCTTCAAGTACATAACCGAGGAAGTATTTCCCGACTACAAAGAAGGGAACACTGACGGGATGGACCATGTATGGGCAATGGGAGTCATTCTTGCATACATTACATGTGGTTATCCCGCATTGAAAACATCGGAAGACATTAAGTGCTACGACAACGTGGGTATTGGACCGGAAGTAAAATCAATAGAACGAGAGAGAATGATACAAGACGGTCGTACTTTCCCGGCAAAAAAATGGAGTAATCTGACACCGGAGGCAAGAGAACACATAAAAGAATGTATACATTACCACCCTGGGAACCGTCCTTGTATGACGTACATTTGGTTCAACAACTGGCGCAAAATGACGAACGAGGCAATCATCGAAACTGACAGATTGGAATGGTATTGCAGATCAAAAGACGATAACGAGTGGTACTCAACACAAGAAATATTGCCGCCAATTAAAGAAGAGAACATAAATAACAAAAACACGGAAAAAAAATGTACAAAACATAAGTGGGATTCGTTCATGAACAAAGCAAGAAAACAGTCGAAAAAGAAAAAACGGAAGGTAAAAGAAGTGACAAACAGGGGGGGAAAGAGCGAACAAGACGAAAACGAGTGGAAAATTGAGAAATGGCTAAGTCTTTACGAAAAACGTTGGAATTCGCCGGAAGATTTAGAGGAATATAACAACTATCCCGTTCCTTGTGGAGCATGGGGACGCGTGAAACACTAACTCTGCAACTCTGTAAGGATTCCATTACAAAAAAAACAATGACAATATCGAAGGTATCGCCGGTACAAATTAAGTGCAAAAAATAGAACGGAAATTATGTAAAATATCACCTAAAAAAAATATACATTCAAAAAAATACTCATCAGAAAGCAACAAAACAACAACAACAAAATTCCCTCCGTTGAACCTACAAATTGTGATCCAATCCATAATTAATTAAGGGGGGAGTGTCAACCACCCAAAATATAGAATTTACTGCAACGCCGTTGCAGAAAATTGAAAAACAATAAGTAGATAAATAAATATGGAATGATATGGTACCGTAGGGTAAGTACGGTAGGGTAGGGAAGAACAAAATGTTCGGGTCCGCGCCAAAATTTTGAGGACTCCACATTCCAGAATATCACGGCACGCTCGAAAATAAGATAGGCAGGCGACAGTACAAGAACAACACTCACAGATAGTACAATTAGTTGAAATACAGCTATTCCTTGGAGACAGTAAATCAAGAGCTTACAGTGTGTACAGTAGGAATGAAAAAAAAATACCAAACGATTCCTACAAACAACATTATTATCATAAAAATAGCGCGACAAATCAATCAAAGGTAAAAACGGTAAGTTGATGTGCACGAGTTAACAAAAAAATTATGGTGGAACTGAGTACTAGTTGCAGTCCGGTGACAGGTAGAACCATTGTTACCCATAACACAAACAGCCCAAACAGCAGTGTATCGGGAAGTTACCGCACAAACACAAACGATAGCCAAACATATACAACCACCAACAGTAGCAACAGAAATATTCTACTGACAACAAAACAAAACGATAACGATAACTTGGAAAACAACATTGTCAAACACGTCAAAGAAAAAGCATTCAGGAAATTTAAATTCCCGCCAGAGATTACATTCGTGAAGGCGACGATATTCAAAATTGTAAAACAAGCGAATAACAATGAAATACCAAATACAATCGATATAAAAGACCAAAAGTGGAGTGGAATTTATTGCCGAGCAGTGACTGCGTGTAGGCACAATGCTCAAACTCTTGCCAGGAAAAACTACAAAGGTACGCAACCAACAAGAAAATGACTGCCGGCATGCAATCGTTCATAATCCATTCTAACATTTTGGTCGTATTAACACTGACACGTAGACGATAAAAGAAACAACCAGATACCAGATAGTTTCCCAGGAACGGTTCTAATCACGGACACACAAGACGTTAACTCAGAAAATAGGTACCAATTGCACAAAGACTATCGGCGGAAAAATTCACCAGAATTCAAATACTTCATGAAAAGAATTCTTGGAGCTGTGTCACCAAAACAGACAGACTTCAAAAGAAAATCAGTCAGAATGACAATCAGTACCATTTTCACACCAAGCGATGAAGCTTTTGCATTGCTTTTCCTTTACAACGACTACGACTCGTGGATAAACACAACAAAGGGCACGAGGTTGAGAAAAAAATTCACTGACGGTAAGTCTGGAAATAAGGAGGGGTGGAGTAACGAGGGACAAGATCTTTACGAATACCTAGTAAGCGAATTAGAAGAACGAAGGGAGGAACAACAGTCAAAAGAATTAGAGACGGAAATACTTAAAATGTACCAAAAGCAAAATAGCAATCGTAAACAACAAGATAAGGAGGAGAACAAAGAGGGAAAAACACGGAAGCGAAAACGTACCTTGGTTGAGATTCTTGGCGAAGATGATGAGGACTACAAATTTTTCATGGAATACAATAAAAACGAACAAGAGTAATGGATGATATCAACATCAATAGTAGAACGGCTAGTTCATTATTATTTTATGGTTTGCACAATATTGTTCCGGGTCTTCTGTTCGAATATAATACAATAAACAAGATAATTTCAAAGGCTGATAAAATACTTTCGTATTTGTTACAAAATATGTTTGTTGTATTTCCGTATTTGATAAGCTTAGCGTGAATATTGTAAAATGTCGGAGAGTATTGCAAATGCGGATAAAATATTTTCTTATAAGTACAAAAATATGGTTGTTGGATTTTGATATTCGAAAAAGATAGTGTGAGTAACGTGAAAGTGACGTAACAGAATACATTGCTGGTTATCAAGAAGCTCGTATATTTGTTCAGAAAATGGTATCAACGCTACGACAATATCAGTGTACATAGAGGATATTATTACAAAAGATGAGTTTCGTGTGGAAAATAACAAAAATTCAATGGCGAGTAAATATTAACGGGGTAAGCATGAAACAAAATTGTAGAATAGAAAAATTTGGAAGCAACCATGAAACAAGGGGTGAAAATATGGATAGGAAAATAGTCCTACTTGAAATTGTTGCGTGCAAAAATAGGTAGAGAATTATTTATTGTGCGCGCAACAAAATGTTTCGGAATATTTTAAAATATCGCACGAATTTTACGAAAGCACGAGCATCGTTTATGTGACGTACTACTACTACTTATTCATTGTTGTTTTGGATTGGTTTATATTGCAATTGCAATGAGTGCTGAGAGCAATGAATGTTTTGGAAAGGAGAGGGAGAGAGGCTAGCAAATCATGGAGTGGAGTGGCAGAGGATCGTACATACTACAGCAGTTTGTTTGCTCATTGAGAATATTATGGATTTGCCTATGGAATGGATTGTACTTATGTGTTGAAGAACGAATCAATTCTGAATTTTGCTCCGTGCATGCGTTGTTGTATTTTGTTATGTTGTGGATCATGCTGATCTGCAATCAGCATCTGCAGTTGGTCCCAACCAAACTGTTTTATTTTGCTTCTGAAAACACACACACACACACACACACACACACTGCCCTGTGTTCTGGTGTTCTTCTGTTTGGTATTATTTTCCTTGCTGCAACAAATGGTATGGTATTCTTGGTAGGAAAGCATTAGTAATTATTGCAAATAATAGAATCAGGTTGCAAAGACTACTATTTATTGGCATAAATAAATAAATATATATATATATATATATATAACAAACACGACTTGTGAATCAACAGGCAAATGATGACACACCCAAGAACAAACAGGAGTACAAATGAAAAAACATTACTTGCTAATACTCCATATTTACCGGTACATCATTGCTTGAACTTGTTATTCAAAGGTGAGATAATCATAACCTGTGTGAGTTACTCTCTAAGATGTAGTCATCTAATGTTAAAATAGAAAGTGAGACAATGGAGCATCTTGTTACTGATGTCCATTAAACTAAGCTAAATGTGTGCCATCGAGGAATGCAGTGTTCCATCAAGAAATGAAGTGTTCCAGTGAGAAGGAACCTATCGTGTCAGTGGTATGTATGATGTGTATGTGTGCATGTATTGTATGTATGAATGTAGTGTGTGTAGTGTGTGTACTGTGTGTAAGTGAGAAAGTGTCCTACCAAAAGACCAACACGATACTAATACAGCAAGGATTGGTATGATAGTAATAAATAACTGGGGAAGATCTCTACCATGTAAAATTCAGGGAATCCCGGTACAGAAACATGTACATTAGGTAGCAAACTAAGAGGGTCACTCTGAGCTCACATCTCTTTTAATTAAAACATCATTATACCTATCTGGTCAATTTTTGAGTTACAACAGGATAGCCCTTATAACTTACACTAACAAGTGTATACTACCTTAAGCTACCTATCTCTGCCCGTACAGCACCTCCACTGTTCAATAACAGCCAGCGTATACTTGATGCGGGCCTCAGTGACAAGCTGCATCAATAGACCTCCCCCCCTTGGACACATATTGGTGTGGGCCTTGGCAACGAGCTACTCCTCTAGTCCCTTTCTTTCTCTGTGCTCATGAATCAGGGAGTGTGATACCAATCCTTCTTCAAGAATCTTCCTTCATAATCCACGACCACCAATTGATAGCAACGGAACAGCCAAAACATACGATACAAGGACGGATGACACAATCAACCATGCCAAAGACTGGCTTTGATTGGAACTCCATCTGGGAAATTAAAATCCGCTTTGCAAAATTCTCCTCCAAAGGAGATGCAGACAAGCATGAAGCCCTAAACAATGTATTCTCCCAATACCTAGAGAATACAGATGGCTTATTCACTACAGATGATGATGATGATGATGATGGACCCTAAACAGTTGCTCCCGACCTGGTCAAGGAAATCATCATTGACACAATCATGGATAGCCTCCCCTCCATAGAGCAGACCGCAATGAACAAGGGCCACATCACTACACTATTCAGTGAGGTAGCCACTTGGCAAATCTCCCCAAACAAATAGGTACGACGGATTAGAAACAAAATTTCCATGGACAGAGGCGGACAACAGGCAGTTACAGATGGCCATGATACTATCCTTCTAGAACTAAGACCTCCCAACTGGCGATTCAAAACTGGACTGGGATGCACTTCACTTCAATGAAGTATATGACACAAATACCAACAGTTTCCCTGAAGAAAATAATGTGGATGAAGAGGCAGTTAAAACCGATGTGGCAAAGATGACTTGCATCCTTGAAGCCCAGCAAGCCCTAATGCAGAAACTAACTGGTAGTACAGCGGCAACACCCACCTCAGGGGAACCTACCCTGCAATGCCTACTACGCTCCTATGGAATCCAGCAGCATTATCTACAAAAGTCAAGGAATGATACAACAGAAGAGAAGAGTTCCTCACCAGTGAAGAACAAACCCACTTTGAAGTCACATCCATTGACGCAACATGTAATGAGGTCATCTCCCACCAGAATTACTATATTCACAACCTAGGGGGTGGAAGAGGTGCTGAACGCCTAATCACTAGAAGTGATGACTGTTTCAATCTCACCAGGGCATCTGACAAATCAAAAGAAGCTACGCGAGACAAATTATTCCTATCGGGCTTCCCACAACTAAAGAATGAAAAAGCTCCTCAGGTTTGCAAGTTGTATTGGGAAGTAACAACTCATTCTCAGCAACATCATATCTATGTACATCCTTACTATCTGCACAGACAAGAAGAGGCCGATCATCTCAGGGGATTTATGATTGGTGGCGCGTACCCAAATGACCTCCCGGCAAGATATGAATTGGCTATCAGTGAATTGGGTAATCTACTCTACACTGCCTTGCGCAAAGACAGTATCATCCCTGACTACTGCAAAGGAATGAAAGCAGTCATTCAAAGCTTTGAAGGAGGCCAAGGATATGAAGCAATCTGGAGTGTGATTGGCAAGACACACCCCAACTCTGAACGCACAATTTATGTGCAAAAGATGGTTCATGATCCACCCAACCAAGAGGCAGATGAATCCTTGGAGGAATATTACTTTTGATACAAGGACTATCTCAGACTCTGAGTATTCCTCAAGAATGAACCAAGCTCAATCAGCATGCCCATAGAAGTCAGAAATTTCATAGAGGGAGCCACCCTCTCCTATGAGCTAGGCAAGAAAACTGAAGAGGAAAGAGAATCTGTAGACCTACAAACAAGACAAGTACAAAGCTGGATGACTATTGCAAACCATTCAAACTTATGAACAAGAAATCAAGGAAGAAAAGAAGAGGAAGGACAAATCCTCCAAGCCAGTCTTCACCAAACCTTCCTTTCCAAACACCAGATCCAGATTCCATAGAAGTGAGTGCCTACAAAAATATGCTAACAGCACCAACACTACAAAAACTACATCAACACTCACTTCACACTCAATCAGTCTAATTGAGTCTTTAGGATATCCAGAATGGAATGAAGAGGCTGATGACAAATTCCTATATCATGCCTACTATTGTAATGCCATTTCAGCTGTTGACAAGGAGCCACAATTGTTTTATACTTCAAGAAAATGTATTGTTTGTCACAATACAGGTCACAACTTTGATAATTGCCCAGCATTACAAGATGTTGAGTCATTAAAGAAACACAGAATACCATTGGCTGTCTTTATGAACAAGGTGAACAGAGACAGACAGCAATCTTTTGAATCCAACCGACATATCTCTGAAATTTCTGCAGTAGATGAATGGCAAGATGTTGCAGCTTCTGATGATGAAGATGATGATCCTGAAGAATTGGATTTTCACATGGGCTGAGAATTAGTACACTTTCTTGCTGTCCCACCGTGTCAAATGATACCGGTCGCAGGAACAGCGCTGCCATCCTCCCAGAAGAAATTACCTCCCTGGAATCCAGTAGCGTCAGCTCCTTTGATTTGATGCCAATTGGTGCAGTCAATTTTGCTCCTATATTTGGAATCATTCCTTCCGTCCCAACAGCTGTCATCTGTTCTGGATTAGGGGGTGTAGTCCAAGAGAAAGCACAGGATCTGATTACTTCATCTAATGAAGATACCAACATTGACCGAGGTAATCCCAACAATCCAGATACTACAAATAACAACGGTGATTTGATAAGTATTAATCTGGATATTGAATACATCGACAATTTGAATATTCCGACTAAGGAAATTGCGAAACATTTAATTGATTCCGGCGTCAATTCCATAGCAAATCTGGATATTTCAACTAACAACGATCAGAATATTTCAATTAGCATCAATCCACATATCCATGTTGATTTGCAATTAACCAGTAACTTGAACGTTCCAGTTAACAACCGTGAGTTAGTATTAAATTCCTTTCGTACGTATGAGACAGTTACAGTACTCGAACCTATGTACGTACATTCCTACGTAACTTACAGTACTGCAGCTGGAATGATACGGTATTATGAGTCGAAGATACAGCTGATCGAGTCACGTGCACCTTCAGTGTTTGGAATAATGAGACCCAGAGGCTATGTCTTTCTCCATGCGAGATTACTCACCAGAGGTGCAAATCGTCATTCTGACACCCAAATTCGATACTTAGAGATCAGACAACAGTCATTCTTACGACTCGAAGTTTGATACTTAGTAATCAAAGAAGAACACACACTAGACTTGTAGTTCTACAATAGGACGCAGGGGGGCGTCCGGAGCAAGGTTTAAGGCTAATAATCAAGTAATCTAAAAGAGTAAGATAGAGAGATGATCCTTGCTGGAGAGCAAGTATCTCTTTTAAAGATCATGTGCTGCCTTTGACAACTCCAGACAGCAGAGGTTCGAACTGTTCCCATGAAAGATTCGCATATTCCAATAAACAGCGCGGAACATTGATCCAAATATTCCAAGCATACAAGCATTCAAAAGATTGGAAAAAAAAATTTCAGTTAACGGCGTCAACTCAAATATCCAAAAGATTTGTGAATATTATGTCCAACATTTGGTTCACAAAGACCCACTTGCAGCTGATTCTTATTTTCAAGAAGGTCACAGGCCCCAGTTAGATACAGGTGCCAAAGTTTCATCTACAAAGTTGCTCTATGCTTTGCATGATTACAAGCCCTACACCAAGCTCACAAGGTGCCTGGTCAGGCTCACAGCTGCAATAGGTGGAAAGCAATCCAGTTGTATCCCTGAAGGATCAGGATACATGCATATTCCAGCGCCTAATGCACAAGGCTATGTAAGAGTTTTCTTCTACTACTCTCCATTCATTGCTTCTACTCTCCTCTGTGAGAATGATCTCTATGGCACAACGTCGCAGAATAGAGAGCAATTCAGTCGACAATCTATCCACAAGCCACTTATTGACAACAACCATTCCTCCCAGCAGCTTAATGGCAATCTTACCATCATCTGTCACCACAAGCTCAGTGGTGCTGCGCAAAGCATTGTCATTCATGGTGCCATTATTGATGGCCAATGCTACACGCACCCGTTGATGATCCCAGATCTAGATATTTAATCTCCCTATTCAAATTTGGCAAATTCATCAGCATATGCTCTAGCGACTGACCTCAAATTCAAGGAAGCTTGTGGCCTAACAGCCAAAGGAGTCATCAGCAAATACAGGAATCATATGTACGCTAATCTTATCACTCTTCAAAAATGTACTGAGGCTGGTGGTGGCAAGGCAGGTTCAAAGGATAAGCCATTGTTCAATGCAAAATGATTCTTCACTAGCATTGCAGACAAGGAAATCCCTATCCATGCCATCAAGACTAGGACCTCCAAGCTTCTCTCGCACCAAAGACTTGGGCATCCTTGTGATGTACTCCTTTATGATGCTCACAATTATATTGAAGGAGTCCCCAAGTTCCAATGCCAAACCAGCATCCTAGAGCAATATCCAACTTGTATTCAATGTAAGCGGACCAAATCCCCTGCAGGATCCAATTCTACCAAAACAGCCTCAGAACCCTTCCAAGGTCTATACATTGATTTTGCTTTCTCTGGAGTAAAATCCTCCAACACCAAACGGAAAGCTGATTATGATGGCATCCATGGATACACTGCTTGAGTCCTAGTTACAGATTACTATACAGGCATGAAATATGGCAACACTCGCATCTCAAAAGCTGCTCCGCTCCATTGGCTTGAACATTTCTTCTCCCAATACAACCCCTCTTGCAACAACAAGTATGTCATAATTGACCAGGGAGGGGGATTGTATCACAACCCTGATATTCACAATCTCTTTGCAGCATATGGCTATCAGATTGATCCCACTGGGGCTGATGCTTCACATCAGAATGGCTCTGTTGAAAGAGCCCATCGAGTACTGGCAAATTCCATGAAAACCTTGCTCAGTAGATCTAATCTCCCCATCAAGTTCTGGCCATTTTCATTTTACCATGCCCTCAGATTGTCTAATGGCTTCCCAGAAAGCAATCAAACCCATTCACCTTTGAAATTGGCCACTGGACACAATGAAAATCTGGTAGACTTCTGAACCTTTGGCTGTAGGGTCTAGATCTAACCCCCTGGCAAGAAGAAGACCAAACTCAAACCCAATTCTAAAAAAGGCATCTTCCTTGGTTTTGTTCCCTGCACTACCAGGAATATCTTATGGTATGACATTGAGACCCACAGAGTGAAGATTGCAGTTCATGCCAGATTTGATGAAGGCACGAATGACCTACCACTTTCACAGATCCCTGCAAATGTCCAGCACCTGCTCTGTGTTGACGATGGCAACCCACTTCCTCCTGAACCTTCTGAAGTTTCAGTCAGCAACTTCCAATTTTCCATCACCCCGTTTGCAGATCTCACCCATCTCAGGCTCACTACCATTCCTACATGTCAAGATAAAGCCTTTGATCTCCAGTTCACAGATGATTCTTTACTTGGTAGAGCCTACGTGACTGACATCCTCCCTAAGAGCCTTGCCTCTAAACTTTGCTCTTCACACAAGCATCTCTCTTCAAGCTTCGTGCCAAATTCATTATCTCCATTAATCACAATTGTGTCTTTAGTGTTGCCAATGTCACTACTGCGCTGCATGAATCCCACAATCAAGGGGTAAGGGGTTTATCAGAAATACCAATTGCATTTACCCTTGAAGCAAAACTAACCATGAAGGAACTTCAGAAACATGCTAATGAGTATTGGTTATCTACCCCAAACACATCATGGCAAGAACCCACTGACCATGAAGATTCCCCATTTCTTAATCATATTGCCTCCATCAACACCATCAAGCACTTCAAAATCAAATACAATAAGCTGATACAATCAAGGATTAGCCATGTTGATTCCACTGAAGCTCTGCATGCCACCATCCAGAAACACCTTGCACCAATTGAAGATGACATGTCTGTTACCATCCCCAGCATTGACATGGCATCACTCAGAGCAATCACTAAGCTCCACAATGCTGGTAACTCCAAATTACCACTGGATGAGGAATAACTACCAACTGACACAATTGAACTCTTAATCAAGGCCATCAATTCCAAGGCTACTAGTACTCCAGAAGAGCAAGCTCTGGGTCACTTTTCAAGAAGGAATCTGAAGCTGTTGTCCACCTGGAAAGATTGGGAAACAGGCAAACGAAAGCAACTTGATCAATTTGAAGACCTGGAGATGCTTGGTACTCCAATACCACCATATCCAAAGGATCTGAATGCTATAATTCTAAGAAGTCATTGGCAATATTCCGTGAAAAGGAATGGGGTAAGAAGAGCAAGACAATGCTGCAATGGCAGCAAGTATGCAGCTCCAATTCTGCATGCTATTGCTATGACCTATTCTTAATGTGCTGAGCATCCTATTCAAAGACTGTTCTTTGCTATTGCAGCAACCCTCAACTTGAAGATCTACTCTGGAGATGCCTCAGATGCCTCTGGCCCAGAGATCCCTACCTTCATCACCAATGATGATGCTTATACCAAATGGTTCAAGCATAAATATGGCAAAGACATTGATAGAAGAATGGTACTCCCAGTTCTACGTGCACTTCAAGGGCACCCAGAGTCAGGGAGATTATGGAAAACCCACATCAATATGATCCTCCGCTGCCTTGAGCTCAACTTCAAAACCACCACTCACAATAGGACCATCTATACAACTGTATTTGAAGGTGAAACTGTCTTTCTCCTCAGGCTTTTCAATGATTTTGTTGCTCTAGAATGTACTAAGGAATCTGTGTCTGACAAAATCTACAATATCATTGGATCCAAATTGAAACTAGCAAAAGAGGATAAAATCCCATTTGCAAAATTGAGCCTACTACTTGAAGTGAAGCCACACTCTAAGCCAACAGCACCTCTGTCAATGATAGTGTTGAATCAATTGCAATCTCACATCAATGGCCCCCTGGACAAAACCAAGGAGCATGCTGAACTACAATTCACATCTGGTTTCTCATACCGAACCCTCCTAGGGGAAATGATGTTTGCGTACGTGAGCTGCAGACCAGATATTGAAGATGCTGCTGTCACCCTGATGTCCAAGTAAAGCTCCAACCCTACTGCATTCCCCTGTTCAAGTCTGAAGAACATCCTGAGATATTTAAGAACAACAAGATCTTGGGGTACAGAATTCTGCAGACCAAATGCAGAACCATCATCACCACCTGGGCCCCCTTATGATGACGCAATCAACAATGCGCCACTTCCAAGTTATCCTGAAGATATCAAACAAAGCAAATTGATGTGTTTTGTGGATGCAGCATATGGAAATGACCCAAAGTGCCAAAGATCCACCACAGGTTATGTATAGTATACATATGCTGGTGGTACCATCATCTATAGGTCCAAGGCGCAATCACTCACAGCTCAGAGTTCTATAGAAGCCGAGTTCATTGCTGCAGTTACAGCAGCTAAAACAGCTAGATACCTGAGATCAATACTCAAGGAACTCATAGGCTTTGCCCAAGTTGGACCAAATCCAATCTATGAAGACAATGTATCAGCAATTGAAACTATCAATGCCTAGAAGCCAACTGAAAGAACCAGGCATATTGAGATCCGGTTCTTTGCCATCCAAGCTTGGAAGGATAATGGCGAAATCACAATGATCCATATTCCTGGAGTTATTAATCTGGCAGACAATCTAAACAAACCATTGGGATGGATCTTGCACACCCAGCACAAGAGATACATCATGGGACACTACCCAGGTTAAATCCATCCAAAGAAACAATCAATTTTCAAATTGGATCCCAACAGTGATCCACCAACAAGAGAAAGTTATCACATTGGATCAAGGGGTGTGTTGCCGGTCAAAAAATACGGCAACAAAACACCGTACAAATGCACTTACCCAAAACAACGCGTTCAAACTTTGATGCAAATATTTGATTATTTGGCTTAAAATAAATGTAATGCACCTCCACTACATTGAAATCCTTATTGGTAAAAATGATTCCACTTAACACCCAAAATAAACAGGTTACAAAGGTACAAACCAAGATATCATGAAAACCCATATTCATAAGTAAACACTTGGAATCCCTATGTGAATTTGAAAAGAATGAACATAGCTGCCTGTGAGGAAACTACTTATGGCGATCATGAAAAGCACTACTGGTTTGGAATGGGTCTCATTTATTCCCTTAAAATACGAAGATACTGTCAAACAAAAGACCCATTGAATTAATCACCTAACCTTGTAAAAGACCAATACAATTGATACCAAAAGACCAACACGATACTAATACAGCAAGGATTGGTATGATGGTAATAAATAACCGGGGAAGATCTCTACGATGTAAAATTCAGGGAATCCCGGTATAGAAACATTGATGTACATTAGGTAGCAAACTAAGGGGGCCACTCTGAGCTCACATCTCTTTTAATTAAAACATCAATACCTAGTAGTATCTGGTCAATTTTTGAGCTACAACAATTGAACAACAATACACGTGGCCCAATTCATTGGTTCAACTGGTATGTACATCCCATGTTAATATTGTTATTCAAATCCCAGCAGCTCGGTTTTACGCTGTTGAGACAACACTTCTCAAGTACAAAAAGTACACAAGATTTAACATACCAATTGTAGTGACTTTCCATTGTTTAAAAAAAATTGAAATCCCAGAATAAACGGCCTTTGTTTTGTTTTCACTTTTCCCTACATAGAAGTAAATTTGAACAATGCACTACAATCATCATTGGCAAGAATTGTGATTAGGTACTAGTATTCACGTAGAGCAAACAGGTTGGAGCAAGATCACCACCTGGTGGCACTCAAGTCCACAGGGTTGTTGCCAATTATTTACTTGTTTTGTGAGGAGTAATGATCTGCTGTACCCTAAAAAGATAGCACCAAACCAGCAAGTGTTTCCACCGCACTACATTCAATACTGTTTGAGCAAAGCTTTCACAACCAAAGTATTCTTCATTGCTAAAAGACCACAACAATCAACCAAGAAACAAGTTGTGTTAGGATCATTGTACTACTTTAGTTTGGTGGGACTACTATTATGTCTGTTAGTGCAACAAAATTGCTACCAATTGTACTAGTATTGAAGTATTTTTTCAGAAGCTCAGACAATTTGTTGTTTCTCAAACAAAACATATATTCTTGAAAACCCTTCAAAGACGATTCCACAAACAACTACTATTGATGATAGAGCATTTTCCTGGAACAAAACAGGACTGTAGAACATGATGAAAGTTGCAAATCCATGCCGATCTGAACACTGTGTCAGCGGTACATTGGTTTTGACTCTCAGCCACATCCTAGTGAGTGATTTTTACAACAGATTTTTCCTGATAATTTGTGTTTTTAGAGAGTTTAGTGCTTCGATAAGGTCAAAGCGAATGAGGGTCATTACATGGACTTCAGTAAATTTTGATAGTATTTAATTTTAACATTTGTGACAATTATTACAAGAAAACCGTCTAGTTCGTACAGTGGTTAGTACCCCGCATTGTGGTTGCGGAAACCTGAGTTCGATTCTCAGACTGGACAATAGCTTTTGCGGTGCGGGCGGAAGGGTTCAATGCTTGCTGGGAGTTCGACGTTCGCCTTCACTTTTATTTTCCATCATATCGGTAAGATTGCCGTACTTGTACTTGTACCGCACGAATACATCCTCGAGGAAGTATTGCACTCGATTTCTATGTTCCGACACAGGCCAGCGGAGGAATCCGGGTGTTAATGAAATACCGTACGGTATGTAAACAAGACAACCGCATTGTAATTACGGCAGTTTGCACTGTACCTTGCATACACCATACATTTCGTTTCGTTTCGTGTCGTGTCGTTTCGTGTCGTTGAGATTCTTCGCAACACGATGATTATGCTGGGCGTGGATTTGGATTTGGATTGCGCAAACATTCCGTACCGCACAATATACATCGCGCAGCAACAGCAACAACAACAGCAACGACCGACATGACACAGCACAAACATTGCTAGCTAGGCGGCGACGGGCTCCAACAATACTTTGCTACCGTACTGCTGCTACTACGGTACACGTTATTCGAATGGAATGGATGCAGTAAGTATAGTTTCTGTGTGTGTGTGTGTGTGTGTGTGTGTGTCTAAGGATTACAATGCGTTGCGTCGCGTCGCGTCGCGTTGCGTGTACTGTACGGTACGCTGAACGTTCTCTCGGGAGTGTGGGTGGCGTTCCTTCCTTCCTCCCTTCCCCACCCGCTCGCGTTTTCACGCGGGCGGGCAGAGCATATGGTGCTTTCGTCCCGTGTCGTCCTCGTCGTTTTCGACGCCGATCTCGTGTGCCGCGACCGATTTTGGATTGGATTGAACCGGATTGAAATCACCAAACCGAACCGGACAAAACGCCACTGGCCGTTGATGCACGCGGGAATATTATTATGTCACTTCCAGTCCCGGTACGTAGTGTAGTGTAGTGTCAACGCGACGGTGGTTGGTGATCGTTACAGCGGCTGTTGCTACTTTCCGGCAAACGGTGATATCACCAATCCCACGCTCGTCGCTGTCGTCGTCGTTGTTGTTGCCATCCATCATTCCCCTTATTCGCGGTTTGATTGATTGATCGATCGATCGATCGATTGATTGAGGAACCGATCATTCCGAGCTTTTGTTCAACGACAGCATCAGAATCTCCTTGTCGTGCTTGTACCGATCGAACCGGCACTTGGCGTAGTGGAGGTAGTCCAGTCCCTCCTCGCATCCCTCGATGGCCGCCTGCAATACCCCCCACAATCCCCAGACCAGGTGGTTGGCCAGAGAAAAGCCGTCGACGCTGGCCTCGAGTTGTTCTACCGTCAACAGCAAGGATTGTGTAGTAGCAATATTCTGCTGCTGCTGCTGCTGCTGCTGCTGTTGTTGTTGTCGTCGTTGTTGGTTGAACTCGTCGACGTAGGCCTCGAAAAACAATCGCTTGTGCGCTGAAGAGGGACACCGTGTGTAGTCGGGTGTGGCATTGTCCTCTTCGGCGGTCCCCCCGGCGTATTCGTTGAAGTGGTTGGCAATGTCGTAGGCGTAGTAATTGATGCCACCGTATTCGAAATCGATGAAATGGAGCTCTTCCAGTACGGGCCGGGCATTCTTGTTGCTATTGCTGCTGGTTCGCATCATGATGTTGGAGGCCAGCAAATCGTTGTGGCAAAATCCAATCCCGGAGAAGGTGGTGTTGGTGCTTGCACTTGCATCACTGCTATTGTTGCTGCTGCTGCTCCCCACGACGGTTGACCTGAGCCAATCCAATTCGCTCTTTAGCTCCGCGAGGGGTGGATCGAGTTGCTCGGACGCCCGCTTCGTGTCGCGTTCCGTCAAGAATTGCGCCTCCAACGCCCGTTCCAGCCACGGATAGAGCTGCGTCCACAGGGTCGGTGTAGGCTCATTGCCATTGCCATTGCCATCTCCATCACCAGAGAGGTGGGATGGAATGTTGCAGGTGGAGTGCAACCTAGCGAGCTTGCGGGCAATCTCCTGGTTGAGATTGGACGGGGGCAACAAGGACAACGATCCGTCCTCTTCTTCTCCTTCCTCCGCCAATTTTGGATCCGGCGGAAACCCCAGCACCAGATCCCTCTCCGTGAGGGTCTGGTGTCCCACCAGCAGTTCCTCGACGCGTCCGTTTCCGAATCGTCCGTACCACTCCAGCGCCAGTCCCTGTTTGGCCAGCGAGTGGTAGGTGGCCGTTTCGGCGTCCCGATCGATCATGCCCTCGGCTCCGAACAGCCGGACCAGGACGGACGAGGAGGCAAATGCACCTCCGCCTGCGACCGCGCCCCCCCACTCGATTCCCGACACGGAATACAGCGCGTTGGTGTTTCCTCCGGTAATGGGAGCCACGGTCCAGGAAGACGAAGAGGAGCCATCGGTTGTGGTAGCAGCAGCAGCAGCATCATCATCATAGGCATCGGGCCGGAGCTTTTGGACAAAGGCGAGAACAATTTTTCGAATTGCCGCATAGCGTTCCTCCTCCGTCGACGATAATGGCGACGATGACGATGACGATAACGAAGACGTCGGAACCACCAAATTCGGAAAGTAGGGGAGTCCATCGATCGTGGCACAAAAGAATTCTTCTCCGCTTTCGGTTGCGTCCTTGCGAGCCTCGGCGTAGTCGTTCGGTGCCATTGTGTTATATTGTGTTGTGTGTTATAATAATATTATTGTGTTATTGTGTTATAGGAGTATTGTGTTGTGTTAAAATTCGGAACAGTGTCCAAGTTCGTACCGGTACCGTAGTAACAATAACAATAAGAATAATTCCGGTAGGACTAAGAATACGGTACCGGTACGTACGAACTCGTACCGGTACGAGTACCAGTACGTACTGTAATGCCGATGAATTGATGTAGCGAACCGAATGTAAGGAATGATAGTGCCACGTGGAATGTACCGCACGACGTACGAACCAGAGAACACCCTTGAGTATGCAAAGATCTCTGCTCTGTATCACCAACATACCGGTAGGTACAGTACGAGACGATACTCGAAACTGCTCACTACAAGCAGCAATCGAACTGTAAGCAGCGAAATTACAGGCAAAGCACTAACAAGCCTGAAAAGGATTCTTCCAGCAAGAACCAAGCCTACTACAGCTCACTCTTTTGCTCCTAAAACGATTAGTAGTAGTAGAATAAGAAGTAAAAGGCCCACCACACCCGCCCGCAGAAAAGGCTTAACAGCCAAAGCTGTGCGCTGGTGTGTGGGCAAAGCAAGGGACTGGACCCAACCTGCAAAAACTACTAGCACCAGGCTGGCACTTCCCGGATCCCCCTCTACTAGCATTGCTGAACCCACCAACCCACCTATGAACTATAACAAGCATTTGCACGTCCAGTACTACAAGTAGGTAGGCTACTGAGGCTATCACAAACATAGTGAGTGATAGCCGTGTTTGAATTGCCTTGGGGGGCTTGTGGCGAAGGAAGAAGAATAAACTACGAAAAAGTACAATATTTTCGTGTACCGTACCGTACCGTTCTTCGTACTACGGAGTTGAGATTTTTGGTCAAGGACGGGGACAGAGGAAAACTCATGGTGTCGCACTTGATGTAGCAAACCGAATGTAAGGAATGGTAATGCCACGTGGAACCTGCATGATGTACGAGCCAAAGAACACCCTTGAGTATGCAAGATCTCACTGTATCACCAACATAGGTACAGCCCACTACGATACGATACTCGGAACTGCTCACTACAAGCAGCAATCGAACTGTAAGCAGCAAAATTACAGGCAAAGCACTAACAAGCCGGTAAAGGGGGATCCCTCCAGCAAGAACCTAAGCCTACAGCTCACTCTTTTTGCTCCTAAAACCATGAGTAGTAGAATAAGTAAAAGGCTTATACACCCAGGTCCAATAGTCTTCTTCCCTATTGTACCTGTACAAGCCTATCTTGGTCCGATAGTCATCTATCGTACCGATTCCTCCCAACGTGAGGATCACCGGAAGGGGGCCCAATACGCTGTAACGTACTGCGATCATACGTACCAAGTACTTACGTACCGAGCTACGTATTACGAGTATGTACTGCAATCTACCGTACAAGCCGTACTATCCAAGATACCATCAAAGGATACGTACGATCAATGTTAATTTCCTTTTGAAACTGGCTGTTGAGCTGATTCAATCCAAAGGCAAAGAAGAGCAACAGAGGCTCTAGCTGCAAGCCGGTTGAGGTGCCGGTCTGTTGTAGTCTAATATTTCTCTGATATCCACTACGACTGGACGCTAATCCAATCAGATCTATTCTGACTATCGACAAACGACGCAATCAGTTAGATCTTAGGCTTGTAGTTCTACAGTAGGACGCAAGGGGGCGTCCGGTGCAAGGTTTAAGGTTGAATAATCAAATAATCTAAAAGTATGCACTTTATCTTGCTGGGGAGCAAGATAGCACGTTAAAGATCACGCTGCCGCTAATACAGCGTGATATCGTGTTGCCGCTAATACAACACGATAAACCGTGTAATTTTATACGATACGGTGCTGCCGCTAATACAGCACGTATTTTGTACAGCAGGAAACAAGTTCGTGAGCAGCGCTTCAAACCTCTGCTGTCTTTTCTTGAAAACAGAACGCTTAACAAAAGATAGCATATGCTAATATCTGGCGCGTGTTCTTTCTTGGATCACTAAGTATTGAACTCGAGTGACGATCAATTCTTCTCCTCCAGTTAAGTAAAGATTCTCAATCGTAAGAATGAGTTTCATGCTCGTACAGAGTGATGATCAATTCTTCTCCTGCAGTTAAGTATCGAATCTAGATCGTAAGAATGAGTCCCGTACTTTTCGAGGTCTCATTATTCTCGATTCGTACCTCTACTAAACTAGACATGAAAGGAATTTAACACTCCCCATGTGTCCAAGCAATAGGCCATCTTAGCTAAGAGACGCTGATGTCGTTCTGCAGCAAATCACCTGTATTGCCGCAGTAGTGAAAGATGGGCTTGAGTAAAGGATACACTACCGAGTGTCCCCAATGCTTGGTGAGGATATCGGCACAGTTATCCTTGCCTGCAAGATGTTGCAAAAGAATAAAACCTCTTGCAATCATGCTCTGGACATAATGGTATGAGAGAATGTGGTGTCTCTTGTGGAGTCTTGCATATGGGAATGTAGATGTTTGGATCATCTTCTCATTGTCTCCCCATGTGTAGGATGTGTCGTGTACTCTAGTACCGAGATACCTGAATGACTGTCAGATGTCAACAATTTGCTCAATACATGTTCTGGCGGATACAAATTCAGCACCGAAGGTGGCTGTTTCAGAAGTTGCTTGCTTCTTGGAGAACCACATGATAGGAGTCTTGTTTGCGAAATGCAGGATACCCGTGACAGCTTTGCCACTTAGGATGTCATGCATTAAATTTGCATCATAGAAATGCGACAGTACAACTACCTTACCCAGAGGTTTAGGAGCATCGCTTGGTAGATCTTCAGAGTGCTCCCCATAAACAGTATTTGACCAGTCTGCATTAGTACCTTCAGTCAGTGCAAAATCAGGAGCTCCCACGCGGAATCTACTTTTGAAATACCTGAACTTGGAAATGTAGCCATATATTCATTTGGCTCGATTGAGATGGCCTTCTCTAGGTTGCACGCGGAAGCTTGAAAGTGTCATGACAGCAGTCTGTACATCAAAGCGTCCAATGGCTATGACCCATTGAAGTGAGCCAATCATGCTTTGATACTTTTGGATATCAATATCACCTAGAAATGATGATGAGTCGAGCTCTGGGTGATCATTCTCAGCAAGGGGTGAATGGAATCTGGTGGTAGGTTTGCAGCCAAACATTTGTTCATATGAAGCCTCCATCTTCTCAATAAACTTGATAGGGTTCATGCAGAGCACACCATGCTCATCCCTCTCGAAACCAGATCCCAAATGAAAGTTCATAGGTCCAGAACCCTTCAATTTGAAATTGTAAGGTTTGGACTGTAGGATAACCCGAAACATTTCAGGGTTGGCCATACATAAGCAGAGGTCGTCAACATAAGTGCATATGAGCTCATATACTGGCTCCCCATGTTTGTTCTTGCCAGGCTTGATGAAGATTTTGGGCTCTGCCTTGGATCTTTCAAAACCTAATTTGACGAGACATGCAGCAAGTAGGTCGCCAAAGCACTTTCCTGATGATCAAAGTTCATATAGAGCCTTGTTAATCACCAGAAGGTGTCCTTCGAGCGGTCCAAATTCAGCACCAGCCTTGATGCATACTTTTCACAGGTGACAGCTTCGAGGTATGCATTACCAATGTCAGTTCCCCATGCTTCTAAGCTATTCAACTCAGCAAGGAATAGGCACATTTGCAGGCCTCGAAGGGAAACAACTCCAGCATATACACTGTGAACAGGAGCTTCAGTGAGATTGCCATCATTTGCAACGAGCCGGGCTTTGTGTCGGCCATCATGCTTCACGGCATAAATCGTGTGAGCCTTGATCTGTTGAAAGCCAGATGGTATATTGCTAGCCTTGTAGATACCTTTGTCAATAAATATTCTTGAAGCTGTGACATTTTGAGGGCTATGGCATCCTGCCACTTGGTGTTACCATTCGCTGCGTCAAACTGGATGGCTTCTTCATGGTTGCGAGGTACTTTGAATCCATACTGGTATTGAGGAGCAGTACAAAAGGACCTAAGCTTGGCTTGGTGGATGAGCCGGTCTAGCTTTTTGGTTCTGCAAGCAAGTGAAACAATGTGTGTGAGATGTTTCCAGCCAGGTTTATCAAGCATGTTGCTGTCCTCGGCATATTTGGCCACAGTAGCAGGGTCATCTGCAGCTACATTGGATAGTGGCTCATATGTGCGTTCCATATTTTCCCATTCAATCCATAGGTTGTATTTGGAACCTTTGTATTGAGGGTGCTTGTTGTCAAGGGGGCCTTGGTGGCCAAGGATGCGTCAAAATGACCAGAGCTTGCCATCTTCTTGAGTGACATCCCTATGGATATAGTTCATTACATCATTGTATGCAATGATGTCGTCAAGTTCATCATCGGTATGCTTACACCAGAACTTGATGAAGTCCTTGTTTTTCTCAAGGCTGTCTTCAACATCAACAATGGTCAATCGTTTCTGGGTGCCATCAGGGAGGGCCATCAGAAAGGATCTGCCTTGCAAGTCATCTGCGGGGATGGCAGGGATGGTGATGGGCAGGCCATAATCATCAAATTGAGCGTTGCCTTCTTCATTGGTAACAACTACTTTGGATGGATCAACAGATGGAGTAGCAGGATTTGTATGTGGAGGCGTGGCTTCACTAACATCAAAATATGCTATCTCCGGGGGGCTAAAATCATCTTCAGTGATAGGAACGCCGGCAGGGGTTTTGCTGAAGATGTGAGGTGTTGGAGGACCATCCAGAATCTCCCCATAGTTGGCAGGGATTGGAGAAGGTGCGTAGCTTGGGGTATTAGGAATCTTGGAATGAAGAAAGTTAGGCAAAGATGGCTGCGGAAGACTAGGAGACGAGGAGGACTGAGGATTGGGAGTCGGAGCAGCCGCTGAAGGCGGGCAATGAGAGGGACTGTCACCAAAGGATTTGGGGATGTGAGAAGCATCTTTGGCTTTGCGCCATGCGATGAAGCCATCATCAGTGAACAAGCCAGCACGCTTGTTGCGATGCTCAGGGTTTAAAGCAGTGTGGACACCAGATCAGTCAAGGAGCTTGTTGGTGATAGGATCCCAGATCTTAAAACAGAGACTTTTGCCAACATGTTCAGCAAGACCAACAAAATGACCGAGGCATTCTGTAGTTTGCGAGCCAAATTGGGTATCGGGAGTCTTGTAATAAACAGGTTCAAACCAGAAGAAACTGAGGTGAGGGCTGATATCACCTAAGGTGCCAGTGGCAATGAAGACAGGCTGCTTGTCAGAGAGATGTGGGTCAGACAAATGGTTCAAGAGACTTGCAATGTATGTCATGCAGAGAAGCCAAAGGTGAGGTGGAGTTCCGGTGCGATCCATTATTCTATTGATGATGCATTTGAATGTCTGGTATCTCCGTTTGAATAGATTCTGATGTTGATGATAGGGTTCACTTTGCCATAAACCAATCCATAGCATCTTGAGGTAATCTAGAACACTCTTGCTAGATTGGTAGGATCCATGGTCACAAAGGAGTCTGAGGGGCCTACCCCATTTTCGAACAAAATTTTGGAGACATGATAAGAAATCAGCAGTACTGCGCATTTCTTCCACATGAATGATATGGGATTTTTGACCGAAGAAAACTTGAGCTAGCTTGGAACCACCATTGACAGCAGGGGTATCAGAATAGATGACATCAGAGAGTATGTCATCATGGAACGGGCGGACATTCATAGCAGGCTGTGGTGACTGGAATCTTTTAAAGAGATTGCCATCCGGGCTGATGGACAAGGAGCCATATTGAGTGGAATTGTCAAAGGTGGCCTTGATGCGATCAATGGAGACCCATCCGAAGAAGGGCTCCAAAGATAAATAATCCATGTCAGTGGGTGAGTGGATATGTGGTGCTGCAGTAAGATAGTTGAAAGGGGATTGTATGGAGCATCTACTGAGTACCTCTTGGTGAATGTAATCTGTTGGACTGAGCCAGAAGGATGTATCATGATTATCCAGTGCTTGGAGAACTGGGCTGGCGGCGCTGCTTGACATGAATGAGTTGACAACAGAAGAAGTGGCGTGGTCAGTACCACGGGGCATGCCAAATTCGTCATAGTCCTGATATGGGAGCAGGTTGGCTATGGGTGGATAACGTTGAATGAAGGTGTCATCATGAGAGGTATAAGCACCATCAAGTATAGATGGATTCCAATGCTTGTCACTAGTCATAACAACATGGGGAAGTCGGGCATATTCTTCACTGGTATACTTGCGCATTGCGATGTATGGTAATCCATGGCGTATACTTAGTGGGAACACATGGCCATCAGTGGTGGTGATGACTTGTGTGCCACCAGCCTTGATGGATGTATCATCAACTAGTGAGAAATATGCTTCCATCTGTGGAGAGGATAAGATGGATGGGTGTTGTCCAGTGTAAGCGCATTCATGAAAGATGATGATGACCGGGCCTCTGTTGGAAACAGAATAGGCGCCACATGTCGCAATAGGGATATTTTGGATCTGGTGATTGTTGATTTCAGTGACATTGACATGTCGAGGGGGAATATCCTTAGAGATGAGGCATGCATCATTTCCTATGATGTAGCCATTTGCACCTCTGTCAACCATGGCATAACCAGGTGTAGAGACATTGGTTTTGCTAGAGTGATAGACAGCAACTGGTGTTGCTGGTAAAACAGAAGGTTCACAGTCTGGTGGGGACCAATGGTGGAATTTTGCAGACACTGAAGGCTGTCCAACAGGAACGTAAACATTGCCTTCTTTCTTGTAGAGGACATCAGGATTGTTGGCAAGGAAGCAAGCTGGGTGCGCCGGGGAAACAGATGATTTTAGTGGTCGGTTATCAGATTGAGAGGATGACTTGTACACGCCAAGAGATGTGTGAAACGCGGACCTAGTTGAGGCTTCTTCTTCTGGTGAAAGTATCTGCGCATCAGTGTGATGTTCATAAGCGCGTCGTGTGATTGGCTTGCTAGAATTGGGGTCTGTTGGAAGCCCAACATCAAGAAGCTTGGGTCTGAGACATGCAACAAGTTTCTTCTTGTCATCAGCTGCGAAGCCAAGCCAATGTTTCATACCTTGCTTAGAGAGTGTTTGCCAAACTGCAGATGGCAGCCGTGTGCTAGGGTCTGGTGTTCGCCCAGCCTTGTATACAGCATAATCCTGGTAGTCACCATCAAATTCAATAGGAGGCAAATATGAGGTAACATCATCAGTGATGGCAGAATATGTGGATTGTGTCATAGATGAAAAGTCATGAGCATTCGCCTTGACAGATGTACAGCTGCTGGGTTGAGACAGGGATGCTTGGGAATCCAACCGGGTTGCTTCAAGGAGGAGGGTGTTTTTCAATTCACTGATAGCAATGGCCTCATGCTGTCGGAATCAAATCATATCCTGAGCTGCAGGGGGATCATTGACTTTGCAGAATTGCTCACTGGTAAAACAGAAGGCTCACAGTCACAGTCTGGTGTAGACCAATGGTGGAATTTTGCAGACAGTGAAGACTGTCCGACAGGAACATAGACACTGCCTTCCTTCTTATAGAGGACATCAGGGTTGTTGGCAAGGAACCAAGCTGGGTGTGCAGGGGAAACAGATGATTTGAATGGCCGATTATCAGACTGGGAGGTTGCCTTGTAAACTCCAAGAGATTCATGGAACGCAGACCGGGCTGAGGCTTTGTCTTCAGGTGAAAGTGCCTACTCATCAGTATGATGTTCATAGGCGTGTCTTGTGATGGGCTTGCTTGAGTTGGGGTTTGGTGTAAGTTCCGCATCAAGGAGCTCGGATTGGAGGCATGCAACAAGGCTCTTTTTGTCATCAACTTTGAAGCCAAGCCAATGCTTCATTCCATGCTGAGAGAGTGTCTGCCAGACTGCAGATGGCAGCCGTGTGCTAGGGTCTGGTGTTCGGCCAGCCTTGTACACAGCATAATCCTGGTAGTCACAATCAAATTCGATAGGGGGCAAATATGAGGCAATGTCATCGGTGATGGCAGAATATGTGGATTGTGTCATAGACGAGAGGTCATGAGCATGTGCCTTGACAGATGGACGACCGCTGGGTTGCAATAGGGATGCTTGGGAATCCAGCCTGGTTGCTTCAAGAAGGAGGGTATTTTTCAGTTCACTGATAGCAATGGCCTCATGCTGTTAAAAAAGAATCATATCTTGAGCGGCAGGGGGTCATCTACCTTGCAGAACTGTTCACTGAGTTGGAAGCTGCTATTACAGGCCTTGCACAGGTGTGTCTTGACAGTGTCATAGTCAAGTGGCCTCTGAGGGTCGCGCAGTGTGTTGAGGTGTTCCAATGTGTGATGAACTTGACTTTGGTGTCTTTCCATGACCTCAAATCAATATCCAACAGGTGCTGCATCACAATGGAGGTGTTATATACCTTGGATTTGGACCTGTCATGTAGTGTAACGAAATCAAAGAAGGCTTGTCTGCCATCTCTTGTGATGGTATGGCTGAGCACACATGATGAGGAGAGGTCACTTTGAAAAACATGAAGAACAAGGGTCCAGAAGAAGGCGCACTGCTTGTCATGGAGGGCCTTTGTGTATCCTGTGAGTGGTATGTCGGGCCAGTTTGGATCAAGAAATGTGTGGGTATCTATATCCAATGTTTCCAGCTTGGCCTTGAATTTGACAAGCCAATGCTCAAATCTTGCATCATTTTGTAGCACTGGGAAGGTGGTTTCGTCCCTTGACTTTCTGATCCATGACTCATATTTGAGCTGGTCTATTGGTTTTGTCGATCGACCTGGTCCATCTGGTGGTGTTGTAGTGCGGTCCACCCCACCATCAGCCGCAGAGTCTCTTCTGGCTTTGACAATTCCTCTACAGTAGTCATTGAAAGCCTTTTTGGTGTAATGGTATCGGTCTTCCCAGTCTAATTCTTGCTCGGTAAGATGCCGTCCAAAATCAATGACCCTCTGTAGGTTCAGCTGTACATGCCGTGAGAGTGGTGTTCTTGTTCCTCTCACTAGGTATGTGAGATCACCAATGTTTTCGATGAATAGGAAGTCCAACCATGTCTTATACTGGCTATTGATGAGCGCCTTGCACAGAATGCTGTTGGATTCCTTTGGGACGTCAAAGGGGTCACGTAGGAAGGTGGCTAGCGGTCAATCAAACGATGGGAAGAGGTCTGGGATAGACGCGTCCTCTTCATCATCTTGGGTTGGATTATCCTGTTGGTTGGGTGCCATGTTGGTTGTAGGCAGGAGGGATGTGGTTGCAGCACTTCCGGGTTGGAGTGTTTGGAATCCCAAGGACCTGCTTCGTGTTCTACCGGCAATGGGGATGTTGGACATGTATGTATGCGTTTGAGGAGTGAATGCTTCAGGAATGTCGGATTGGTGCTGTAATCAGATCAGAGACCTATCGATCGTCAGCCTTAGTCGTTCGTTCGATGATCTGCAGTCGGATTGTCGTCTTCTATCCGGGAATGTGGTGCTTGGATGGAGATACTGCTCTTGTCCAATGCAAGGGGCTTCTATTACAGGCGATCGGCTTGTCCGTTGGTGACTTTCTTGTGTGTAACTGGATCAGAGATCTATCAATCATCGACCGTAGACGTTTGTTTGATGATCTGCTGTCGGGTTGTCTTTTGCCGTCGTGTTTCTACTGTCGTCTTCTTCTGCAAGCTTCAACAAGCTTGCGACTGTTAATCTGTTAATTTCCTTTTAAAACTGGCTGTTGAGCTGATTCAATCCAAAGGCAAAGAAGAGCAACAGAGGCTCTAGCTGCAAGCCGGTTGAGGTGCCGGTCTGTTGTAGTCTAATATTTCTCTGATATCCACTACGACTGGACGCTAATCCAATCAGATCTATTCTGACTATCGACAAACGACGCAATCAGTTAGATCTTAGGCTTGTAGTTCTACAGTAGGACGCAAGGGGGCGTCCGGTGCAAGGTTTAAGGTTGAATAATCAAATAATCTAAAAGTATGCACTTTATCTTGCTAGGGAGCAAGATATCATGTTAAAGATCAGCACGCTGCCGCTAATACAGCGTGATATCGTGTTGCCGCTAATACAACACAATAAACCGTGTAATTTTATACGATACGGTGCTGCTGCTAATACAGCACGTATTTTGTACAGCAGGAAACAAGTTCATGAGCAGCGCTTCAAACCTCTGCTGTCTTTTCTTGAAAACAGAACGCTTAACAAAAGATAGCATATGCTAATATCTGGCGCGTGTTCTTTCTTGGATCACTAAGTATATAACTCGAGTGACGATCAATTCTTCTCCTCCAGTTAAGTAAAGATTCTTGATCGTAAGAATGAGTTTCATGCTCGAACAGAGTGAGGATCAATTCTTCTCCTGCAGTTAAGTATCGAATCTAGATCGTAAGAATGAGTCCCGTACTTTTCGAGGTCTCATTATTCTCGATTCGTACCTCTACTAAACTAGACATGAAAGGAATTTAACAATCAAACTAATGAGACTTGGTCTACTCTAAGAATCATTAAGTAGCGAAGCATCATCTGTATACAATGGTATATCGATGCCAGGCGGGTGCATGATTCATACTATCATGATGTTGACCCCTATATGAATATTCATGGGCGATCAAAGCCAGCAAGCTCGATCGCTCATTATTTATCTGTTGCTGTCGGTCAAAAATACACGTACTGTACTTACGTACATTCTACAGGAATTATATCCATTCTACACTTGAAAAAGTTACCTATACTCCTCCAGAGATAAAAATGACTTCCAGTATCAAAATATCTACGTCACATCATGTGTTCTCTGTCTTATGACGAATTGCACATGACCTATGACCGGTTTAGACTTCCCTACAACACGCGGTCCACTACTACATGAAATAGAACAGTAACAGAGCAATCTCACGATATGCTCATATTCTCTTTAAATTTTAACATCATATACCTCTTGGTCGATTTTTAGAGTAACAACATCTGTTAAGTTTCCATCCATCTTTCGTAAAGTATTAATCCATTCATAGTTATCACTCCTACTCAAATTCTACCCCTAGTGTGTTACACAGTACTTACTCTTACAGCTACTGTAGAATAAACGGTAACGGTTTTTTTCCCCCAATAACGAATAACCTAACAAGCCGTAACGAATTTTCGAACAACAACGGTTTTTTCGCTAACAAATAACCTACCAAAATTCGTTCGAAACGCAAGATAAAAAACGAAAGCGGTCTCTGAAACAAATCCGACATTGTTAATCAGAACAAGAAAAATAACAAATCAGGCAACTATCAATCATGTTGACCGGATTGCATCGTGAACCACCAATCACCTATGACTCCAGCTTTGACCGGACTAAGAACAAACTTGCCACTTTGAAAGTCTACGATGCCGACGGGAATTCACAGGAATGGAAAGTACCAATTTTTTCAGAAGAAGGGGGACTGGAAGAATTATTGTATTGTGAAGAAGCCTTTCTCATCGCGGCAAACACCCTACCACTTTCTGAAGACCGATACTACGAAGCGTTCACCAAGATCCTATGCCCTGACACACAACGCAAGTGGCAGGAAACAACCCGCGACAACAATCACGAGATGAATTATCCATACAACATCGAGGGCTACAAAGAAGCAGTCAAGGACTACATTCAAGAACACTACTGCGATGCTGGGGATGCATGAGAAATCATGCAGACCTATATCCGCAGCGATGCATGCAAGAAACCACACGGCACTACCTTGAAGGATCATGCACTGCGCATCAACCGGCTCATTTGATACTCAGATAAGCTACAAGGCCATGGCCCAAAACTCAGCAAAATCATCAAAACAACAATGTTGCTACAAACCTTCCCCAATCTTTGGGTCGAACAATACAGCCAAATGCACGGCGGCGTCACCGCAGAAACATCCGCCCAGAAGATTGTGGAATACATGTCCAGTCAAGAACAACAATCAAAGCTGAGGAATGGAGGCAAAAAGCAAGGAAGAAGTCCCGGAAACAATGCCAATAATTCCAAACACAAAAACAACACCAAGAATCAAGGACAAAAGTCCTCCAATCCTTGTTGCATCCCCGGTCACAACCACGACTGGTCCAAATGTCCCAAGAACAGGTATTCCAAACAAAGGAAGAAACAACGCGAGGACAACAAGAAAAAGAATGACTCAAACGGCACCACAGCCAGCAACGAATCATTCCAAGCACACATGCAACGCGCAAAGGAAGCATTCATTCAACAACATGGAGGAAAAGCAGAACACAGCGTGCAGAGCGGTGAGCACATATGGCTTCCATGAAGCCAGAAGACAAGAGCAGTCACCCTGCCTCCACTGCCACAGGCCCTGGATGCCAATTTCGCACTGCCAATTGGGTTCGCAGGAGGAACTCTCTCCACAGAAGGGGAGAAGAAGCCTACAGGACATATATCTGATGTTGACAAGAGCTCACGACGAGTCCAGTTTATGGATGAACGTGTCGATAAAAATAAAAATATGGGTACCGACGGCAATAAAACAGCCAAATCGAATGACAATTCGATCGGCAATAAAAATACGGGTACAGAAGAAGCCAATAAAAACAGCCAAATCGAATGAGAATTCGATCGGCACGGGTACAATAGCAGCACCATCGACACGATTGATGACAACAAGCTGGACCTCGCGTCTAGCAAAGACCCTACAACCAAATACAGAATATCCCGTAGCTACAAAAACAAATAAGAGCGATGTGGCTCCCATTGTTTTAACAACCATCCAATACATTCAAGGCATTCCTATAAAAACAACAAAAACAATGCTTGCCCTACTCGACAGTGGCAGCACAACAACCCTTATCAACAAAAGGGCACTTCCCCTTGGAGTTCTACCAATCCAATCCAAAACAAGAACCATCACAACCACAGCCAATGGATCATTTGACACATCATTGTTTGTCGTAATGAAAAATCTCAAACTACAAGAATTTGGGAAAATCGAGCGTTGTGAAGCCAGATTATTTGAATCCAAATCATGCCGATATGACATTATCTTTAGTCAGGACTTTCTATGCAGCACCAATATCAACTTGCTATTTGAATCAAGCATGATTCAATGGAACAATTGACAAATTCCAATGCGCAAAACAGCCAGTCTTGATATTACTCCGGATTTGCAAGAAGCATATTTTCAGGCACTACTGGAGGAATCCATTGATTCTGAGCTATTTGCGCATGACGCGGTATCTTCATCACCTGTCATCCTTGACAGAGCTTATGAAGCAACTGATCCAACCTCAGTTGCTGAGCAGCAAGCACACATGACAGCAGAAGAAAAACAACAATTCCAAGCTGTCCTGTTTAAATATCCAAACGTCTTCAATGGAAAACTAGGCAAATACCCACACAAGAAAATCTCACTCAAGCTGAAGCCTGACGCCAAGCCAGTCCACAAAAAGCCTTACGCTGTTGCATACAAAAGAGAAGAACTATTCAAAAGGGAGCTCCAGAATTTAGTCAACGATGGAGTACTCAAAGGATGTGAGGGACCAGCTGAATGGGCATTTCCTACTTTCATCATTCCAAAGAAGGACAACAGGGTTTGATGGGTTTCAGATTTTTGTGAACTCAATGAACTGTTAATCAGACGGCCATATCCTATACCACGAATACAGGACATCATGCATCGATGTGGCAAATACACCCACTTCACCAAGATTGATTTATCCATGCAATACTACTGTTTTGAACTGGATGAAGCAAGCAAGAAACTATGCACAATTGTCACACCATATGGTTGCTACAAATATCAAAGACTTCCAATGGGCGTCAAAATCTCCCCAGATGTGGCACAACAACTCATGGAGGATATTTTGCAAGGCACCGATTGCAGAGTCTATATTGATGATATTGGAATCTGGACAAATTGCACCTTTAGTCATCACATGGAAACAGTGGATACCATTCTGCAACAACTCAATGAGAATGGACTCAAGTGCAACCCTCTCAAATGTGACTGGGCTGTACAGGAAACAGATTTCCTAGGATTTTGGATGACTCCCGAAGCGGTGAAACCTTGGAAGAAAAAAATTGAAGCAATCTTACGCATGGACAGACCAAAAACTATCACACAAGTCAATTCTTTTCTAGGTGCTGCCGGTTATTACAGAGACATGTGGCCTCGGAGATCACATGTCTTATCTCCACTATTTGAACTCACAGGAACCCCCAAGAAAGCTGCCAATGGGCAGCCCAAAACAACAAAGTCAGCCTTCACATGGGGGCCAGCGCAGGAAAAAGCCTTTGAAGAAATGAAAGCAATGATAGCAAGCAACGCGCTAAACACATACCCGGATCTGAACCTACCATTTGATATCTACACAGATGCCTCAGATCTACAGCTCGGCGTCGCCATCCTACAAAATGGCAAACCCAGTGCTTATTGGTCCAAAAAGCTGAATGCAGCTCAGAAGAATTATACTACAATGGAAAAGGAACTCCTTGCAATAGTCTTGTGTTGCAAGGAATACAGGAAACTACTATTAGGGTGTGAACTCAACATTCACACAGACCACAAGAATCTCACCTTCAAGACCCTTTCTCCACAACGGGTCACACAATGGAATCTCTTTCTCCAAGAATACAACCTCAAGTGGCACTATGTTGAAGGCCCCAAGAACGTTCTCGCAGATGCATTCTCAAGATTACCCAGGATGGATCCACCCACAGTGGGGGAGCAATAGAAGCAAGGCAAAGGAACTCTGATCAATTTTCTCAAATTAGAAGTCCCCGAACAAGCAGATGAAGAGCTTTTTTTACAAGAATTCCCAGAGGTGTTTCCATACCTATGCCATGACGCGGACGCTGAATTATATTCATGTCTACTGAACAATGAGTGTCTGGTCAACCTGCCAACACTCCAGGAAATGGAATGCCCAGTGAATTATACAAATATTGCTCAACATCAACAAAACAATGACACGCTCCCTGCCAAGCTCCAATTACCAACCTTCTTCAAACAACAACTTGGTAATCAGGAAATTGCATGCTACTCCAAAGCAGAAACTAGAGAGGAATGGAAAATATACATTCCAACCTCCCTTGCTCCTCAACTACTCAAGTGGTATCATCTACTACTAGGGCACTGCAGATCCACCAGGCTCAATCAAACAATAGCAGCCAGGTTTCACGTGGAACGACTCGCCAAGCTATGCCAAGAATGCATATGCCCAGATGATTGCATCAAGTACAAGAGCAGAAATGCTAGTTATGGATTGTTGGCTCCCAAAGCAAGCGCCACTGGCACCATTCAGCAAAGTACATGTGGATCTGATTGGACCTTGGAAAGTAACGGCTCAAGGGAAAACCTACAACTTCGAGGCTCTCACCTGCATTGACCCAGTCACCAACCTACTGGAAATCATTTGCATCAGAGACAAGTCAAGTCAACATGTTGCCAACCAATTCACCAATTGCTGGCTATCCAGATATCCAAGACCTGTCAAGTGCATCTATGACAATAGTGGAGAATTCCTAGGCCATGAATTCCAAAATACATTCGCAGCCTATGGAATTGAAGGTGTGGCTACCACAGTCAAGAATCCTCAGAGCAACGCGGTCTGTGAAAGAGCACATCATACCATTGCAGACACGCTGCGCATACTGGTACACGTGAATCCACCACAAACCAACACACAGGCCACACAGCTCATGGACAACGCCTTAGCTACTTGCATGCACGCATCCAGGTGCACAATCAATGCATCCATGGGCTCGTCTCCAGGAGCCCTTGTTTTCAACAGGGACATGCTGTTGGATATCCCACTCACATCCAATCTCATTGCACTACAACAAATTCGACAACAAGGTCTCAACATGAACTTACTACAACAAAATGCCAAGCGCATTAAGCATGTTTTCAAGGTTGATGACAAAGTATGGATGAAAGAACCAGATCCAGACAAATTGCAACCTCAAAAGAAAGGCCCATACCAAATTGTGCAAGTACATACCAATGGAACAGTGAAATTGAGGCTGTCTCCAAATGTCACGGAAACAGTCAACATTCGAAAGCTCACTCCATACAAAGAACATCCCGCAAACGATGATCCAGCAAATGATGCAGCAAACGACGATCTAGCCATGGAAAAAGTCTAGCAAAACAATCCAGGAATCCTCAAGTCACTCATTGGGGGACTCTGTAACGTACTGCGATCATACCTACCAAGTACTTACGTACCAAGCTACGTATTACGAGTACGTACTGCAATCTACCGTACAAGCCGTACTATCCAAGATACCATCGAAGGATACGTACGATCAAACTAATGAGACTTGGTCTACTCTAAGAATCATTACGTAGCGAAGCATCATCTGCATACAATGGTATATCGATGCCAGGCGGGCGCACGATTCATACTATCATGATGTTGACCCCTAAATGAATATTCATGGGCGATTGAAGCCAGCAAGCTTGATCGCTCATTATTTATCTGTTAAGTTTCCATCCATCTTTTGTAAAGTATTAATCCATTCATAATTATCACTCCTACTCAAATTCTACCCCTAGTGTGTTACACACGCCTACCTAGCCACATCGTCTGCCACAGTCACACGAGGCCGACGCGAAGACTCCCAACGCGAGAGCCGCCTCGATTCCTCCCAACGTGAGGATCACGGGCCCAATGCGCCCACGACAGCGACAAGGCTTGACACGCCTCCACTCTGGCAATACAACAAGGTCCCTTGTGCCTTACTGTACTCGTATCGTCCCCTCTATTGTACGACACGCCTGACACCACAAGCCAACGTGCCTACGAGAAATCGCACCTCTGCTACGCGATCCTACATGAACTACTGCGACTTCTTCCAAGAGAGGGGCCCCTTTGGAGAGGCCCCGGCTAGGCACGACGTCTACCAAGCCATCTATACTCTCTTCAACGAATCTGAAGGGGGGCGTCTCCTCCCCCTCCTTCTAGATATCTTCAACTTGCAAGCCATTGGCGGCTGGTGTGAACCGGCTACGGGTCATCCACGGCCTCCGCCGCTATCCAGGCACCTCTCATCCGGCCATCCTCCAACATGGGCCGCTCCTTTGGCTACATTGATGATGTAGAAGGACAGGAATGTGAGCTGGTGCAGGTGGATGCAGCCCTGCTGTCCAGGGTCGCAGCTAGCCGGGTGTATCTTATGGCGCATCACGAGTCCACAATATCCCAGCACCCAGATCATGAATATATCCCGGCCATCCACGAGGGGACAGCCCACACTGAGATGCTCCAGGCTCACAAGGTGTGCTTCCTCCCCTTTGAAATCGTCCCACTGGTGTTGTGTCGCGGCCTCACACCCAAGCAGGCCTTCCAAGTCCTCCACCCCCACATCCTCCAGCAAGGTCTTGGGGATGTCTGCAAGCCCCTTCTGGACACCCTCCGAGCAGTGGGGACCCAACCTACTACTCTCCTTGGCACCATCTGGCTCCTAGAACCCGGCCCATCCTTCCAAGCTGATGCCAGCCTGCGATCCTACATGAAGAAGAATGTCCTCCTCCGAGACCTACCAGGCCTAGGCCTCCCAGCTGGTCTAGTTGACCCAACACTCACTTCAGCCTTCGCCGCTCTCACATACCATCAACTGAGACTGAGTGAGAACATGGACCAACGGAGACATGAATCCTCCAAGCTGCACACGGTCAGGGAGGTGTGGGGCCCCCTTTACACGGAAAGACTCCTCCTCCTCTGTGGCAAAAACAAGTGAAGCAGATCTGCCCCCCATCTACACCGCCTGGGCCAAGAAGAGCAAACACAAGAAGACCCACATGATCCTCCAAAGTCAAGTAGCCACTGATGCCTACAACCTTGGCATCCAGGCGCCACTTGTCACCACAGCTGTACTCAAGCGGTTCCAAGACTGCAACTTCTACAGAACCGGCCTATTTGATGTCACAGATGAAATCCTCCCCCTAGCCTTCACTCCACCAGGAGGGTCAGCAGCCACCCTGAAGCAGGAACATGAAGCGGACGCTAATGTGGCAGCCTATGATACCATGATCTCCACACAAGGCAACTCCCTCTCTCTGAAAGACTCCCTGGAACTGCAAAAGACCAAGGCCTACATCCCCTTAGACTGGACAGAAGCCACTACCCAGCTAAAAAGCTACATGGCTGTCCTAGCCACCCTCTTAGGAGCCACACATGATGTGGTGAAGCGCTACCAACGTGATCTCTCCAGACTAGAGTGGCAGCAAATGCCTCTTTGAAGGGCCATTGCTGACGAAGTGGGCGAGCGCATCACCCCAGCCATTGTGGTGTACTACTTCCAAGTCAGAGTGAGGGGTTGGCTGGAAGAGCAATGGGAGTCCGACATCACACTCCCTTCCCCAGACTTTGGGGAAGACATCAATCGGTTCAGAATGACCCAAAACCTCAACTGGCTCCCCAATGTGTCTACCGTAGACGCCTTACGAGCGCTCCAGCAACCCACCCCCTCATACAGGGGGGCGCCCCTCCTGGCACCTCCCCTGCTCCAAATAAAGGAGGGGCCAAGCGTCCACCCAACCCTGATGATCAGCTCCAAAATCCCACCACAGATCCCCGTTTCTATGATCCATCCAATCCCATCAGCTCTAGAATCAAGAATAAAACCATGAGATCTGTCATTGCCTCCATGAAAGCCAAATGAAACCCCCCGCTCAAGCGCCCATATGGCAAAGAACGCTGCCATTCCTGGCACATCAGAGGCAACTGCTTCACGGGCTGCTGACACCTCTACGACCATTCAGCCATCACTCCAACAGAGCAAGACCTGCTCTGGAAATGGTGCCAAGAAGCCTATGCTTCAGCCTGATGGCCAGGCAAACGCCAGCAACTTTGTCAACTCGGCGCCGAGCCCCCCCCCCCCCTCCCCGGCACCGAGGGGGCACCAGTATCCACCTCTCCTCTCCCCACCATTCACCTCCTCCTCAATTACACCTCACACATGAATTAAGTAAGCCCCACACACTCGTTCAAATGTATGCACCCCTCTCCCCGGCGCCGTCCCCCGCCCCCGGCACCTCCACAGCAACGGCACCCTCCACCGCACCCGCCCCTGCGCCTTCCACAGCGCCGGCACCTTCCCTACCGGCACATTCCCCGGCACCGGCACCGTCTTCCCCGGCACCGGCAACCTCCCTAACGGCACTTTCCCCGGCACCAGCACCGTCTTCCCCGACTGGCACTTCCCGGATCCCCCTCTAGCATTGCTTAACCCACCAACACACCTATGAACTATAAGCATTGCGCGTCCAGTACTACAAGTAGGTAGGCTACTGAGGCTATCACAAACGTAGGAACGTAGTCTTGTGCTTACTACTAATTGATGTAGCGAACCGAATGTAAGGAATGGTAGTGCCACGTGGAACATACCGTACGAGGTATGAACCAGAGAACACCCTTGAGTATGCAAGATCTCACTGTATCACCAACATAGGTACGGTAGTACTCTACGATACTCACTGCAAGCAGCAATCGTACTGTAGGCAGCAATCGACTGTAAGCAGCAATCGAATTACAGGCTAAGCACTAACAAGCCTGTAAAGGATTCTTCCAGCAAGAACCAAGCCTACAGCTCACTCTTTTTGCTCCTAAAATGGTTAGTAGTAGAATAAGTAAAAGGCTTATACCTCCAGGTCCAATAGTCATCCCTGTTGTACCCGTACAAGCCCCACTGATCCTCCCAACGCGAGGATTACAAGAAGGCCCGACGCGCCTACAGGATACCTCGAGGCCCGACGCGCCTACAAGAGTATCACCACACGCCTCCAAACGAAGGCAACGCTAACACGTGTCGACCGAAGGCCCAACGCGCATCATCGATTCCTCCCAACATGAGGATCACGGGCCCAGCGTGCCCACGACAGCAACAAGGCCCAGCAACGCGGCTACAGGATACGACTAGGCCCGGCGCGCCTACGAGATTATGACAGCAAGGCAACAACGTGGCCCACCGCGGATTACAACAAGGCGCAATGAATCTACGAAGAGCGCGCCTACAACACCGACTAAAGAATCTACCAACAAATTCGAACCGTATCGACTGCCACGAGTGTACCAACTGCCCAAGGCCCAACGCGCTTACACGAGTATCAGCAAGCAGGATACAACAACAAGGCCCAACGCGCCTACACGAGTCTTACAGCCAGCCGACGACGCTACCAGACAGATGAACTACATGGAGCTCTTCCAAGGAGTGGGCCCCTTTGGGGACGCGTCGGCTAAGCATGACATCTACCAAGCCATATACACCCTCTTCATTGAATCTGAAGGGGTTCAGCTCCTCCCCCTCCTTCTGGATGTCTTCAACTTGCAAGCCATTGGGGGCTTGAGGATTTTCCAAGAAGATGCCGCCAGTGTAGACCGGCTCCAGGTCATTCATGGCCTCCGCCGCTATCCGGGCACCATCATCCAGCCCTCAGCCAACCGTGGCCACTCCTTTGGCTACATCAATGATGTAGAAGGACAGGAATGCGAGCTGGTGCAGGTGGATGCTGCCCTGCTGTCCAATGCGGCAGCCAGTCAAGTATATTTAATGGCCCAGCACGAGGCCACAATATCCCAGAACCCAGATTGAGACTATATCCTGGCCATTCCCGAAGGTACTGCCTACACTGAGATACTCCAGGCTCACAAGGTGTGCTTTCTCTCCTTTGAAATTGTCCCACTGGTGTTGTGCCAAGGCCTCACACCCAAACAAGCCTTCCAGGTCCTCCACCCTCACATCCTCCAGCAAGGGCTTGTAGATGTCTGCAAGCCCCTTCTGGACACCCTACGAGCAGTGGGGACGCAACCTACCACTATCCTGGGCGCCATACGACTCCTGGAACCCGGCCCATCCTTCTGAGCAGCTTCCAGTCTGCGCTCTTACATGAAGAAGAATGTCCTCCTCTGCGACCTCCCAAGCCTAGGCCTCCCAGCTCCAGCTGACCCAACACTCACTTCAGCCTTCGACCATCAACTGAGACTGAGTAAGAACATGGATCAAAGAAGACATGAATCCTCCAAGCTGCACACAGTCAGGGAAGTTTGGGGGCCCCTGTACACGGAAGGACTCCTCCTCCTCTGTGGCAAAACAAATGAAGCAGATCTGCCCCCCATCTACACCGCCTGGGCCAAGAAGAGCAAACACAAGAAGACCCACATGGTCCTCCAAAGCCAAGTAGCCACTGACGCCTACAACCTAGGTATCCAAGCACCCCTCGTCACCACAGCTGTACTCAAGCGGTTCCAAGACTGCAACTTCTATGGAACTGATCCCTTCAATGTAGCAGACGGAATCCTCCCCATGGCTTTCACGCCCCCCGGGGGCTCAGCAGCTACCCTGAAGCGGGAACATAAAGAAGCTGCCAATATGGCAGCCTATGATACCATGATCTCCACCCAAGGCAACTCCCTCTCTCTAAAGGACTCCCTGGAGCTGCAAAAGACCAAGGCCTACATTCCCTTGGACTGGACTGAAGCCACCACCCAGCTGAAAAGCTACCTGGCGGTCCTAGCCACACTCTTGGGAGCCACACACGACGTGGTGAAGTGTTACCAACGCGGTCTCTCCAGACTTAAATGGCAGCAAATGCCCCTCCGAAGGGCCATTGCCAATGAAGTGGGGGACCAAATCACTCCCGCTATCGTGGTGTACTACTTCCAGGTCAGAATTAGGGGATGACTGGAAGAACAATGGGAGTCAGATACCACACTACTGTCCCCAGACTTTGGGGAAGACATCCACCGGTTCCAAATGACCCAGAGCCTCAACTGGCTCCCCAATGTGTCTAATGTAGACGCCTTGAGAGCCCTCCAGCAGCCTGCTCGAAGCGCCACTATCCCCCCATCTCCTGCTCCAGATAAAGGGGGGGACAGCAAGCCGCTACCCAGCGCCGACACAGATCAGCTACGGAATCCCAACAGAGATCCACGGCTCTCCTACCTATCCAACCCCCTGGTCAGGAGAATCTGGAATAAACGGATGAAAGCCGTCATTGCCTCCATGAAAGCCAAAGGCAAAGGCCCTCTCAAGCGCCCAGATGGCAAAGAACGCTGCCACTCCTGGCACATCAGAGGCGCCTGCTTCACAGGCTGCCGGCACCTCTATGACCACTCCGCCATCACATCTGAAGCAGAGCAAGATCTGCTCTGGGAATGGTGCCAAGAGGCCTATGCGACCTGATGCCCTGGCAAGCGCCATCCACTTGGCGCGGAGCCCCCCCTACTCACTCGATTCGCCAAGGGGGCCATCAGTATCCACCCATCATCTCCCCTCTATTCATCTAACCGCCCCTTCCCTAACCAGCCCCATTCCTCTACCCGCCCCTTCCCTAGCCAGCACCATTCATCTACCCGCCCCTTCCCTAGCCAGCAATTACCCCGCCCCTTACCTCCCCAGCAATTACAAATCCCACACAAATTAGGTAAGTCCCCGATACAACACTCGCGCCTTGTCCATATTGCTCGACCATTGCCTGTCCCTACCCTCCACACAATACCACCACCACCACCACCCATCTGTGTGCTGGCACCTCCAACCAGCAACGTGCTGGCACCTCCACCCAGCACCGTGCTGGGACCTCCACCCGGCGACGTGCTGGCCAACCCACCCAGCAACGTGATGGCACCATCCTCCAGCAAGCTGGCGACCCCGGCCACCAACAACGCGCTGGCTATCCTCCCCCGCAACACGCGGGCGCCATCCTCCCGCGCGATGCTGGATCTCTCCACCACACCACAGCCTCGGTCCACGCTCCTCGCCACCACCACACCAGTGCCTACGCCCCCGCCCCTCGTCACTACCACACCACCATCTACAGCGCCCCCATCCACCGGTCCCAACCACGCCGGCGACCGGCTGGATGTGGATATCTCCCGCGCCATCACTCTCTACAACAAGAGCACTAGCTGGGGGGACTTCATCCGGACCATCCGGGGTCAGGGAGACATCCATCCCGGCGTAGGTGCTCTCCCCCATCCAGCCGGGGGTCTGCTCCACCAGTTTGGAAGAGAAGGCACCCCAGTCTCTATGACTGACCCCCCTTGGGACCCAGCCAGGATTGCCACTGCCATCACCAGAGGGCCTCACCAATCCTCCCACCAAGGCATTGATTTCCTGCGGGAGGAGTATGCCGATATGATGGACAAGCAACAATGGACTGTCCTCCCAGCCAGCCTAATCCAAGACCTTCCAAACCGCCGGCTCAGCCCACTGGGGCTCATTCCCCAACGCGGGAGGCGCCCCCGCATGATCTCTGACTACACCTACTCTGAAGTCAACCAAGACACCATCCCTCTAGCCCTAGCAGAAGCCATGCAGTTTGGCCGCACACTTCTGCGACTCCTCACCTGGCTGCACCAAGCCAACCACAGGTTTGGTCAGGTGTATATGTCCAAGATCGACCTAGCTGATGGCTTCTACCGCGTCCAGTTGTGGCCTGACGACACCATGAAGCTCGGAGTCCTGTACCCCTCTAGAACAGGGGAGGCTTCTCTCATTGGCATCCCACTCACCAACTCCATGGGGTGGAAATCCAGCCCCCCCAACTTCTGTGCCTTCACCGAAACCATTGCCGACCTGGCCAATGCCACCCTCTCCACAGGGCTGGCAGCCAGGCGCACACCCCATCGACTGGATATTCCCTCAGAAGCCACACCAGGCGCGCCTCCAGCTCCCACAGCTTCCCCGGACAAGCCTCCAGCTCCAACCGCGGCCGCGTCGCCTCCACTGCATGGCCTTCGTCCGATCCCTACTAGTACCACTCCCCGCAAAACGCCGGTTCGATACTGAGATGTCTATGTGGATGACTTCTGTGGCCTTGTGCAGGGCAACCAATGGACCAGACGCACCATCAAGAGGGTGCTCTTCCAATCCCTGGACAAAGTCTTCCGGCCACTTAATGCCACCGACACCCCATTCTGACAAGAACCAGCTTCCCTCAAGAAGACGCTCCAGGGGGATGCCACTTGGACCACAAGGAAAGTTATCCTTGGCTGGCTCATCAATTCCATCAACAAAACTATCAGCCTTCCCCCCCATTGCATGGAACGCCTACACGAAACCCTTCATTCCATTGCACCAACACAGCGCCATGTCCCCATCAAACAATGGCACCAAGTCCTTGGCAAACTCCGGTCCATGGCGCTGGCCATCCCTGGCTCCATTGGCCTCTTCTCCATTCTCCAAGAAGCCTTCCGCCACCAGGACCCAGGTAGGCAGCGCATCCGGCTCACTAAACGGGTACACAGCTTTCTTCGCTACTTCCAATGGCTCACCACTGACCTCTCCTCCAGGCCTACTTCCATTGCTGAGCTAGTGCCAGACACCTTCCCTGCCACTCTCGGGACCTGTGACGCCTCAGGGGTTGGCATGGGCGGCATCCACTTTGTGCCTCTCCCTGATGGCAAGATCCAACCCATCATGTGGCGGCATCCCTCCCCCCAATGGGTCTCCACACAACTGGTCACCTTCGACAATCCTGACGGCACCATCAACAACAGTGACCTTGAGCTGGCTGGCTCCATTGCCCACAACAACATTCTGGCACAGGCAGCCTGCGTCCAAGCCAAAACAACTCACAACTGCTATGACAACACAGCAGCTGTCTATTGGCAAAGGAAAGGCGCCACCACTACCACTGGGCCTGCCGCTTACCTCCTCAGGATCCAGGCCCTGCACCAAAGGCTTCACCAATATGCCCCCCTCCAGGATTACATCCCAGGCCCTGTCAACCACCTTGCTGACCTCCTCTCACGCTCTGAGCTCTCTGACACTGCCTTGCTCCATCTTTTTAACACCACATATCCGCAGGACTTGCCCTGGAGCTTATGCCCCCTCAGACCTCCCATGCTTTCTGCGCTGACCTTAGCGCTATCCAGAAGACCATGGGCGCTTCAGTCACTGAGCTCTATGCCCACCAAAAGGATGCCCATTGGAATCAATGGGCTCAATTCTGTCTGTCTCAAGGCTTTGACCCACTCCTCCAATCTGTTAAAGATCCAATCCCCCTCCTCCAGGTCTTTGCAACAAGACTCCATGATTGCCGACTGTCCTGTAGCCACAAGCCCCTCAGATCTCGCACAGTATTGGATACCCTCAGGTCAGTGGGACAGACGCTGGCCCGCTTGGGGGCCAAAGGCCCCAGAACCAACTACACTGGCAGTCTTGACTTCAGGCTAATGGCCCAGTTCAAGGGATATGCCAAACAAACTGAACCCAGACCCGTCTAGGGTCAAGCCAGCTTCAATCACCCTTGTCATGCATGCACTCCACTTTGCCTACCATGACTCACCTTCCCCTTTGCAACAGGCCATTGCAAACATGATCTGCATAGCCTTCTTTTTCTGTCTACAACCTGGTGAGTGCACTGGTATTACCAGGGATGACCAAGCCTTCAGCCTCCAAGATGTCTCCTTCTATCTTGGATCTCGAATCATCCACCATGATGGCCCTACGCATGAGCTACAGGCTGCTTCGGACGTACCTCTGTTGCCCTCACCTTCACTACACAGAAGAATGGGGACAAGGGAGAAGTGGTGGCTCATGCCAGAAGTGGTGACTCGCTCTGCTGCCCTGTTGCAGCTTGTGCATGCCAAGTACTTCACCTCCAGCGCTGCTGCCCTAGCAGCTCTCCCTTCAACCCATCCTTCAAGCTTGCCAGTTACTTTGACAATGGGGTGTTAACCCTCGTACGAGCAGCAACTGTCACTTCCTCCATGAGGGTCTATGCCCAGACCCTCTATCATACCACTGGCATCTCCCCTGCAGCAATCTCTGCTTGCTCCCTTCAAGCAGGAGGGGCTATGGCCCTGCTACAGGGCAAATGTGATTCCAATGTCATCAAGCTCCTTGCACGCTGGCATAGTGACTGTATGATGAGGTACCTGCATCAGCAGTCCCTACCAATCTTCAAGAATCTTGCCTCCGTAATGTTCAACAATGGAACATACTCCTTCCTGCCAGAGGAATGGGTGCCAGCTGCGGCCCCCACCTCCCCTGGCAGCTCCCTCTGATTCCCTTCTGGTGAATCCTCCTCTCCGAATCATCCAAGATGATCCCCCCCGACCTCGCTGTCCTCCATGTCCCCTCCAGGTTCATCTCTAGCCAGCTCCCATCCTGTGGGTTATGGCCCAATGGCAGAAAAGGCTTAACAGCCAAAGCTGTGCGCCAGTGTGTGGGCAAAGCAACACGAGACCGGACCCAGCCTGCACAAACTAGCAACAGGCTGGCAATTCCCAGATCCCCCTCTAGCATTGCTTAACCCACCAACACACCTATGAACTACAAGCATTACACATCCAGTACTACAAGTAGGTAGGCTACTGAGGCTATCACAAACGTAGTGAACGTAGTGCGTGATAGCTTGTGACAGATGGACTCAGAAGGTACTATATATATTTATCTCTCCTCTGTTTTGGTTGGCACGTGCCGAGGATTTTTCTTTAGATAGGGGTTGACTCGTGCCCACAAATTCGACTCCGAGTAGTATGGGGGGGGGGGGGGGGTTCTTTAGGCTGCTCCCTTTTAATTTTCCTCGGCGGGGCCTTGAAAAAAAGGGAGCAGCCTAAAGAAAACTCCCCCCCGATACTACGAGGAGGAGATCAAGAAGGAGGGGTGAATATCATATGTAATCCCATGGTTGTAAGGGAGAGTACAAAGGAGGGGGGGGGGGGGGGGCTTCTTGCTAGCGAGTGTTGGTTGCTCTTTGTTGCTGCTGTTGGGGGTTTCTTGCTAACGAGCGCTGGTTGCTGCTGGTTGCTGCTCTTTGTTGCTGCTGTGGGGGGGGGGACAAGGATAAAGGTGTACCGCTGTTGACTCGCCAATTCGCCGGTCTCCCCACAGTCCCACGTGTTGTATGTGTGAAAAATACTAAAACAATTTTTAATGATACTAAAGCAATTTTTCCAACGGGCGTTCCCACCTGTTGAGCAAGCAACTCAAGAAGTATTTTTAGGAGATTTTCACACACAACTCCATGTGTTGAGCAATACTTATGCGCAAAGAGGGCATTAGCTCATGCACGATTGATTCCTTGACACCTGTGCAGAATCTAGTAGAATCCCTACTACATCCTGGATTTTAAAAACTGTTTTCGTGGTTTTTCACCTGTGTAGGATCTAGTAGTAGAATCCTACTACATCCTGGATTTTAAAAATCTTTTTGGCACCAGTCATGGGATTCTGGGCCCTGCAGCACGATTAATTCCTTGACACCTGTGTAGGATCTAGTAGAATCCCTACTACATCCTGGATTTTTAGAACCTTTTTGGCGGTTTACAGCAGTCATAATTCACAATTTTGAAATCGACCACTTTCAAAAGCAAATTGCTCCCCGGCCATGGGAATTGATGCTTTCCACTGCTTCCTTTCCTACAACAACAACAACAACAACAACAACAAACCCATCGTATTAGTAGCACTGTAAGTCATTGTAGGTCTTTCGTTTGCTGGGGGGAAGCTGTTCAGGCTGTTCTGTTTGATTTCGAGATGCTGGTGCATCAGCATCATTTGTTTATTCCTACTATCACTCACAATGACTCTTTCTTGTGTGCTTGTTTGACCATGGGAATAGCGGGCAGCAATTATCAAGCACCAATTACTAGCGAGAAACAATTAGCAATGGTGAGAAGCGCGAGCAGCATGATCTAATATTTTCCTTCTGAATCCGGTCCGTTGAGGGTCTGATTCAAAGGCTTCTGAAGAACAGCAATGCTGCGTTAGTGTGTTAGTAGACGAACGATTGTACTCTACGCGTGACAGTTGTGGTTGGATACTTTCGGCAACGGATAATCGGACTACAGGCGAGACTATGGAAACGCCAGATCTCTTCTTACTGTGAACATATTCAGATACAGCGAGACAGACCTTAGTAATGTAGATTACAGGTAGTTGGTAGCATCTAGTGTGAATTTTGGGATATAAATCAGTTGAATGTTAAAAGTATGAGATAAAGTGAAATCTTGCCGAAATGCAAGATGTCTCTTTTATTGAGATGAATACGTTGCAACTGCTGTTGCGTAGTGATGAGATTACTCGCTGATTATTTCCGTACATGTATTGGTCGTTGACCGTATATATCTGTATGTATATATATATATTGTGTGAGAATCACACGCCAACGGTTTTCTTCTCTTGTTCCTTGAGGAAGACTTCATGATATGTTTATCATTAAGATCAGGAATTGCTCCCGTAGCTCGTGTGATATTTTATGAAATCAGAGTTTGCTCATCGAAGAACAATGGCAATACTATAAAACAGGGATTGCTCACCGTCGATGCGCGATGGGAATCGATGCACCGTGGGAATCGATATTTGTGGGAATCGATTACTTTGGTTGTTACGGGACTCATTGATTTGTACAAATTATTAAATTCCTTTCATGTCCGGCGTAGCAGTATGTAACAATGGTACAGTGGTATCTCATTCTTTACTCGAACGAGTTCAGCTTCCTTGCTCGCGAATCATGATGTTTAACATTATGGACCAAATGGCTCAATCTGTGAGCTAAATATCTCATTTTCTGACCAAATGGCTTGATCTTGTGAGCCAGGTGTCTCATTATTGACCAAATGGCTCAATCTTGCGAGCCAAATGATCGTCACTCGTACGATCGAATTATCGATACTTAGAGATCAAAGAGAGAACACACGGCAGAAACTAGCATATGCTAGCCATCTCGTTAAGTGTTTTGTTTTCAAGAAAAGACAGCAGAGGTTCGATCTTTGTGCTCACGAACCTGTTTGTCTGCTGCACAAAATACGTGTTGTATTAGCGGCAACACGATATTTTCTCGTAACACGGTATTTTACTGTATAAAATATTTGTAACGTGCAGTATTAGCGGCAGCACGATCGATCTTTAAAGTGCTATCTTGCTCCCCAGCAAGACAAAGCGCATACTTTTAGATTATTTGATTATTCAACCTTAAACCTTGCATCGGACGCCCTCTTGCGTCCTACTGTAGAACTACAAGCCTAAGATCTATCTGATTGCGTCGACGTCGATAGTCAGAATAGATCTGGTTGGATTAGCGTCCAATTGTAGTGGATATCAGAGAAATATTGGACACAATAGACCGGCACCTCAACCGGCCTGCAGATACAGCTTCTGTTGCTCTTCTTTGCCTTCGGACTGAGTCAGCTCAACAGCCAATTTCAAAAGGAAATTAACAGATTAACAGTCGCAAGCTTGTTGAAGCTTGCAGAAGAAGACAACAGTCGAAGCACTCGACAAAAGACAATCCGACAGCAGATCATCGATCGACTCGGCTACGGACGACGATCGATAGTTCCCTGATCCGATTACACGATAAAGACACCAACCGACAAGCCGAAGTCCTTAATAGAAGCTCATTGCATTGGACACGCCAATAGCAATCTACCTCCATCCAAGAACCACATCGCAAGTTCCCCGGATTACATTTATCTTCGCGCTAAGCCCCACGAACCATCGACTACAGCTATTCCAACAATAGCTGTCTTACGCCTTTTCATCTACACGACAACGGAAACGAATCTTGTCGGTTCACCTCGACATTGACACGTCGTATCCCTACGATTACACAACAACAATGCCCACCATCCCTGGTCGCCGGGAGAACAAGGAGCAGGTCGACAGGCCGAAACAGATCGACAGGACGATTCCAAACACTCCAACCTGGAAGCGCGGCAACCACACCTCGGCTACCCACAGCTGACACGGTAGCACCTGACCAAAACAGTCCAAATCAAGATGAAGAGGACAACACGTCTATCTCAGACCTATTCCCATCATTTGATCAACCACTTGCCACCTTCCTGCATGAATCCTTCGATGTCCCAAGGGAATCCCATAGCACCTTATGCGAGGCACTCATCGCTGGCCAGTACAAGACATGGCTGGATTTCCTGTACATCGAAAATATTGGTGATCTTGCTTACCTTGAGAGAGGAACAAGAACACCACTTTATCGACACGTACAGATGACCCTACAGAGAGTCATTGACTTTGGACATCATCTCACAGCACAAGGACTAGACTGGGAAGATAGAAACCATTATACCAAGGATGCCTTTAAGAGTTACTGTCATGGAATTGTCAGAGCCAGAAGAGAATCTGGAACTGACATTGAAACATCGGCGCGCAACGGCACATCCCAACGGCAACAAGAAAGATCCTCCAAACCCCTCGAACAGCTGAGATATGAATCATGGACTAAGAAATCAAGGGATGAAACCACATTTCCAACCCTGCAAAATGATGCAACGTTTGAGCAGTGGCTTGTCAAATTCAAAGCGAAGTTGGAAACATCTGACATAGATACTCATACCTTCCTTGATCCGAGCTGGCCGGATGTACCACTCGTCGGGTACAAGAAGGCCCTTCATGACAAGCAGTGTGCATTCTTCTGGACTCTTGTTCTACATGCCCTCCAGAGTGACCTCTCCTACTCCTGTGTGCTCAGCCATACCACCTCAAGAGACGGCAGACAGGCCTTCTTTGACTTTGTTGCACTACATGACAGGTCCAAATCCAAAGTATATGATACCTCCATTGTGATGCAGCATCTACTGGACATTGACTTGAGGACATGGAAGGACACCAAAGTCAAGTTCATCACCCAGTGGTTTGCTCAGCTAGAACATCTCAACACACTACGAGATCCACAAAGGCCACTTGATTTCGACACTGTCAAAACACACCTCTGCAAGGCCTGTAGTAGCAGCTTCCAACTCAGCGAACAATTCTGCAAGGTTGACGATCCCCCTGCAGCTCAGGATCTGATCAAATTCCGACAACATGAAGCCATTGCCATCAATGAGTTGAAAAATATTCTCCTCCTTGAAGCAACCAGACTAGATTCCCAAGCCTCGCTGTCCCAACCTCATAGTCGGACGTCTGTCAAGGCCAACACTCACGATTTATCTTCCATGACACAATCCACATATTCTGCCCTCACTGATGACTCAACCTCATATTTACCCCCTATCGACTTTGATGGTGACTACCAGGACTATGCTGTTTACAAGGCTGGAAGAACTCCGGACCCAACCACACGACTACCTTCTGCAGTTTGGAAAACTCTCTCCAAGCAGGGTATGAAGCATTGGCTTGGCTTCACAGCTGATGACAAGAAGCGACTCGTTGCCTGCCTACTGGTCTGAGCTCCTTGATGCCGCATTACCACCAGACCCCAATTCCAGCAAGCCAATCACGCGTCGCGCTTATGAACACATTACTGATGAGCAGGTCCACTCACCTGATGATGAGCAGGTCCTCTCACCTGCTGAGGAAAGCTCAGCCAGATCCGCATTTCATGCATCCCTTGGTGTATACAAGGCATCTTCTCAATCCGATAACAGGCCTCTCAAGTCTTCTGTTTCTCCTGCACACCCAGCTCGATTCCTTGCAGACAATCCTGATATCCTTTACAAGAAAGAGGGCAACGTCTATGTTCCTGCTGGTCAGCCTTCAATGTCTGTAAGATTCCACCATTGGGCATCACCGGACTGTGAACCTCCTGTTTCACCGGTAAACCCTGTCGCTACGTACCACTCTAGCAAAACTGCTGTATCCACACCCGGTTCTGCTATGGTTGACAGAGGTGCAAATGGATGTATCATAGGAAATGATGCATGTCTCATCTCTAAGGATATTCCCCCAAGGTATGTTAATGTCACTGGTATCAACAATCATCAAATCCAGAACATCCCTATTGCAACATGCGGCGCCTACTCTGTTTCCAACAGGGGACCGGTCATTATCATCTTTCATGAGTGTGCCTACACCGGACAGCACCCATCTATCTTGTCTTCTCCTCAGATGGAAGCATATTACTCGATCGTCGATGATACCTCTATCAAGACAGGGGGAACCCAAGTCATCACCACTACTGATGGTCATGTCTTTCCACTCAGTATATGCCATGGATTACCATATCTTGCCATGCGCAAGTATACCAGTGAGGAATTTGCTCATCTTCCCCATGTCGTCATGACAAGTGATCAGCATTGGGACCCATCTATACTAGATGGTGCATATACCGCCCAGGATGATACCTTCATTCAGAAATACCCGCCTCTTGCCACATCACTTCCATATTCAGATTATGATGAATTTGGTGCACTCAGGGATATCAATAGGATATCTACCATCTGGTAGCTTTGGTACTTCTGGTCACAAAAGGAATTTAATATGATCATCAACATGTTCAGGCTGTTCCAGATTGATTTGTCAACAAGATGACAACAAGGATCAATGACGATGACGGCAAGGATCAACCATGACAACAACATTTTAGCAGCAGCAGTACTATCCCTATGAGCAGCGTCCCCACAAGCAGCTGCAATACGGGGATCAAATTGAGCTGCAATACGAGCAGCTATGATACGAGGATCAATTTGAGCCGAGATACGAGGAGGATCCGCGTCCTCCACATACCCAGTCCTGCAAACATACTCCTCCTCAGGTACTGTCTCCTGCTGAACTACTACAAACACTGTGCTGCTTTGATATAGGGGATTGGTGTCTCCACGGCAGCCACCAAACTACAAGCGCTGCTTCGTTTACTATGGGACGACTGTATTCCTCGCTCCGGTGCCCAACAAACTACAAACACACATCCACAAGCTCTGATTTTGGCCCCAACAGCCTCGATATTCATCATTGTTCGCTCTCTAGCAAGAAATAGGTCTATAAACTAATTCTAGCACTTTTTTTGGCATATACTCTGGTCCCTACTCTGCTGTGTATTAGTCTGTTCCGGGAGTATCAAAAAGAGTGTAGGAAAATAGTGCTCATGTTGTCGGTCAAAAATACACGCACATACACGCACCTACGTACGTTCTACAGGAATTATATCCATTCTACACTTGAAAAGTTACTTATAATCCTCCAGAGATAAAAATGACTTCAAGTATCAAGATATCTACGTCACATTATGTGTTCTCTGTCTTATGACGAATTACACATGATCTACGTCCGGTTTACACATCCCTACATACAACACGAATAACACAGGGATACCGGTCGAATACAGTAAAATACACAGTAAAATAAGAGCGACAGCTCAGAATACTACCGGTACTTCGTACTACGATTTAGAAAATACAATACTACTAGAAATCACGTAGGAAATTGTACCAGAAGAAATTGTGGTACCAGAGTACCGTATCACATTCTGCTACCGGTCGGTACTTAGACTTTTTAGTGAGCACGGAAAATCAATCCAGTTTTCATCCATTCTCAATTCCTACCGGTACGAGTACGTACAGTACGGTAGATTGCGATCCAAACTGAATTTCAACTCAACATTTCAGCCCCTAACTCATAGGAGTACGTAAGTTACCTTACAAGTAACAATAAACATGGATACTGTAATCAATTCTTCTTACAATTGAATTGAATTCAGCTTCATACCGGTAATCCAGACTCAACAGGAAGAGACTCAATTATTAGGCGCAGCGTACCGGTAAACGTTTCGTAATCGCTGTAAGTACTCGTACGTAACCGTAAGTATTAATAACAATAACCCCTCAGACATTTTTCCTTGCCACTACATTACTGTACGAGAACTATGTGATAAGTGCAGTGCTCGACCGCGGAAGCCATGGAACAATACAGTAATCTAACGTTACGAGTAAGAGTTTTCTCTTACCGAAGTACTACTTCGTATTTTTTATTTATTTATGTATTTTGACGATCCATTCCATATCGATCTCATTTTTTGATGGCAAAAAGCTGAAAAAAAGAGAGACGGACATGACTTTCACTCACAGTTGTTGTTTCTATCGTACAGCGTTTCTGTTTCTGTTTCTATCGCATCCAGCGTTGTAACAGTTACATTGCGTTTTTCGACGTGCGTGTGGTATTGCGTTTCGTTTCGTTTCGTTTCGTTTCAAATAGATACGGAGCAAGCAAACAACCTTTCAACAGCGAGCGGCGTGGTGTGACGTGACGTGACGTGACGGCGATGCGACGCGACGCGACGCGACGACGATGCGACGACGATGCGAGAGCCGACAGACGGCATTTTCGAACGAACCGAACGACCTTTTTTCAGTCCGAGCAACCAAGCCAAGCCAAGCCAAGCCAAACCAACCGTACGGCGTTTTTGTTTGGAGCGAGCAGCAAGTAGGGCAGCGGCGAACGACGTTTCGAGCAACGCAACGCAGCCGGCAATGTTAGTCGGCAGCTTTTCATTTCATTTCACGCAGCAGTCAGCCAGTCAGTCAGCCAGTCAGCCAGCAGCGTTTCGAGCGGCGTCATGAACAATCGAACTAACTCAACGCAACCCAACGCAACAAGAGTGTTCTTTTCTTTTTCGAGCGAACGGCGTTTCAAACGGCGTTTCGAGGGAGCGGGTGTTTTATTTCATGGGAGCAGCACTTCGAGGGAGCGGTTTTGTCGTTTCGAACGCAACGCAACGCAACGCAACCATCGAGCGAGCGAGTTGTTGCGTTTCGAGCAGCAGGAAGCCAGCCAGCCAGCCAGCAAGCAGTGAGCTAGCTGCGCTGAAACGAGACGAAACGAAACGACAGCAGGGTTCTGTTATGGTGGGATTCGATCACAGAGCAGAACATGGAGGAGCAGCTGTAGCAAGCTTCATTATCTTTTTTTTTGAACTGCATTACTGTGTTTTCGAACAGCAGTTTGGAACGGCGATCGATGGATGTCCAGGTTTGAAAGCACAAGGTACACACACAGATGATAGAAGATAGCAAGCTCAATACAATACTATCGGGTGATGCTGGCACTCAGAATGACTTTGTGGGTTGCTCTTTTATTCATTTTTTGTACAGGACCGCGTTTTGTGATAGAAAAGAGCACCGGGTTGGTGGCTATATATAATTTGCTTCGAAGACCTTGTCTTAGTTTTATGCCGGGAATCCAACACTTGTTCGAAAGTCATAATATTATGGTACGTACTCACGCGAAAGATTAAAAATGTTGGTAACATCAATATCAATTTATGATGAACATCAATGCAAGTCAAGTTTATTTGTTTGATGGTCATTCAACAATCAGCCAAAAAGCAGAATTATAATACATATATAATATATATATATATATATTGTATATTGATCACTTCGATTCATTGGGTCGTCCGTGTGCCAGCCAGCCAGCCAGCCAGCCAGACACACGTGTAAGCATACTCCCTTGATGGTGTTGTGCGATCTTGTTGACGACGGGCGCGGGGACACCCTTTCGTATCGATCCATTCTGCATCTATTATTTGTCGAATCGGCTTCGAATTGCTTCGAATTTACGAAAGGGCGTGTCAGTCAGTCAGTCAGTCAGTCAGTCAGCAAGCAAGCAAGAAGTGGCGACTAGCGAGAGCAAGCGGTGGCGATTAGCAACGGCGAGCAGTGAGTGCAACACCGATTAACATTAGCAACAGCGGACCGGACACGAGGGAAAGATAGCGGGGTGGGAGTAGCGAGAGCAACGCTGATTAACAACAACAGAGGCGAGGCGAGAGGAGCACAGCGAGCATATATATAGAGAGAGAAAGCAACAGACATTAGCAATGAGCTATCTACGGTAGGAGCAGCGAGCAGCGAGCAACAACACCGACTAGCAACACCGACTAGCAACACCGAGCAGCAACGAGGAAGGGAGTAGCGAGATCCAGATCCGCGATTAGCAACGCTGATTATCAACAGCGAGCGGCGATTCACATTCGCAACAGCGATTCGCAACAGCAATTCGCAACAGCAGCAGCAGCAGCAGCAGCAACGGCAACGGCAACGGCAACGGCAACGGCAACAACAACGACAGCAAGCAGCGATCAGCAACAGCGTTTGTGAGAACGTTTGCGAGAACGATTGGCAACAGCGATTAGCAACAGCGAGATGAAGACACCGGACGCGATGAACAATAGCGGCGATAGCAATAGCAACACCAGAAGCAACTGTGATAGCTACAGTAGCAGCGACAGGAAGAAGAGCTAGAAGCAAGATAAGTGTTGTACATCCCCCCACTCGACAAAGACGAAGCATACCCCCTCGTTTATGATAACCCAGTATCCCACTCATCATCGAACTTCATCCCCCATCATGTCCATCGAATGGAATCCATCATTGAATCCGGTTGCAGATTGAGAATCCCTGAATCGGATCCAGTATATATCTCCATCTCCATATACTCGATCAGCATCCAATGGTGATATCTTATTTCGCCAAGAATAATGAATAACGGATGCTCTAAAATATGGAGTTATGCCCTACACTATACTGCAGCTTCTGCTAGATCTCGTATGGTTTGGGTTTTGAAGTATAACGATGACGGCATCCACGAGCGATTCGCAATCCGCTCTGACAAAGAATATTCTAACCGTGTGCCATTTCCGTTCGCCATTCACGTCTTTATTCTTTTTGATGCAACGAGGGCAACAATCGAATCTTGGGACAGACATTTTGCTGCCAATGGATTCTGTTGCAACGCATACCGCACAACTTCAATATCGCTCTTCCTTTTCTTGGAGGCAAATTGCAAGTTGATGCCATTCTGTTTCACGGCAGCCATCACGACGCGCTTGTTGCTCCTCACTCTTTCATGCGCAAATTTCAAGGCCCAGCCATCCTGTATTACTGCAGCCATCACGACCTGCTCATTGTTTTTAGTTTCGTCTGATGCAAATTGCAAGGCAAAACCCTGCTTTGATACAGCAGTTATCACAATCTTTTCATCGTTCCTTAGTTCATCTGATGCATATTCCAGTGCATCACCATTCTGTGTCACTGCTGTCATCACAACCTGCTTGTTGTTCTTCATTTCCTCAGATGCATATTCCAAGGCATCACCATTCTGTGCCACTGCTGCCATCACAACCTCATTGTTGTTCTTCAGTTCATCAGATGCATATTCCAAGGCCTTGCCTCGCTTTGATACAGCAGTCATCACAATCTCCCTGTCGTTTTGCAGTTCTTCTGATGTGGAACCCAATGCCCAAGCATTGTTTCTTACAGCAGCCATGGCAATCTCCCTGTCATTTTGCAGTTTACGAAGATGTATAGTGCAAGGCGCGGCCATCATTTGTCACTGCAGCCACAACAATCTCTTTACTGTCCTTCAGTTCATCTGATGCATGGCTCAAGGCATCACCATTCTGTGTCACTGCTGCCATCAAAACCTCCCTTGTTGTTCTTCAGTTCATCTGATGCGTATTCCAAAGCATCCGCATTCTGTGTCACTGCAGCCACAACAACCTCTTCATTGTTCTTCAGTTCATCTGATACATATCTCAAGGCATCACTATTCTGTGTCACTGCTGTCAGTCACAACCTGCTTGTTGTTCTTCATTTCCTCAGATGCATATTCCAAGGCACAACCGTCCTCCGCCACTGCTGCCATCACGACCTCATTGTTATTCTTCAGTTCATCAGATGCATATTCCAAGGCCTTGCCTCGCTTTGATACAGCAGTCATCACAATCTCCCTGTCGTTTTGCAGTTCTTCTGATGTGGAACCCAATGCCCAAGCATTGTTTCTTACAGCAGCCATGGCAATCTCCCTGTCATTTTGCAGTTTACGAGATGCATAGTGCAAGGCGCGGCCATCATTTGTCACTGCAGCCACAACAATCTCTTTACTGTCCTTCAGTTCATCTGATGCATGGCTCAAGGCATCACCATTCTGTGTCACTGCTGCCATCAAAACCTCCTTTTTGTTCTTCAGTTCATCTGATGCGTATTCCAAAGCATCCGCATTCTGTGTCACTGCAGCCACAACAACCTCTTGATTGTTCTTCAGTTCATCTGATACATATCTCAAGGCATCACTATTCTGTGTCACTGCTGCCGTCACAACCTGCTTGTTGTTCTTCATTTCCTCAGATGCATATTCCAAGGCATCACCATTCTGTGCCACTGCTGCCATCACAACCTCATTGTTGTTCTTCAGTTCATCAGATGCATATTCCAAGGCCTTGCCTCGCTTTGATACAGCAGTCATCACAATCTCCCTGTCGTTTTGCAGTTCTTCTGATGTGGAACCCAATGCCCAAGCATTGTTTCTTACAGCAGCCATGGCAATCTCCCTGTCATTTTGCAGTTTACGAGATGCATAGTGCAAGGCGCGGCCATCATTTGTCACTGCAGCCACAACAATCTCTTTACTGTCCTTCAGTTCATCTGATGCATGGCTCAAGGCATCACCATTCTGTGTCACTGCTGCCATCAAAACCTCCTTTTTGTTCTTCAGTTCATCTGATGCGTATTCCAAAGCATCCGCATTCTGTGTCACTGCAGCCACAACAACCTCTTCATTGTTCTTCAGTTCATCTGATACATATCTCAAGGCATCACTATTCTGTGTCACTGCTGCCGTCACAACCTGCTTGTTGTTCTTCATTTCCTCAGATGCATATTCCAAGGCACAACCGTCCTCCGCCACTGCTGCCATCACGACCTCATTGTTATTCTTCAGTTCATCAGATGCATGTTGCAAGGCGTCACCGTTCTGTGTCACTTCTGCGACCACAACTCGGAGGTTGTTCTTTGTTTCGTTCGACAAGTGCTGTAGCCCAGATGCTGAGACAACTGTTACGGCTTCCATGGCTTCCAAGTGCACGATGTCCTTCTTTTTCAGAAGACTAGCAGTGTTATGAACTTTAACGTCAGCAAGGCCTTATGTTCGTCGACATTCCCCGTCGAAGTCTGTGATGCGTCAATCGTATGCCGTTCCGTTCCGTTTCGATTGGTTTCGTTTCGTCTCGTCTCGTCTCGTCTCGTTTCGACGTTTTGTTTCGTTTTGTTTTGTTTTCTATTGTGTTGTCGTGTTGCGTTGTTTGGTTTGGTTTGGTTTGGTTTGGTTTGGTTTGGTTTGGTTTCGTTTCGTTTCTCCTGTCGTCTTCGGTCTAGTTTGGTTCAGTTTTGTGCCATGTATCTACATGAAAAGAGTCGGACAACCAGTTAGTTCACTTTGCGCCATGACAGATAGAGAATGTTTTCAATTTTGGGCCCAATAAATCAGAACGCTCAAAAATTCTTCAATTCGTAAACTTGAAAGGCCGAAGATACCGTATGAGTTCCATCCTGGTCCTGAAGAAGTGTCAAATTTTACTTATACTTATAGCGCCCTACTTTTCATTAATCACATTTTATTCTGATTAACGGAATCAATAACATAAGCTTGTTTACAGAAGAATGAAGACCTGGAATTCCATTCTGTCAATTTTTGTAATATAATCTACGAGTTGCTCGGCCGCGCGGTGTAATAAACTAGTAATCCGAAAATGGATTACAACAGTAATCATGTAATCCATTTTATTCCAGTAGAACTCAGTACTGGAAAACAATTATGGGCACGAGAGCGAGTGCAACGAGCTCGAGTGCCCATAATTGTTTTCCAGTACTGAGTTCTACTGGAATAAAATGGATTACATGATTACTGTTGTAATCCATTTTCGGATTACTAGTTTATTACACCTGTGTTCCACCGAGGCCGAAGTGGAGTGAAACGACACTGAGACCGAGGTGGAACACAGTTAGTAACACTCCTGAGGCCGACACTGAGAGCTTGCTCGAAGTGGAGACCGAAGGAGTGTTACTAATTCAGCAAAGGCAAGAGCACACTCGTAGATTATTTACGTAATCCTACGAGTAGGACCGGTTTTCCATGTAATTTGACCAGATGGATTGCTGAATTATTACACCGAAACGAGAGGAGCGACAGCAGCAACCGAACTACGAGCACTGCCTGCTACAATCTAGGGAATGGTGTGTTCTCGCTTTGGCGTCCGAACTACGAGCACTGCCTGCTACGATCTAGGGAATGGTGTTTCTTTTCTTTCGGGGGGCTTGTTGGATGGAAGATTTTCTAATGAGCTTGGAAGTGTTGCTTCTTGATGAGGCTGCTGCTTCTTTTATCAATTTTCCAGTGGGATCAAGATAAAGTTCGAATTTTTTGGTGGCCTATGTAAATTTCTGTTTTTGATGACAACTTACTTGGAAAATACTTAGTAAATATTGTTTTTTATTATGTCTTTTTTATGTCATTTATTTTTACATTTATGGTTCCCATGTATTTTCTATTTTCAAGACAAAGAAGCAGTCAACGCATCGAAAAAACTCTCCAAAAAACCCAACTGAAAGTGTAATCACTCCGCTGAAACAAAGCATACCATAATCCATACAACAACAACAACAACAACAACAACAATGGGGATGATGATCATGATGCTTACATTGCTCTTCTGGTCTAGTACTACTACTACATGATGGAGCATCTATCACGTTCCATCTGTCGGTGAACCTGGTCCAACTCGTTCTGCTTTGCGTTCAGCTCAATCTGTTTCAATCGTTTTTCATTTTCTAGCTTGGTGTGAAGGAGAGAAATGTTGTTGTTGTTATCTGCTTCCATCCGGGCCTTTTCATTCCTCCACTCTAGCCGAGTGAGCTTGTAGCTATCTTCGACTTCCTTCTTTGCTATTGCAATCGCAGCTTCCTTCGATGCTCGGTGTTCGGCCTCGGCTTCCTTGAGCTGTCGTTGTTGTTGTTGTTGTTGTTGTTGTTGATGCCGGAATTTTTTTACAATCGTATCCCTCTCCTCCTTTAGTTCCAGGACTTGTTTCGACAAGTTCTCCACATCGTTGGTCAACTGTTTGTTTCTGTATTCGTAGTCTTCAATCTTGGCCCTTTGTTTCTTGTTTGTTTTCCGGAGATCCTTGGTGTCTTTTTTGCGTTTTCCAACTTGCTGTTTTAGGGACTCTTTAGAGGGAGAAGGTTTTGCGAGGCCCAGGCTGACTCGCGGTCGAGGTGCTGGGGGGTTTGGGGTGTTCTCTTTGTCTTCTGCAATTGTATCGACGCGGACAGTCACTTTGCTAGGAGCAGGTGTTGGGTTTTTGTTGTTGCAAACCGTTGTTGGAAGATTTTTTTTTCTTCTAACTCAATCACCTCTTTCTTTGGTTCATGGAGACTAGCACTCAGGACGCCCTGGACTGTAGCCTGTGACTTAGAGTTCTGGTGAATGTACGGGTGAGACGACTTGGCGCTCTTGTGTCTTAGATGATTCATTCGAACCTTCTCTGGAACAGCCAAGTCCGAAGCTAGGATAGTACAGCATCGATGCCGATTGTCATGTGGCGTGTACTTCTCCCAATCCTTGAAGTCAGCTACTTCTGCAAACTCTTTCACCCATTTTCTAAGACTGTCTTGTCCCACTGGACTCCTTGGCTTGAAGTAATACACAGATCCCTTCTTACGACCATTGTTGACATGACAAAAGAATCTTGATTGATCCGGTTTACATCTTTCTCTGTAAAAGGAAATCAACTTGATTACACAAAATGGGTTGCTTGTATCCTCAACAACCATCGGGAATTGCTTAGTTACTAGCGGATTGTCGAGTGATAGTTTGTGTGCTTTGTCAAATCCACCTCCCGGTGCAACAATAGCATACTTGAGACCTTTCATGTGTCCCCATCCAAAAGAACCCAACTTAATCCATGCCCACAAGAGAGAGGTTAGCTCGGTTCCTCCCCTTATTCCGAATTGCCGACCAAGTTCCATAGTTAGTAGCTTGAGTAGATCATGCATGTCATCGAATGGCTTGTAGATACCATCAGTTACAACCTTGGCAAACTTCTCATCAACGAACTCATCGAACTCAGCCTTGGTTCTCTTAGTTCCAATCGTTGGATCTGCTTCCCTTTTGTTATTCCAATCTTTCTGCAATACGCCTTTGAATCCCCCTTGAAAATTGAAATCAGCCGCAGCAAATTGAACATCCCTAGCATGAAAGGCTGAGAAGAGTTGTCGAACATACACTCCATGAGTAGTAGTATTCAATGGCTTACCATCCTTGGCATTGGCAATTCTTGTTGTCCAGATTTTCAATGCTTGATCTAGGATAGTTCTCTTGTGCATGTTCCGTGGACCGCTTACGTTGTAGTAAAAGAGATAATCCACCTCTAGATGGTTCTTCATCCTCACTTCTTTAGTGAACATCTCATGTAGTACTGCATCTCCTGGGTTATTTGTTGTAGGATCTGTTGCTTCTCGGACAATTTTATGGAATCGATTGTGTGTGCTGTTCTTCATTTTCGAATACTTTCTGGTGATTGTTTCAGCCAAGGCGTACTCTTCTCCCTTCTCCCCAAAGGTGTTGAAGTGGTTCGCATTGTGGTAGATCTTCTCTGTATACTCTTGGGCACTAGCGGTCATGTCGAAGTCATTCGTTGCTGTTGGTTGTTCTGTTGTTGTTGTTGTTGTTGCTATCGTTGTTCTTGTTTGCGCTTCTTTTCTTCCTCTTCTTCTATATGGGTTTCGAAGTATTGATCTAGGTGGCTCGATCGATACTCTCGCTGGTCTAGTTGGTGGCTCATCGAGTGCAAGATCGATTGTTTTTGTTGTTGTTGTTGTTGTTGTTGCTGTTGGTTGTTGTTCTGTCATTGTTTCTTCTTCTGTTATTTCTTCTATCATGTTTTCGTCGCCGTCGTCGTCGTCGCCGGCCGCTGCTTGTTCATCTATTACAAGTGGAAGTTCCTTGTCTCCATCCATAATTAATTCACAACCTACTCTCCTCATTGCAACCTCCATTCGGGCTGTCATCTGTGCTCTCTGGTCCTCAGGTTTGATCATATCAAGTAATCCAAGAGCTGCTTCTTGGGTCAGCGGCCCCCGACTTTGGGATGGTGGCGTAAAGTCCCATTTATACTTCTCGGCCAAATCTGCAAACGATAGATTGCTGTCGTCTTGAGAGTTAGTACTGCTAGCAGGAGGTATATTCATCGATCACTTATTCAATCTGTCAAGGAGTAAAGGTGGTGGTGTTGTTGAGGATAGCTGCTTCTCAGAAAAACTCTATTTTCAACTGAAATGTGAGCGTCTCCAACCAAAAGAAGATTCTGTAATCTGCGTTGAAACTGTCCAGAAAAGCTCAACGATCATTTCTACTGTCTTAGTACCGAGCTCGGTGGATTACTAAATTGGATTACTTGTTTTAGCGAGCTCTTAAGTAGATGAGAAGCGTTGACTTCTACTGTCTTAGTACCGAGCTCGGTGGATTACAACATTGGATTACTTTTTTTAGGGCCTGCTGGTGTAATCCGGCGAGGTGCTCATGAATTGATTAAAAATTAACTAATGTTTCTTAGTACGAGCTCCTCGAGTTTTGGTGTAATAATTTAGTAATCCATTTGGTCAAATTACATGGAAAATCGGTCGTACTCGTGGATTACGATTGCCTATCAAGATATAATTTACATATCGATTTTAATACCGTACATTCATAATATTCATTCTATCATTTTCAAAAACGTACTGATAGTTGATACAAGGGTTTCGTTGAGATTTACGAAGTACATCTCAACTAAAAATAGAACGCAGAGTTTTCAAATTATGGGCATTTTAACCATTCTGATTGGCTAATAAATTCTTTTCGTTTTCGTTTCATATCCTTACTATCCGAGTACCGTACGGTAGTGATCTCCGGATCGATTCAAGACAATATACTCCGACAGTAATCCAATACCACATGAGTAGAGTATTGGATCAAGGGGTGTGCAAAGGCATCAAATTTGATTGGAAAAGCCGACAAACGAAACGAAAGGACGACCGAGGCACGTAAGATTAACACAGAGATTCGAGTATCTTGATGATCGAAGCTTAGAATCAAACGCACCTCCACTACATGAAAACCCCTAAGTGGTAAAACGATATCACTTAGGACTACAAACAAAAAGGGATTAATCGGTTAGAATAAGACATATCCAAAGACCTGACCGATAAGTAAACACTTGGAATCCATAAGTACATTCAAAAGAATATACTTGATATCCCGTGAGGAAATTACTAATTGCAATCAAGAAAATCGATACCGATTCCAGATGGGCCTCATATCTAGCATATATACCACGAACAAGCATACACCCCATCAAACAGAATACTTAACCCCGAAGATGACCAATATCATCGAATGACCGATACAGTAAGACCGACACGACGCTAATACAGCAACAGCAACAGCAGTATCGGTACGATGAAATCCATACTAGTGGAAAGACCGGGGAAGATCTCTACCATGTAAAATACAGCAGAGAGCCCCGATGAAAAGAATTCACCGTGTAACGCGTACTGTACGAAAAGTCATAAGGGCAAATAACCTTATTCGTAAGGTTATTTAACTTGAGTGAATAATCGTCGGCGTTTCCATGTGGTTTGTCTCTTTACCAAATTTCCCCATCAGCTCACTCTTCGAAGAATTAACAACTCTAAAACACTATCATGCCCTAAAATCTATGTACAACCTAGTACTAATTCTACGTAATAAGGTACAAATACTGTGATATTCCAATGAGAATATCACGGTGAATTACACGGTAATACGATACAAAGAAAGACCGATCGAAGATGGTTTGCGTGTGTTTTGTGTCTTAAGAATTACGTGTGTTTTGTATGCTTGAAATTACACGATACGACGAGTAATTAACCTGTCGATTCGATCGGCAAAGACGATTGAACTGCAACAAACTGATTGTTCTACTCACTAAATTAATCGATCGTAAGACCTATTTCGTTTGCCGACGCACTTTCTTTAGTTTATCAGACCCACAGCACTCTACGAGCTGTGGAGGACCGAATGGCGTTTCCCACCAAGAAACGCAATTGAGCTCGAAGACCAGACTAATCCGGACTAGCCTGATCAGCTACCGGCATCAACCCTCAAGGATGTAAAAGAGGCAGTTGCCTGTGGAGCCCTGGAACAGACCAACACCAGGGCGGTCTCCCTGAAAGAAGAGACCAAAGAATCGAACCAAGGTGGTGGCTCCACCGGGTTTCGAGATCCAGCAAAACAAGCAAGGGAAAAGAAACTGGACGATTCAGCTGAACGAGTCGCCCAGGTTGGCATCAGTTGAAAGGAATCAATATCCGAGAACACTGATCTTTCACTGAAAACAAGAATGACGCGAGCGAAAAGATTGAGCCAGAAGTATTCTGTGGTGAAACAGAATGGAAGAAACGGATTGCGAACATCTGCTTGCAAGAAGGAACAGATTGCGAAAAGCATCTGCCCGCGAGAACGAAAACGAAAATCAAAAGATATGAGAACACCAAATCGCGAAAGATCGTCGAGAACACTAAAAGGAGAACACTAAATTCTCAGGAAACAATCTTTCAACCTTTCACCACAGAAATACAGGATGAGCAAAATCCCGAGAAAGGATAGGAAAGCTCACAATCTTAATTTGCAACAAAAGCAAAAGCTCACACAAAACTAACCGGAACGAAAACTCGATCCGAATAGTCAGAAAGTATAAACAAAACCGGAACGAAAATTCGATCCGGATAAATACAAAACAGATAAGCAGACCACCCGACAGTCATCAACGATTAATACCCATCTCTCACATCCAATCCCTCGATTCGACTACATTCTCTCTCCACATACCACTTCTGATTCACATCGAATACCATTCCCCGAATATTTCGAATCGAAACTCTCTTCAGAGCAATACTCCCGCGAAACTCCACAATGGTACGAACCAGAGCGCACGAAAATATTGATATAGAAGAAACAAAAATGGAGGTGGATCAAGATCTGAATGGTTCTGATGGAGATGAGGACGAGGATTCCGACAAGTATCCAGATAGTGAAGAGGAGTTCGATGCAAGGATCATGAGAGTAATGGAAAGGGCAATGACTGACCCAGAAACAAACTCAACCATGAAGAGAATCATCGACCAAGAAGTAAAGAAGAGAGTCAGGGCAATGAGAGATGCAGAAAAAAGGGGTGAGAATCCAGGTGACGCGAATAGTGAAAATGATGAGGACGGACGAAATGATGTTGACCAAAATGCAGAGAACGCAAGAGCTGAACGACTGGGAAGAAGGTCGTCCCAACCCAGGATAAAAATCAGGGGATTCAACAATGGTAGATTCCTGAACCCAGAACAGCTAGCTTTCAGGAGCAGCCTAATGGATTTTGGTATCAACTATGAATCAGCTGAAGAAATTATGAGGGGAGGGATGTCCAATATTCGTGAAATTACAGACCTCAACAAGGAAAGCATTAAATTGTTCATGCATGGATTGAAATCTATCAGTCCGGACTGTCCTAATCCAAGAAGTATCCACTATGGTAACAGGCTATCATCGAGGCTCCTAACTTGGGCAAATTGGGCCCGGTATCAACCATTGATTGGAGTCAAGCCAAGGGCTATCGACTGGAACGCAAACCCAAACAACCTGGAACTGCAGCAATTCAGAATCAAGATGATGGAATCAAGTGTGAAATCACAGGAAAAGGCAACTCCACCCGAGCTAAAGGATCTCACAAAATTCAGGGAATGGGAGGAAGGCTTCCGACAAAACCTGAGATACAGATTCAACTCTGAGGGATTCCCAATCTTGTATGTCATAAGACCCCAAGAAAAGGAAGAAGTTACTGACGAAGCCAGGGCTGGAACAGTTGGGCAAAGTACAACAGATACTTATCCAACTTGGAGTGATTACAATGAAAGATGTGGCGTCCTGTCAGGTCACCAGTACGATGAGGACAACAACGTCGTCTGGAGGTTGCTGTGTGATGCAACAAGAAAAGGTCCTGGTTGGGAATATGTGGCACATTTCCAAAACACTGCACTGAATTCTGGTAATGCCAGAAACGCTTTCATTTCTCTCATGCAACATGCTTACACTGATACCAATATCACTATGGTTCTGAATAAGACATACCAGGATATGAAAGATTCACACTACACTGGAGATTCCAAGGGTTATGACTGGAACAAGCACAAGCGAAATTGGACTGCTTTTCATGGAACAATTCTCAGATTCGAAAAGAATCATAACGAAAGAAGATTTGTTTGGGATTTTATCAATTCAATCAGTGATGAGCGACTTGATGCTGCAAAAGCAGATGCAATTGATGAGAGCAAAGACTATCGTGACAACTTCAATGAATGTTTGATTCTATTCACCAATCGTCTTGGATTGAAAAAGCTTGCAACCGGGAAGAGTAAAAGAGGTTCCAGAAGTTTGTATTCTATAGGCACAACCAGCAACAAAAAGCAAAAGACAACTGGAACCTTTACAGGAAAAGTTGAGTGCAAGCCTTACCCAACAAGTGTTTATAAAACAATGTCAAAAGAACAGCGCCAGGAGCTTTACCAGATGAGACAGGCTAAAAAGAAAAGAAATCTCAAGGCTGCTGAGACTAAAAAGAAAGAAACTGAAAATGAAGGCGCGGGTGACAGTTTTGGATCAAAATCTAAGAAATGACATAATAACCGGACACTATCACTAGAACACAAATTGTTAAAAATGGTGAGCCGGTCATTATACCAGATGAATGTTCCTGTAGGTTTTGATGATGGGAAAAATGAAGAAGGGTATTGTGAGTTAGACTCACATGCAGATACTACCGCAGCTGGAAGCAATATGGTATTGCTGAATCCTGATCAAATCACAACACACGTTGACGTTGCACCTTTTTCTGAAGAATACAAGCCCATCAAGAAAATCCCCATTGGAAGCTGTGCGACTGCATGGACGAATCCAACATCAGGCCAAGTATATATCATAGTGTTCCATCAAGCACTGTACTTTGGGGACAAATTGAAAAACAGCTTGATATGCCCAAATCAAGTGAGGGACTGCAATTTCAACTCTGTTGAAGAAACACCTCGCCAATTTGATCCAAGATCCAAGCATGGAATTACAATTCAAACTCCACTGGAGGATGATGATCCAAAGAAAGTTTTTATTAAACTGAGTATGAGAAACGTGATCTCATATTTCCCCACAAGAAAGCCCACAAGAATTGAGCTTGATGAATGTCAACATTTGATAGCAACAAATGATACCCCCTGGGATCCGCATTCACTGAAGTTCAGGATGGCCGAGCTAGCCATTGACAATGGAGATCCAATTTCAGGGGACCAATTCAGCCTTCAAGCTATGTCGACCGAAGAGGACCAAGCAATGGAGGAAAGTTCTGTTGTAACAGAACCTGCTAGTAATGTCACAAATAAACTTCCCAAGACCAGCTTAGGAGAAGAACGGCATCCAAGTGTCATGCAGCAATGCAAACTGATGAGGGTCCATCAAGTATCCACAAGGAGAATGCTAACTGAATGCCAGATTGCAACAGATGGAAATATTGCTCATCGGATTTCTTCAGTAAGGAATATTTCAAGCGCGCGAAGGGTAGACCAATTTTTGTTTGATGATACAGAATTTGACTTTATGGAAGCTCCTGAAGCAGAATCAAAACAGGCCCCTAGCTTGCAAGAAATTGACAATACACTAGAAAGGAGGTCTCTTGACAGAAGAAATCAATGGGGGCCATCAGTGATAACAATTGAAGGTCCAAACAAGGTTGACTGTGAACGCTTAGCCAAAACTTGGAACATTAGTTTTAAGAAAGCTGAGCAGACATTGAAAGTCACGACGCAGAAGGCACTCAGGAATTTGCAATCACCATTGATGAAGCGGCTGCCTACTCAGCACTTCAGGAACAAGAGAGTCGCACAAGGAACCTGGTACACTGATACATGGCATGCAAGAACCACGAGTATTATGAGGCAAGAAAAATGTGCACAGATCTTTACAAATGGAAATGGGTTTGAAGTATTTATACCAATACAGGACAAATCACAAGCCCACCAAGGACTGAAGACATTTATTCATGAAATTGGAATTCCAGAGCATTTGATTTCTGATGGTGCGCCAGAACAAGGATCCCCAAGAACCTACAAAACACACTGGAATTCAATTGTAAAGCGCAACCATATCCATCAGACATTTATCCAGCCACATTGCCCATTCCAAAATCGAGCAGAACAAGCAATTGGCCATCTTGGTAGTGCAATCACAACCAAGTCTGCAAAGAAGAAGTCACCGAGAAGATTATGGTCATTTTGTGGTGAACTATGTGCTAATATCAGGCAGCGAACAGCCTCCAACAACCCTTCTTCAATGGGGAGAACCCCATTTGAATTGGTCCATGGCTATAGACCGGATATTACATTATATACTTCATCAGAATGGTATGATTTTGTGTTTTATTATGAAACGGGTGATTCTTCCACCCGAGGTGTTGAAAGGCTGGCGCGATGGTTGGGTCCCTGTGGAAATAGGGTAGGTGGGGGGGATTGTTTTTGGCTACTGCCCGAGTCGGCAATACCAATATCTACAAATTCAATAAGACCCGTCAAGGAATTTGAATGGCGGGACAGAGATATCCTCAGAAGAATGGAAGCAATTGACAAATCAATTGAATCCAAGATTGGAGATGAAGTAAAGGATAGCGCATCATTCTTCCAGGAAAACTACCCAGAGCCCCAAATAGAGCTATTTGAGAATCAACCAGTAGAAACACCGGATATGAAACTTGAAATGGCTGAGCCAGAAGCATCGGTAGAAGATGTTGATGAACCAGATGAATATCTGGGAAATGAAGTGATCATTGAAAGAGGTGATGAAAGACTCAGGTGCGTTGTCAAGGACAGGGTTCGCGACTTGCAAAACAGACCAATAGGAATCAGAAATGAGAATCCCATACTAGACACGAGGCTGTATAAATTGCAACTACCTGATGGCACCATGGAGGAATACACGGCAAATATTGTTGCAGAAAGCCTATACAGCTCTGTTGATGATGACGGGAGGATGTTCACTCTACTAGATGAGCTCATTGACCACGAATGCGACAACACTGCACTAACTGATGATGAAGCCACGACCATAGCAAAAAATGGCAGGAAAACCCATAAGCCGACAACTAGGGGTTGGAGAATTCTTGCCAGTTGGAAGGATGGCACTGAATCATGGTGTAAGTTAAGTGATGTGAAAGAATCATTTCCAGTGCAATTAGCCGAGTATGCAGTTAACAATAATCTTGAAAAATCACCAGCTTTCAGATGGTGGGTGCACAAAATTTTGAGGAGGAAGGATCGAATCCTTAAAGCGGCCAAAACAGCAAAGTATTGGTTGAAGACTCACAAATATGGAGTTGAGTTGCCACATTCAATCAAACAAGCGCTGGCTATTGATAAGAAAACAGGGACCGACCACTGGGAAAGAGCAATTCATAAAGAAATGACAAATAATATGGCAGCGTTTGAATTTTCTGATGATGATGTTATTCCAGTTGGCCATAAACAGATAACAACCCACATGATTTTTGACATCAAGCTTGGATCCCTAACAAGGAAGGCCAGGTTGGTAGGGGACGGTCACAAAGTCCCTGCAGTGGCCAAAGAAAATACTTATTCATCGGTTCCCAGTCGAGACTCAGTAAGAATATTCTTTCTGCTGGCAGCGCTGAATGATTTGAAGGTTCTATCAGCTGATATTCAAAATGCATATTTGACAGCCCCGATTAAAGAGAAATACTTCCTAAAAGCGAGAGAAGAAGATGGTTTTCCACCTCACCTTGCAGGAAGACCTTGCAAGATTGTCCGCGCATTGTATGGACTGCCGGTTGCTGGTGCATCTTTCAGGTCATACCTCACCCAATCATTTGAGAGATCTTGGATATTCACCTTGCAAGGCAGATCCGGATGTGCACGTAAGAATTGAAACCAGGAAAGATGGATCCAGATACTGGGCAATGCTCATTGCATACGTAGACGACATCTTATGTTCTGGTGAAGATCCAAAATTCCAGCTTGAAAACATTGAACGAAAGTTCAAATTGAAGGATGATACAATTGAAGAGCCAACTCTGTATTTGGGAGCTGATATTGGGAAATTCTACTTTGAAGGTGATTCAAAGCCAAGATGGTCATTATCAAGCACTAAGTACACAGCGAAAGCTGTTGCAGCAGTCGAACAAGAGTTAGGAACTGAAAAATATGGCTACAAGTATCTACCAAAATCAGCATCCAGTCCACTGTCACATGATTATCGACCGGAAATTGATATATCAGAAGAATTGAATCCTGAATTGCAAAATTACTATCAAGGTTTAATTGGAGTTCTCAGGTGGATTTGTGAATTAGGAAGACTTGACATAGTAATGCCAGTCTCACTGATGTCAAGGTATTTGGCACAGGCAAGGATCGGGCATTTGAATCAATTATTTCATATATTTGCATATTTAAAAAAGTACAACAGGTCAAAATTGGTTTTTGATGATACTGTACCAAAAGTTGACGAGAGTAAATTTCAAAAATGTGACTGGTCTGAATTTTATCCTGGTGCCGCTGAAGTCATACCAGCAGATATGCCTGAAGCTTTGGGAAAGCATGTAACAATGAGCTGTTTCGTTGACGCCGACCATGCCGGATGCAAGGCGACGAGAAGGTCTCATACTGGTGTTATTATCTTCATTAATAATGCACCGATCATTTGGTTTTCCAAAAGACAAACAACAGTTGAGACATCAACTTTTGGATCTGAAATCATTGCTTTGAAAATTGCAATCGAATTGGTTGAAGGTCTAAGGTACAAGTTGAGAATGATGGGTGTTCCAATTGATGGGAGCACAAATGTGTATTGTGATAATGATTCAGTTGTCACAAATGTTACACGACCTGAAAGCCCATGTAAGAAGAAGCACAACAGCATTGCATACCACAAAGCGCGTGAATCTATTGCAGCAGGAATTATCAGAGTTGCAAAGGAACCAGGTTCAACAAATATTGCTGATTTGTTTACAAAGCTAATGAGCGGCGCTGTTTTCCGGGAACATTGTTCTCGTTGCATGTGGTAAAGTAAAGAATCAATCATTCGATGGAATGTTCGATCGATTGTTCGATTGAAGTAACAAGTTGATTTTATGTTCGATCTGCAATGAGCATTTCGAAGATGGATAATTTGATCCATGAATACAATATATCAAACTGGCAAGGATCAGGGCAAAATGCCATGATACAAGCCAGAATGAAAGGCAAAACGCCGCCCCATTTCTTTTTGATAGGGCCTCTGATGGTAGACTGGATACAGTTTGGTATTCAACTCACGATGAACATATTAAGCCATAGAATCCAGCCGCTTAACGGTTGGAGGATTTATGACTGAAGGGGACTGAAAAGAATTCACCGTGTAACGCGTACTGTACGAAAAGTCATAAGGGCAAATAACCTTATTCGTAAGGTTATTTAACTTGAGTGAATAATCGTCGGCGTTTCCATGTGGTTTGTCTCTTTACCAAATTTCCCCATCAGCTCACTCTTCGAAGAATTAACAACTCTAAAACACTATCATGCCCTAAAATCTATGTACAACCTAGTACTAATTCTACGTAATAAGGTACAAATACTGTGATATTCCAATGAGAATATCACGGTGAATTACACGGTAATACGATACAAAGAAAGACCGATCGAAGATGGTTTGCGTGTGTTTTGTGTCTTAAGAATTACGTGTGTTTTGTATGCTTGAAATTACACGATACGACGAGTAATTAACCTGTCGATTCGATCGGCAAAGACGATTGAACTGCAACAAACTGATTGTTCTACTCACTAAATTAATCGATCGTAAGACCTATTTCGTTTGCCGACGCACTTTCTTTACCGATGCAGTAAATATAAGAGCGTCTCTCTGAGCTCACATCTCTTTATATTTCAATTATCCTATACCTTTCGGTCGATTTTTAGAGTTACAACAGGTTATAGAGCCCTTATACCTTCCACTAACAAGTGGATACCTTAAGCTACCTATCTCCGCCCCGTACAGCACCTCCACTGTCGGTTACAGCCAGAGTATACTTGGTACGAGTCGTCTTCTTACTCGGTTAATTTCCATAAATGGTACCAACCCGAGGATGACTTGACCCTTCAGCATGAAAATCAAGTATTGGTATATACCTATCGCGCACATAAACCAACGTCTCCACATCTGGTTTCGCTATGGTTGATCGTGGTGCCAATGAGTGCATTATTGGCAATGACGCATGCCTCATCTCCAAGGACATCCCTCCATGGTATGTCAACGTTACTGGCATCAACAACCATCAAGTGCAGAATATTCCCATGGCGACATGCAGAGCATATTCCGTTTCCAATAGAGGTCCCATTATCCTCATTTTTAACGAATGTTCATATACAGGGCGGCACCCATCCATCCTGTCCTCTGGTCAGATGGAAGCATATTTTGCCAACGTCGACAATACATCCATCAAAGCAGGTGGTGGACAAGTCATCGCCACAACCGATGGATGCGTATTGCCCCTCAGTGTTCGTCATGAATTACCATATCTGGCTATGCACAAGTATACGACTGAAGAATTCAACACGCTGCCACACATTATTATGACATCTAACAAACACTGGGACCCTTCCGTTCTTGATACCATTATCAGTGCCAAGGACGAAACTTTCCTTCAGAAGCATCCGCCCCAACCACAGCAGCTTCTGTATTCTACGTATGACGAATATGGGAACCTGTGATGTCTTGAAGGTTTGGATGTATCCGTGTCCCCCGGTTCATCAATGGTTACATCTCTCAGCTCGTATTCCAGTCAATGTACTTACACGGCATTCCTTCCCATCGACGACCATGACATGCGTGATTGCTCCTTTTGGCTTACTCCAACAGATTATGCCCATCAAGAACGTCTCACCCGTTGTACCTCCGTCTCACCATCGACAACATTCCTCACCTTCCCTACGGATTGTACCTCAAGCATCTCGCGACGTGTTGCAGCCACACTCCGTGAGCGCCACCCCAATGAGCATGACTACTTATCCCTGAAACCCTTCTTTTGCTGGGTTTCCACCAACCGCATCAAGGCAACATTTGCAAACTCAACGCAATATGGCTCTTTAGCTGTTAGTCCAGATGGAAATCTCTTTAAACGCTTTCAATCTCCACAACCAGCAATGCATGTTCAACCATTCAACGATAATGTCTTGTCCAATGTTGTATACTCAGATGTTCCGGCAATCAATGGAGGTTCCAAGGTTGCTCAAATTTTCTTTGGCCTTACATCCCATATCATTCACATCAAAGAAATGCGTACCACTAGAGATTTCCTGTCATGTTTCCAGAACTTCATTCGCAAGTGGGGCAGACCTCTCCAACTCTTGTGTGACAATCCTACCAGTCCAGTAAACGTGTCATTGACTATCTCAAGATGCTCTGGATTGGACTCTGGCAAAGCAAACCATACCACCAACACCAGAATCAATTCGAGCGAAGACACCAAACGTTCAAATGTATTATCAACCGCGTCATGGATCATACTGGTACACCACCACACCTATGGCTCTTGTGTATGGTAAACGTTGCTGGTATCCTCAATGTTATTTCAGATCCCACTCTTTTTGATAAGCAACCAATCTTCATTGCAACCGGTTCTGTTGGCGATATTGTTGTCGGCGAAAAATACGGACTTTGTCGGCATCAAATTCGATTGGAAAAGCCGATAACAAACAAAACAACGACCGAGGTGCGGAAGTGGTCGTGATGGCTGTCTTGTACAGAAGAGGTGCCCCTGCAAGAGAGCCGGAAGGGCAACAGGGCAAGTGATGACCAATGGAAACTAAGACTGGTTCAATCGTACGTAACTTGGTGTAGATATTGATTGTAGATCGATCGAAGTGTAGGACAAATAATTGTATAGCCAGATCGTAGAAATCGATTGATTGTAGATTCTCAAGGACACCGATCATAGAATCACGCCGTAAGACTTCGTGTGATCGTAGATTAGATCCTTACAAATAGTCATGTTGACTGTTCTGGAAATCGTTTGATCGTAGATACCAACTTGGGATGAATCGTAGGAATCAATTCGTATATACCGTTTGGAATAGCAAGAAGACGATCGATTGTAATCAATCAATTGTAATTGTAGAGAAGAGTTACGATTGGTTCAGAGAAGTCAGATCCTCACAATGCCGAGGATCGCTTTAATTGTAGTTTTGAACTTGGGAGCATATTAATCGAAGATGTCAGGTGACATTGTCATAGAGCCAATTGGCAATCAAGAGAGTAGCATGTAATTGATACAGCTTGATCTTGATAGCATCACGGTGCCGTTTGGTGATGCAAACAGCAGGGGAAACGTAGGTCATAGAATGGTGTGCCCCATGAAGCTGTCGAGGGTGGGCCCCGTTAAGAGGCTTCCGAACGGGATAAGAAGATGCCCCATGCTGGGAATAGGCATGAACGGAGCTTGGAACGACACTATCCTTAGAGATTGCCCCAGATGGTGGAAGTTGCAAGGAAGGAATGCAAGTATACTGGGGTAAAGAAACTGGTTTTCATGTGCGATGAAATACCACGGTTCCAGATTGAGGATAAAATGTCCAATGAGAGTGGTCTGGAGAGGGATAGGAAGTTTGAGCGCGAGTGGAATGTGGCTCGCGGTTGCGTTTACAGGGAACATCTCCGGTAGGATTGTCGGTGTGAACAGTATTAGGAGTGGAGGTAACTTTGGTGAATCGAACTGAATCAGTGCTGGGGAAATATTTCCAAGTGTAAGAAGGAGTACCGGTGGAGGTAGAATCAGCAGTTGATCCAGGATTGTAACTACCAGGGAGTCCGGTAGGGGTCTCAGGATTGTCAACAGTGGAATGGACATCAGTTTTTTAGGCAGTAGTAGGAGGGCTGTTATGAACAGCGGGAGTGCTACTGGTGGAATGAACGGGCGCGTGAGCTGACACTGATGCTGCTGGAGGCGTTGGAGTTGACGCTGGATTGCAGAACTTGACGAAATCAAAGTAAACCTGACAACCATTGCGTGTCCTTTGGTGTTTCAATACACACGAGGAAGAAAAATCACCTTGGAACACATGCCAGAGGAGTGTCCAGAAGAATGCACAGTGTTTGTCATGGAGGGCCTTGGAATACCCTGTGAGCGCGGTATTTGGCCAGTCTGGATCAAGGAATGTATGGGTATCTATATCAGATGTTTCCAGTGTGACCTTGAATTTTACAAGCCAATGCTCAAATCTTGCATCATTTTGTAGCACTGGAAAGGTGGTTTCGTCCCTTGGTTGTCTGATCCATGATTCATATTTGAGCTGGTCTATCGGTTTTGTCGATCGACCTGGTCCATCTGGTGGTGTTGTGGCGCGGTTGGTCACCACCCCACCATCAGCTGCAGAGTCTCGTCTGGCTTTGACGATTCCTTGACAGTAGTCCTTGAAAGCTTTCTTGGTGTAGTGCTTCCGTTCTTCCCAGTCTAGGCCTTGCTCTGTGAGGTGTTGACCAAAATCAATGAATCGTTGTAGATTTAGCTGTACACGTCGAGTGAGTGGTACTCTTGTTCCCCTGTCTTGATATGTAAGATAATCGATGTCTTCTATGAATAGGAAATCTTACCATGCCCTATACTGGCTAGCGGATGAGCGCCTCACACAAAATGCTGTTGGATTCCTTTGGGACATGGAAGGAGTCACGTAGGAAGGTGGCTAGTGCTTGGTCAAATGATGGGAAGAGGTCCAAGATGGGGACATCCTCTTCATCGTCTTGAGTAGGGTTATCCTGTTGGTTAGGCGCCATAATCATAGGTGATGTCAGAGGTGCTCGATTTGCAGTACTGCCAGGTTGAAGCAATAGGAATCGTCCTGTTCGATTTGCTTCTTGTCCTTCCGCCAATGGGGATACTAGACATGCGTTTTGTTGTGTAATCAGATCAGAGAGCGATTGATCGTCGACCGATTGTTGAGTCAATTGATGATTTTCTGTCGTGTCGGCAGGCGTGTAGGTGGCTTGGCTGGTCCTTAAGAATAGAAGTAACGGATACAGGAACGCGTAGAGGCCTTCTATTCGTGAGGTTGAGCAGTTGGAATGGGGGGTTACCATTTGCGAAATCGCGATCGCGAATGAGATCGTCAATAGCGAAAGAATTTGTGTGATGCAGTTTTCGCAACAAATCGGGTACGTAGTATCGTAGGACAAGTGGGTGTCGAGAACAGGTGGAAAATTCGCCGCTTCTCTGGGATACGGGCACCTTACAGATGACGTGACATCTCTGTCAATATTGGTAGATAGATGACCAGAATGGTACCAGCGTGTCCGCGAGGGGAAGTCGTTCCTGATGAAGTACGGCGTGCAGGTGGTGTGGCGAGGCTACGAAAATTTGCTTATTCGGATCGTCGTTGGTGTTGTTGTTGTTAGATTGCCAGGCTTACGTTGAGCAATTGATGTATATCGCGGATAGATTAAGGCAATTATCGATTGATAATCGCAGTCGGTGTTTATGGTGCTTAACACAATCAAATGATGAGCGTCGGTATCTTGGCAATGGTGGGGTCGCCAGGGATGGATCACGACGCGGAAGAGAATGGACCCAGGAAGCTTTTTGGGTCTTGAACGAATGGGTTGCTATTGGCGTATCCAATGCAATGTTTTTGTCGTGTGATCGGATCAGAGAACAACCCGGTCGTCGGCCGTAGTCGAGTCAATCGGTGATCTGCTGTCGGATTTAGCGTCAATATATCCTTGACAGTGAGGTGTTACGGGGAGTTTGGACGCAGAAAATAAGATCCGGAGAACATGTAATGTGGTCCTTGGATAGGAGATATTGCTATTGGCGTGTCCAATGCAATGGGCTTCTATTAAAGACAAACGGCTTGTCCGTTGATGGTCTTTGTTATGTAATGGGATCAGAGAACTATCAATTGTCATCCGTAGTCGAGTCGATCGATGATCTGCTATCGGATTGTTTCTTTGTAAAGTGTGCTTCTACCGTTGTCTTCTTCTTTTGCAAGCTTCAACAAACTTGCAACTGTTAATCTGTTAATTTCCTTTTGAAACTGGCTGTTGAGCTGACTCAATCCAAAGGCAAAGAAGAGCAACAGGAGCTGTGGCTGTAGGCCGGTTGCAGTGCCAGTCTGTTGTGGTCTAAAATTTCTCTGATATCCACTACGATTGAACGCTAGTCCAATCAGATCTATTCTAACTACCGGTGGGCTCAGTCAGTTAGATCTTAGGCTTGTAGTTCTACAGTGGGAAGCATGGCTACCGATGCAAGGTTTAAGGTTGAATAATCAAATAATCTAAAAGTATGAGATGAAGAGATGATCCTTGCTGGAGAGCAAGTATCTCTTTTAAAGATCGTACGTACTGCCGCTAATACAGCACGTATTTTATACTGCAGAAAACAAGTTCGTGAGCGGCGCTTCGAAGCTCTGCTGTCTTTTCTTGAAAACAGCACACTTAACAAGAGGTTGCATGTGCGAACCTCTAGTGTGTGTTCTTCTTCGATTACTAAGTATCGAACTTTGATCGTAAGAATGACTGTTGTTTGATCACTAAGTATCGAATTTGGGTGTCAGAATGACGATTGCACCTCTGGTTTGATCGTACTCCAATCTCACAGAGAGAAAGGTATGACCTCTGAGTCTCATTATTCCAAACACTAAAGGTGCATGTGACTCAATCAGTTGTATCTTCGACTCGCAATATCGTATCATTCCAGCTGTAGTACTACAAGTTACGTAGGAATGTACGTACATAGGTTCGAGTACCATAACTGTCTCATATGTACGAAAGGAATTTAATAGGAATACGAGATACGAATATTCCGCCGATCGAGGCTTAGAATCAAACGCACCTCCACTACTTGAAAATCCCTAAGTGGTAAAAATAATATCACTTAGGACTACAAACAAAAGGGGTTAATCCGTTAGAAACAAGACATATCCAAAGACCTGATCAATAAGTGAGCACTTGGAACGCTTAAGTAAATTCAGAAGAATATACTTGATATCCCATGGGGAAATTACTTATTGCAATCAAGTAAATCAATACCGATTCCGAATGGGCCTCATCTATCTCAAATACCACAAACAAGTATACGCCCCATCGGATAAAACACTTAACCTCGTAAATGACCAATACCATCAAATGACCGATACGACAAGACGCTAAGACAGCAACAGCAGCAACAATATCGGTACGATGAAGATAGTAACAAATAACCGGGGAAGATCTCTATCATGTAAAAATACAGCAGAGAGCCCCGATACAGTGAAAATACGTAGTAAAAATAAGAGCGTCTCTCTGAGCTCACATCTCTTTAAATTTTAACATCATATACCTCTGGCCGATTTTTAGAGTAACAACAGGTTATAGAGCCCTTATAACTCACGCGTTGGCGTATACTTTAAGAGCCTATTTCCGCCTGATCAGCACCTCCACTGACCGGTCACAGCCGGAGGACATTGCTGTTGAGCGATAGGCCTTCCCCCCAGCGCAGAGATTGTTGTGAGCCCGCTGTTGAGCGACTCCCTTCCAATCTCCCTCAGATCTACTCCGACCGTTCCTTTGGTCCTTTTCTCCGCGACCGTTCCTTCGGTCCTTTTCTCCGGTTAATTCTTTGGTCCTTTCTTTGGTTAAAAATCCGGTCATCGCCGCTTCTCCCGACGACGCCGGTTTCTCCGACGAACGTTCCTTCGGTCCTTTCCTCGGTTAATTCTTCCCCATTCCCGTTCCCAAACATCCCTTTGGCTACCGTTCTCGAACGATCCTTCGGTCATTTCTCGAGCGCTTCCTTGGTCATTCCTTTGGTTCCAACGGTTAATTCTCCCTCCGGTCATCGCCGCTTCTGCTGCCGACGCCGGTTCTTCCTTTCTTTTTTCTGTTTCTCCAGTCATCGATTCCCTCCTGTCATCGCCGCTCCTGCCAACGACGCCGGTTCCTTCCTCGATCTTCCCGCATCACTTCTCTGCCGCCGCCGTTCATTTTCCCTTCTACCTTCTTCCCCTCCTGCTTGTGAATCAGGGGGTGTATCCACTGTTTCTACACACAGTTCTTTGATAATCCACAAGCAAGCATGGCCAATCTATTCGATTGGAATGCGATTGAAGGCATTTGCTTCAAATTCAAGGGCAACAGCCCATATGATGAACAATTGAATACCCTATATTCCACTATCCTGGACAATACCGACACAGAAGACTTATTTGTAGAGAGCACCACAACGGACGCGAAGGTACTAGCCCCTTCTATGATGACCAATCTACGTGGCAGTGTTGTCAATGCTATCACCTATCCTCTCCCCCAATTAACAGAGCTCCAGAAAGGTCACATCACACAACTACTATCTGGTTGCGCTGTATACTACATTGCACCAAATGGAGACTCCAAGAAACTGCAAGGTCCTGTTGACTTAGAAAAGGCTGCTAAGGATGCGCTCGCGCATCACACAGACGGCTCCTCAAAACCATCCATCACCATCAAACTCCTAATCACATCTTGGAAGTTTAAACCCACCTGGAAAGCCCAAGGATTTGACAAGGTTTATGAAGATGCCATACAGGCCGATTCTGATGATGAGTCCACTGTTGACCCTTCAACACCCCAAGCCAGAATCTACGATGAAAAGATGATGGAACTCCTTGAAGGACAACGTGCTCTCCTTGATAAACTATCAGAACGTGGTATCAATGACAACAACAACAACAACAACAACAACAACACTGGCGCCAACCACCAAGCAACACTCAACCTACCATGGAATCCAGCAACCTTACCACCACCAGTTAAGGAGAGATACAATAGAAGAGATGAATCCCTCACCAGCGATGACATGAAAGACTTCGAAATCACCTACACGGACTCATCAGGAAATGAAACAATTGTCAAGCAAAACTACTACCTTCACAACCTAGGTAGTGGTAGAAATGATCAGCACCTAATCACTAGAAGTGGTGATTGCTTTGATCTAACCAGAGCCTCTGACAAGTCCAAGGAAGCAGCTAGAGACAAATTGTTCCTCTCAGGATTCCCACAACTAAAGGATTCAACCCATCCTCAGGTTAGAAAATGGTACAGGGAAATCACTGCTCATGCACAACAACACCACATCTACATCCACCCATACTACCTCTACAGGTGTGAAGCCAATCATCTCCAAGGATTCACCATTGGAGATAACCTCCCGCATGACCTACCTACAAGATATGAATTGGCCATCAATGAATGGGGAAATCTCATTTACACTGCACTCAGAACTGACAAAATCATTCCTGGACTCATGTGGAAGTATGAAGGCCATCATTCAGAGCTTTGAAGGGGGATAAGGATAGGAAGCTCTATACACAGTCATTGCGCAGACACATTCCAACTCCAAAAGGCCATCCAACGCAGGTAGAATGGTCAGGAATCCTCCAAATCAAGATGCAAATGAATCACTGGAAGAATACTACTTCCGTTACAAGGATTATTTGAGACTTAGAGTCTTCCTCCACAACCAACCCAGCACAATCAGTTCAACAGAAGAAGTTAGCAACCTTATTGAAGGAGCCACTCTCTCACAAGAACTCTTCAAGAAAACAGAAGATGAAAGCAAGTCAGATGACCAATTCAAATGAGACAAATACAAAGCAGGCCGGCTTCTACAAACCCTGCAAACATATGAGCAAGAGATCAAGGCTGAAAAGAAGAAGTACAAAGACAAAACCTCCAAATTAAGTCTAGCTCAAGCAATTGCCCACCACAGGAACCAGGCCAGGTCCTCGCCGCAGTGATAGGTTCCAAAAACGCGCTGGCAACAACACTGTTCGAACACCTTCCACTCTAACTTCTCACTCAATCAGTCTGATTGACTCACTTGGATACCCTGAATTGGATGAAGCGTCTGATAATCCCTTCCTCCATCAAGCGTATTGCAACACCATCACTGCATTTGACAAAGAGCCCAGCCTCTTTGACACCTCCAGGCAATGCATTATTTGTCACACCACTGGACATAACTTTGACAATTGCCCTGCCGTACAAGATGTTGAGTCACTCCAAAAGCATAGGATTGCTACTGCAGTTTTTATCAGTAAAAGCAAGAGAGAAACGCAACAACTGTTAGATTCCACCCAACACATCTCCCAAATCCATATTGAAGATGAGGACAAACATGAAGGCTCTCCAGATGATGAACCAGAAGACCAAAAAGTTTGCCAAGGCCAAGAATAGACAGTCTTTCTTGCAGCCACACGACGTCACCTCAAGATGATCCTCAAGGATTTGATAATGCCACAGCCCATCCAGAGGATGCCTTATGTCCCTCCTTAGACTCCAGCAGTGTCAGCTCCTACGAATCAGTCCAAATTGGTGCTGTCAATCTGCTTCCCAGGGATATCCTCCAACCATCTATTCCAACAGATGTCTACTGTGATATGGAAACACTGGAAGTCACAGCTCCTGCATTAGAATCACATTTGGAAACCAATGGAGATCCCAACTTCGACAGAGACAATCCTATCTCAGTTGATACCAACCATGTCAAAAATCTTGTCCCTTCAGATCCTATTGCAGCTGCAGCATATTTCCAACGGGGTATCAGAGCACAGATTGATACCGGTGCTAAAGTTTCTTGCACAAACCTGCAACATATCCTCCATGACTACAAACCTTACACCAAGCTGAGAAAATGTCCAGTCAGGCTCACAGCGGCAATTGGAGGCAAGGCAGCCAGCTGCATCCCAGAAGGATCAGGATTTGTGCACATACCAGCCCCAAATCACATAGGGTATATTAGAGTCTTCTTCTATTATTCTCCCTCCCTGTCAACAACATTACTGAGTGAGAATGACCTCTGTGGGATGACATCACGCATGAGACAACAATTCAGTGGACAGTCCATACACAAAGCCTTCACTGATCTCCATGACACGTCCATTCAACAGAATGGCAACCTCACCATTATTTGTCATCACAAACATAGCACCGTGAAAAGCGTTGTCCTTCATGGAGCTATCATTGATGGTCAATGCTATACCCATCCAGTATTGATAACAGATGTAGATATTGGATCCCCATATGCAAATTGTGCAACTTCTTCAGCATATGCTTTAGCAACTGACATGGAGTTCAAACAAGCTTGTGAGCTAGCCTCCAAAGAAGCCATTAGCAATTTCAGGCTATGACACCTACACAAATCTTGTGACACTCCAAAAATGCACTGAAACTGCCAGATTACAGCCTAATACCAGCAGCGCACCACTCTTTCGATGCAAAATTATTTTTCACCAAGATTCTTGACAAACATATCCCCATTCAAGCCATCAAAGTCAAAACATCCAAACTTCTCTGGTATCAGCGACTGGGACACCCATGTGATGCTTTTCTATACCAGGCGCATAAACACATTCTTGGAGTACCAAAGTTCAAGCGTCAAACAAGTATTCTTGATCAATGTCCAACTTGCATTCAATGTAAACAGACCAAGAATCCTGCTGGGTCCCATTCCACAAGAAAGGCTACACAACCTTTTCAGGGTTTGTCTATTGACTTCGCTTTTTCAGGAACCAAATCCTCCAACAGTAAAAGGCAACGCAATTACGTAGGAATTCATGGTGAGACAGCTTGGATTCTCATCACAGATCGCTACACAAATATGAAATATGGCAACACCAGGATATCCAAAGCTGCACCTCTTCATTGGCTTGAACATTTTTTCAGTCAGCACAACCCCACTTGCTCCAACAAATATGTGATAGTGGGTCAAGGTGGTGAACTTTATCACAATCCTGACATCCGGAACCTCTTCTCTGCTTTTGGATACTCCATATTCCCCACTGATGCTAATGCTTCCCATCAGAATGGTACCGTTGAAAGAGCGCACCAAACTCTAGCTAACTCAATGAGAACCATGCTCAGTGGTGTCAACCTACCGATCAAGTTCTGGCCTTTTGTGTTCTACCATGTACTGCGCTTGTCCAATGCCTTCTCTGAAGGCAACCAACCCCATTTGCCCTTGGAATTGGCAACTGGTCAAAAGGAAAATCTCACTGATTTCAGAACCTTCGGGTGCAGAGTTTGGGTGAGACCTCCAGGCAAGCGACCAGTCAAGCTCAAACCTCATTCCAGAAAAGGCATCTTCTTAGGTTTTGTACCATACACCACCAGAAACATTCTTTGGTATGATACTGAGACGCACCAAGTCAAGATAGCCACCCATATCAGGTTTGATGAAGGCATGAATGACTTTCCACTTGCTGACCTTCCTACCAATGTCAAGCACCTACTCAGGACTGATGACAACCTTCCTCTCCCACCGGAGCCAAATGAGGTGTCATCCAGTGATTTTCAATTCTCCATCTCACCATTTGCAGACCTCACCAATCTCAGGCTCACTGTTTCAAGTTCCTGTACCGATCAAACCTTTGGTCTACGGTATGCCAATGACTCACTACTTGGCAGAGTCTATGTCACAGATCTCCTTCAAAAAAGTCCTGCCTCCCAGCTTTTTTCCTCTCATCAGAGGTCCCTTTCCAAGCTATGGGGTGCATACATTATCTCTATCAATCACAATTGTGTGTTCACTGCAGCTGATGTCACCACAGCGCTGCATTCCTCACACGATTGAGGGGTGCGAGATGATTCAATAGAGATACCCATAACCTTTGCACTTGAAGCAAAATTATCTATGAAGGAAGTCAGGAAACACTCAAACAAATATGGTCTATTTGCCCCCAATACTTCTTGGAATGAACCCACTGATGAAGAAGATCCACCACTCTTGGACCAGATTTCATCCATCAACACTATAAAGCGCATTGGCACCAAATACAAGCACATCATCCAATCAAGAATAAACCCGGTTGATAGCACTGAAGCCCTCCATGCTTCCATCCAAAAGCACTTGGCACCAACCGAAGATGACATGGAAGTTGTAATTTCCACTATAGATATTGCTTCGCTCAGAGCCATTACCAAGCTTCAGAAGGCAGGGAATCATGAATTACCACTAGATGCAGATTCACTACCAACCGAACAAATTGAACTCTTAATCAAGGCCATCAATTCCAAAGCAACTACACGAGAAGAGCAAGCATTAGGGCACTTCACTCGCAGAAACCTCAAGTCATTATCAACATGGGCTGAATGAGAAGCTGGCAAGCGCAAACAACTTGACCAGTTTGAAGACTTGGGATCACCAATTCCATATCCCAAGGACCCAGAGGCCATTATTCTCAGGCCCCATTGGCAATACAATGTCAAAAGGAATGGTGTCAGACAAGCAAGACAGTGCTGCAATGGAAGCAAATATGCAGCCCCAATCCTGCACACCATTGCAATGTCATATTCATCATGTGTTGAACACCCCATCCAAAGATTGTTTTTTGCAATTGCAGCTAGCCTCAACCTCAAATTCTATGCTGGAGATGCTGCTGACGCCTATGCGCATAGTCCAGGGCCCAATATCCCTACTTACATGACTATTGATGATGCATATGCAGAATGGTATAAACACAAACATGGCACAGACATAGACAGAAGATTGGTGCTTCCTGTCCTTCAAGCGCTCCAAGGCCATCCGGAATCTGGAAGACTCTGAGAAACCCACATCAACAAGATTTTGAAAGGCCCTGATCTCAACTTCAAGACCACCACGCATGACAGGACGATCTACACGACAGTCTTTGAGGGTGAAACAGTCTACATGCTGAGACAAGTTGATGATTTTGCACTAGCTTGCACATCAGAATCCATATCTGACAAGATCTATGACATCATTGGAGCGAAACTCAAGCTACCTAAAGAAGACGTAATCCCCTTCACAAAAATGGGATTGCTTGAAGATTTCAATGGGATTGATGTCAAACAGACAGCTGATTACATTGAACTGTCGTGTGCAAATTACATTGACAGAATTATGACATCCCATGGTTGGGAAACTGATTCTAAGATGAAACCCCACTCCAAGCCATCAGTGCCATTATCAACTGAAGTACTGAGCCAACTGCAATCACATATGAATGGACCTTTAGAAGGCACCAAGGAACATACTGAATTACAATCCACATCTGGCTTCTCCTACAGGACACTCTTGGGTGAAATAATGTTCGCATACGCCAGCTGCCGGCCAGACATTGGGTCTGCAGTGACCCTGATGTCCAAATACAGCTCCAATCCCACTGCTTTCCACTATTCCAGTCTGAAGAACATAGCCCGCTATCTCAGGACAACCAGATCATGGGGTATTAGGTTCTACAGACCAAATGCTGAGCCATCTCTGCCTCCAGGGGAACCATACGGCAATGCAGTCCAAGATGCATCACTCCCCAAATACCCTGAAGATATCAAGCAAGCCAAATTAATGTGTTTTGTTGATTCTGCATATGGAAATGATCCAAAACATTGCAGATCCATCACAGGATATGTCTTCACTTATGCTGGTGGAGCAATTGTTTACAGATCCAAAGCTCAGTCACTCATTGCGCTGAGTTCTACAGAAGCAGGAATTCATTGCTGCAGCCACAGTGGCCAAAACAGCCAGATATCTCAGGTCTATACTCAAGGAATTAGGATTCGTCCAAGTTGGTCCTACTCCGATCTATGAAGACAATGCATCAGCAATTGAAATCATCAATGCGCAGAAGCCAACTGAAAGAACCAGACATATCGAAATCAGGTTTTTTGCTATCCAAGCATGGAAAGAAAATGGAGAAATCAAGATGATCCATATTCCTGACGTTATCAACCCTGCTGATGATCTAACCAAGCCATTGGGATGGATTTTGCACGCCCGACATGCAAGATACATCATGGGACACTACGCAGGTTAAATCATTTGATCGCTTCAGTCGACCACCGGAACTCATTTCTCACTTACGTCGATCCGATCCAGGTTAAATAAATGTGATCGATCGATCTCCGATTCAAAATGATTCAAATTCACTGACATCTCCGGATCAATTCAAGATGATATACTCCGACAGTAATCCAATACCACACGAGTAGAGTATTGGATCAAGGGGTGTGTTGTCGGCGAAAAAATATGGACTTTGTCGGCATCAAATTCGATTGGAAAAGCCGATAACATACAAAACAACGACCGAGGTGCGGAATACGAGATATGAATATTCCGCCGATCGAGGCTTAGAATCAAACTGCACCTCCACTACTTGAAAATCCCTAAGTGGTAAAAATAATATCACTTAAGACTACAAACAAAAGGGGTTAATTCGTTAGAAACAAGACATATCCAAAGACCTGATCAATAAGTGAGCACTTGGAACGCTTAAATAAATTCAGAAGAATATACTTGATATCCCATGGGGAAATTACTTATTGCAATCAAGTAAATCAATACCGATTCCGAATGGGCCTCATCTATCTCAAATACCACAAACAAGTATACGCCCCATCGGATAAAACACTTAACATCGTAAATGACCAATACCATCAAATGACCGATACAACAAGACGCTAAGACAGCAACAGCAGCAACAATATCGGTACGATAAAGATAGTAACAAATAACCGGGGAAGATCTCTATCACGTAAAAATACAGCAGAGAGCCCCGATACAGTGAAAATACGTAGTAAAAGTAAGAGCGTCTCTCTGAGCTCACATCTCTTTAAATTTTAACATCATATACCTCTGGTCGATTTTTAGAGTAACAACAGATATTAGCACCTATACAAGTTACTTTTGGTTCGAACCTTTTTATTTTA